>OY856411.1:246874338-247474338 GCA_963693085.1 Alisma plantago-aquatica
GATATGAATAGTTCCCAAGTCTAACTCAAAGAAAGCTTCTTTCAAAAAGATAAGACGGTTATGATATCAAATTGTAATCATATTTGGCATTGAGAAACATTCGAGGATAGTTTCCATCACAATCTAATGGGGTATAGTTTAAACTATCTTACTTTAAATTTAGAAATTCAATCAATTATATCACATTGTGTATTTTTGTTAGAAAAAAATGACACATTTCAACATTAATACATATTATTACATAGTTCTCATGCAAATGAATCCAAATCACATGTTGTAAAACAACTACAATGGATTTTAATTTTTACTTATCATGCAATATAGAAGGATACATATAATTTAGGTTGTAAGGACCGATATGTCGAAATTAATGTTTTTGTGTTTGTATATTGGTGATAAATGTACTCAATGAAAAAGAGGCATGCTTCGACTATGTAACATTATGACATGCTACTTTGTGACAGTATTTCTAACCAGGGTATCATTGTTAGTAGACATTCCTAATGAAAGTATTACCAAGATTGTTACACAAAATTCGATCGTTGTTATTTCAAAATTAGAGGATGAGTTGGGATTTAAAATAAATCATAAAAAGGAGTGGTAAACCGATGAGACACAAGTTATTTTGCTTCTTGGATAGTAATGAAAAGAATGACTACATATATGAAGAACCAATTTGAACCAGTAGTGTATAGCCCAAGTAAACTTAGGTGAAAGTTAGTTGTTCTTAAGTGTTGTTTGTGAAGGAATCATTTACAAGATTGGGGCTACAACGTTTTAGCGTGAAAGGACATTATTCACATGCCTAAAATGTTGACAATCCATGTGATGTTCTTTAAACATAACTCATTAAATGTTTCAAGGCATATTTTTGGTTTGTTCTTACTAATGAATAGGGTTGTTTTTGTTTTGGTTTTTCATCCTTGAGGAGCATGCAGTCACTCAATTTTATTAAAATGTGTGTGGTACATCAATCCTAATTAGCAAAAACCATGCTATGTCACTACCTAATTCAAAACTTTCATAACTATGGGAGCATAGCCCTCATGTGAGATGCTAAATTGCAACTACATGCCATCCAACTATGGTAGAAATTGGGAGGGGAAGACTTCTACAAGGTGGAAGATAGAGGACGTTATATTATATATAAAGAAACTATGTTATGTGCCAACGATTCACATGTCTATCATGGAAGCATTTTGCTCCTATTTTCCACCCAATAATTTACCCAAAAAACAACTCATGTACTCTACAAACCAGAATACCTCCATTGCCAACCTATAGTTCCCAACACACTTCTAAGTTGCCAATATTCTCGCATTCAAAGATCTAGTATTTTCAGCTACTTGTATGGTAGCTGATCTCTTGACATCAACATCCATAAATTATAAATAAGAGCAGTACACCAAAGTGCAAATAATATGTATGTCGATACAATTTGGTTAGGGAGATAGTTAATAAAGAAAGTATGGTATATTACAATCACATCGAAATAAATGAACAATTATGTTCATACAGAAACACGATCTTTGTTTACCTATTTTGGCCACAATATTGACATGTTTCCATTGAAGATGTAGAGAACTGTAGATACTGATGCACTATTTTTCTGTTATAAAATGAGGAAGGAAGAGCGCACCTGTTATATAGAAGATGGGGATATCTAGAAGGGCACTCTACAAGGATTAGAATTCGAATAGCCAGATTGGTTACATTTGTAGTAGCAGCACCTGCAATCTCGGTGCTGAAATTATGGAACAACTTTGGCACCGTTTTATCCCCACTCATAACTGAGGAACCGATGGTGTGATGCTTGCATTCCCAACGACATCTCACACCTATGACTCTCTTCTTCTTGGTCAACGACTTATATGGGATAGCTCTTCCAGGCTTCTCAATTTCAACCTATGGAAGACTCTAACTGGAGTCCAACATGCATGTGCCCCATCTGTAGTTTTGTCAATGGCGGCCTCATGGCGATTGCTTGGTTTGTAGCAACATGGGACCAATTTTTAAGAAGAACATAGTCGAGCGCTTCACCTTTGACAACATGTACAAAGCCGTGTTTGGTGAGTACCCAAACTCGTTGTTTTCAAACATGGGCGCTCTAGGCAGATTGGAACTGCGGCGATGGGGTTGGATATTATTACCACACGCTTCCTGTGACACGACCGACCTGATCTTCGAAGGAATCCGCTACACTATGATGATATCGAGGAAGGATAAGAAGTTGCACGGGATCCGCCAGAGTGGGGCTCCGCAACTCTGTTGTTGTTTGTTGGCACGATTATACTGGTTAGGAAGGAGGAGTAGGTTGGATCAATCACACGTTTCATCCATTGAGGCAGACAAACTTTGATTATTATTGAGGAGAAGACATGCGTTGAAGCCCTCAACACACAAGTCGTGAGATGATGCGTTGCGCCGCCCATTGTGGCCAAAGAAGCTTACAATTAGAGAATTGAGGAGTTCGGCTGCTGGACATAATCATTGCAAACTTTATCCCAACTAACAAACTGCAACTAATATGAGTTAGTGATTTGTCCCTCACGTGATAAACAAGTGGTGGACGGAGACAAGTGAAAAATCATTCGTGTTTAGTACTATTGTAGATATGTATATAAAGGGTTGACAAGGAGTGGCTCAAATAGTCAAACATGGTGTTCCCTAAAAAATGGATTCAAATTCAAATCCCAACTGTCGTTTTAATTTACCACCTTCTTGGACATTCAAAATTAACTATATAGATAAAAAAGTAACTATACTGTCAAAAAAATAACTATTCAACTAAAAATATAAAAATAGGTAGAATACATGGTAAAAATTGTGGAATAAATATGTAATTGTACATCATCCATTGCAAATGTAACTATCATGCATGTAATGAATAAATATTCAACCCGGGTCACGATTTAACAATTAACACCCTCCCAGTTCTATCACAGATATGGGAGAGACGGAGAGGCATGGGCTCACCTTAGCACAACAGTGTGGATATAATTGCGAACAGAAGTTGCCACTGTTAAGTTATTGAACGAGAGAATACGACAAGTTCGGCAGAAGAATAAGTCGAGAATAGAAGAACGGTCACGCAACCAAAACACATGATTTATGTAATTTCGTCGAATGACCTACTCTACGGGACAAGTGAGAATTTTACTATTTTAAGAAGATTACAAAGGAGAGATACTCTTAAAGAAAGAGAACCTGAAAAGGTTAAACCCAAAGAAGAGAGAGAACTCTCTTCAGTACAACACTGTACGTTGGCACTTCTCAGTATAAGAAAATCTCATGCCCTTAAGGTCCTATTTATAGGCTCCATGTCATAATGCTTCAACTAGGAATAAACAATCCTAATAGGAGTCTAGTACACAATAGGAGTCCAACTTGCATGAAGATAGAGCCATCTACAACTCCAAATAGGAATACTAATCTAAATCCAAGTAGGAACATGGGTTGGACTCAAACAAAGGCAAGACCCCAAAATAGGACTGCCACAACATGTAGGATTAGGATTAGGACTAGGAGTCTTTGAGGCATAACAAATCTCCACCTTGACTCGAAGTCAACATCTTACAAGAAAAATAGTAATCTTCTTCTCCTCCATCCCCTAAGGGCATCACTGTCAGTTGTGAATGCTAACCAAGTCCAAGCAGGTCTTGAACTTGGAAATCGGCAATAGCTTTGTCATCATATCAGCAGGACTTTCTTTACTTGCAATCTTCTTCTCCACAATCTTCCCTTCTGCTATCACCTCTTTGATGAAGTGATACTTGATGTTGATGTGCTTTGTCCTTTGATGAAATATTTGATCTTTTGTAAGATGAATTGCACTTTGACTGTCACAGTAGATGACCGTTGTCTTCTCAAGAATACAAAATTTAGCACACAGTCCTCTAAGCCAAGTAGCTTCTTTTATGGCCTCTGTCAATGCCATGTACTCAACTTCAGTATTAGACAATGCAACGATGGGTTGTAATGTAGCTTTCTAACTTACAACACAACCACCAAGAGTAAATAGATAGCCTGTAAGAGAACGTCTTTTATCACAGTCATTTGCAAAGTCAGAATCAACATAACCAACAAGCATCTCTGTGCTCTTTCCGAATCCAAGGCATGTAGAAGATGTACCCTTAAGGTACCTAAGAATGTGTTTGACTGCTTGCCAATGTAGTTTTCCTGGATTGGACATGTATCTGCTCACCATGGTAACTTCTTGTGCTATGTCTGGACGTGTACAAATCATAGCATACAGGATACTACCAACTGCACTAGAATAGGAAATATGAGACATGTAGTTTTCATCCTCTTTAAATTGTGGCGACTCAGCAGATGAGAGCTCCTTGAAGTGGTCATCTAAAGGAATAGACACAAGAGATGCATCAGCCATAGAAAACCGTTGTAGAACTTTCTTTACATACTTCTTCTGATTGAGAAGTAATCTTCCAGCTTTGCGGTTTCTAATAATTTCCATCCCCAAAATTTTCTTTGCTGCTCCCAAGTCTTTCATTTCAAATTTTCCACTAAATAACTGCTTCAGACTGTGGATTTCAAAAGTATCTCTTGCTGCAATCAACATGTCATCAACGTAGAGCAAGAGGCAAATAAGAGACTCATCAGGAAGTTTCTTCAAGTAGATACAAACGTCATATCTGCTCCTGGAATATCCATGCTTGACCATGAATGAATCAAATCTACAATAACACTGACGTGGGGATTGCTTCAAGCCATAAAGAGACTTTTTCAGTAAGCACACATGATCCTTCTTTGTAGCAGAAACATAACCTTCAGGTTGCTGCATGTAAATTTGTTCCTCTAGGTCACCATGGAGGAATGTGGTCTTCACATCAAGTTGCTCCAGCTCCAAGTCATATCTAGCAACTAATGCCTACAGAAATCTAATAGAGGTGTGTTTGACAGCTAGAGAGAACACATCATTATAATCTATACCCATCACCTGACTGTAGCCTTTTGCAACTAGCTGTGCTTTGTACCTTTCAGTAGAATCTCCAGGACCAACTTCCTTCCTTTTGAATACCCATTTGCATCCAACAATCTTATTTCCAATAGGAGGATCAACAAGCACCCAAGTCTTGTTCTTTTGAAGAGACTCCATGTCTTCATTCATAGAAACAATCCACATGGCCGAATTGGGATCAACCATGGATTCTTTGTAGGTAGTCGGTTCTCCAGAATCATTCATTTCTTCAGCTGTAGCAAGGGCATATGCAACAACATAATCTGAATGCCTTGCAGGTGGTCTGATATGTCTTCTTTGTATCCCAGAAGCAATGCTATATGGTTGTTCTTCAGTAGTGTCATCTTCATTTTCATCTGGATTTTCCTGTACAACAATAGGAGGTGATGGGCTGTGTGTAGTGACTTCAAGCTCCACCTGTTCCTTGGAACTCTGAGAAGTTGTAGTAGAAGAAGTAACACCATCATGTTTTTCAGAAAACATGGCAGACTCGTCAAAGGTAACATTTCTTTCAATCGGGAACTTTGATGACTTAGGCTCAGTGCACCAGAATTTGTATCCCTTCACACCATCAACATAACTCAGAAAAATGCATTTATTTACTCTAGGCTCTAGCTTTCCTTCATTTCAATAGATATACGTAGGACAACCAAATATACGTAGATTAAAATATTTTACAGGATGACCAGACTAGACCTCTTCTGGAGTTTTGAAACCAAGTGGAGTAAATGGTGAACGGTTGACAAGGTAGGTTGTAGTAGAGACGGCTTCATCCCAACACTACTACAGAAAATACTTTTTACAACAGGAGATAGACAACAGTTCTGATGATTGTGTTGTAGTTAGCATACTTATCACAACAAGCCCATTTTTGTGTTGTATATTGTATATTTTATACAACACAAGTCATTTACAACATGCCAAACCTGTTGTAGTATAGGAGGATACTACAACAACTACTAAAGTGTTGTAATAGGTTGTAGTATCACAACATATTCAAAACCGTGGTAAAAGATGTTATTTACACAACATATTTTGACCCGTTGTAATAGTCACATGTTGTAATAGACCATCATTACACAACGCAAACTCGCCCGTTGTAGTATGTATTAATTATACAACAGGCCTTTACATGTTGTATTTGGTACATGTTGTAATAGACCACCATAATACAACATATTAAACTCATTGTTATATCCCAACATGAGACAACAGACTCCAACATGTTGTTATATATTATAATTACACAACATGTTGTAACATGTTGTAATATCCACACATAAAACATCGTTGTAATAGACCTCCATTACACAATGTAAACTAAACCATTGTAATATACTATAATTACACAACATGATATCACCTGTTGTAATAGCTACATATTGTAAAAGACCATAGTTAAACAACACATCATATTCACATAATTCTCTAAAATTTTCAATTATTCGCGTATAATATGTAAATTTTTTATTAGATGTATGGTACACCTAAATTTCATATTAAACCCGTATTTTCTCTAAATTTTATGAATGATTCGTGTTTTATTTGTCATTTATGCATTTTTACGTATTATCCTGAACAAAACAATTTATTTCCTAATTGTTTAAAAAAATACTCACTTAACATTGTTTTATGTTTTAATATTTTCTAAAGACTATTTCTCCTCAATCACTACTACAAAACTCAACAAGGCCGAAGGATTTTTCCTCAAGGTCATAATCCCTGACAAGTGTATTAATTTTTCCGAAGGCTTATCCCTGACCCTTGTGATGCTGTCTTTGATGAGTATACTAAATTTTCCTAAAGGCTTATCCCTGACCTAATTATGGAAATGTATCCTAGACTATTATTTAATTTACCCAAGGATTGCTCCTGACCCTCATTAACTTTTTTCCTAACCAATATTAACTATATTAAACCAACCATTATCTCTTTTACATTCGTGAAGAGGATCCATTTGATTGTGGACATTTATCCTTTTCTTTTTAGATAATCATAATTGTTTAAATGGATCAGCCGTTGATTTTAAACAACAATTACAGTTTCCTTTTTTGTAACTTGTTGAATCCTAATTCATTTAGACGGTGGATTACTTTCCAATACATGCCTCCCTTCTGTTCTATATCTACCGCTCCAAAAACAAACAACGACGCCAAACCCTCACTCTCGCTCTCGCTCCCGCTCCCGCTCCGGAAATAGAACGACACCAAAGTCCCGCCTCCAAAACCAGAACAAGCACTCCCTCTCCTTGTGCCGTAGCAAGTCTTCTTCTGTCTGGTCTCCCGTTGTAATAGCTACATGTTGTAATAGACCATAGTGACACAATACGCTATAATCCATTATTATATGCCAAGATTATACAATAGACTCTGACTTGTTTTATATACCCGGAACCGAGCTAAACCTAATTTTTTATTAGAGAATTTTATCATGAACATGTAATCAAATAATTATTTTTTCATATAAAATTATTGTCAAATATGGGTCCGAGTTCTTTTTGGGCTTTAATTTTTTTAATATGGGTTGGTTTCAGTTTGAGAGGTCGATTGAACAAAAGTTAATTTTGTGTGGTCATGTGGGAATGACAATTTTTTTATTACAGAATTTTATCATGAACATGTAATCGAATAATTATTTTTTTCATATAAAATTATTGTCAAATATGGGTCTGAGTTCTTTTTGGGCTTTAATTTTTTTAATATGGGTTGGTTTCAGTTTGAGAGGTCGATTGAACAAATTTTAATTTTGTGTGGTCATGTGGGAATGACAATTTTTTCACTCTGGGTAGATGTTTTGACCTGAAACCGACCACCCAATATTATATCACGCAAAATATAACACAACAAGAAATGAAGACATTAACGACGAAAATAACGACAACATATATTATTTATCATAATTATTAGTTTAAAAGCGACCATAATTTTTTCGGTCACTATTAGCACAATTAATAACGACTAAATATTTAAATCGTCTTAAATACTATGTCCATTCCGTCGCTAAAACTTTTGTCTCTCTTTCCACTATCCTATTTTCCTAAGATCTCTTTTACTACCTAGAATTAACTTAACATCAACTTAATTAAAAGGAAAAAAACTAAAATTTAGTTCATGAAAAACCAAAACTGATTGATTAGTCTTTTCATCTCCCGCGCCCTCTCCCTTCCCCCGCCAACACAGGGAGCTCCACGTGAATTAAGCAACTGACTCCTCTTTCCCCAGACACAAACAACTCCCACTGCTCCTTCCACTGCGGCTCCCACTCCGGCCAGATCGTTCCCCACCGCGCACCAACTCACACGGGGAGAGACCTAGGTCCACACCACAAACCTCCCTCCCTAGCCGCAACTTCCCCACTCCTGCTCCTTCTCTCACTCCGCATCTCATTCCCAAAGGGTTCTCTTGTTCTGGCGACATGGATAGCGATGCCCTACGGCGGATATAGGGTAGGAAGGTAAAAACGATGATCGGTCCAGTGCATGACGCTAGCGCCGATCAAAGGCAGGGATGCCCACAGCCGGCGGTCTCTTATGTCTTTCTATTTCCGCAGCAGCAGCAGGTGGCCCGCAGATCCAACGTAGGAGGACAAATTAGGAGGCGACCACTGCAAGCACACAAAAAAAACATGGCTGGAGACATGTTCAGGTATGACAATCTATCTTTCTCTTCCTAGTTCCTACTGAAAAATCTACACTTGATGTCAACCAATAACATGGTATGACATTCTATCTTTCTCTTCCTACTAAAAAATCTACACTTGACGTCAACCAATGTTGGATCACACTATTGTGCGATTATCAAAATACTAATTCTTCTGTGTTGTGGATGTCATTTCTTTCTTCTTGCCTCTTCTCAGTTGATTCTATGACGAAGTGATACAAAGTTGGTAGCATGAGAGAAGTCGATTTGGTTATTTTTGTTCTTCCGAGGGGATTTTTTTTGTCAAGGTATTTTTTCAATCACTGGCTTGAGAGTGAAAGATAGTTTCATTGTGATTTTTATGTTTTCATGGAAATGAATGTATTGAAACATATAATGAACAATTATCAATCTACATGGAGTTATCCTCAAACTGAAGTCATTAGAATATACTGAGTATCACTATTATGAATTTGTTTTTTTGGTACTCATTTCCTTTCAATTGAAATACATGGTATTGAAATCACCTCACTTGATGCATTTGTTACTAGTGTACATGAGTTGACATTCTTCAACAATGAGTAGGTGGGTATACTCCTCAAGAGGGTTGCTATGCCAACACAGACACAGAGTTGTTGATATTGTGAATGTGGAGCATTTGATTAGGGGCCTTATCTAGTTTTTGTTTTCTATTTTTGAAGTGGCTTGAGCTATTATAAGATGACATGTTCTTGTTGATTAGTTGATCTGGTTATGGTAGCCTTCCATGTAATAGGACTGCCCCTATCTCCTAAGTTTGCTGCTTGAGACAGACTTGGTCTGTAATTGGGACATGGGCTATTGATTGCCATCGTCGTACAATAGAACTAGATAGTGGTTGAAACC
Organism: Alisma plantago-aquatica; assembly: GCA_963693085.1. Lineage (NCBI taxonomy): Eukaryota > Viridiplantae > Streptophyta > Magnoliopsida > Alismatales > Alismataceae > Alisma > Alisma plantago-aquatica. The sequence goes on from OY856411.1 coordinate 246,883,840, forward strand.
TATGGAAGAAAGATATAAAACTCCAAATCTCCAACATGTTAGATAGCCATGAGCCAACTAAATACAGGCTATGTTGAATATTCACGGTTTTTTAACCATCTTTCCTTGTTTAACTATGTTATCTGACCTCAAATAGCCTAAATAAAGGTGGTAATTTGCTTGAACCCGGACCGCACATTCCCTATATGGTGAATGTCACAACTTTTTCATGGATTACATATTAGATCTGTCGTAGGCCTCATCTCAAGGGCCCCCATCAACAATGAAGGTGTGGAACAAAGGAAGTGTGGGGACCATCATACAATTGATAGGATTATCAATTTTTTTATAGTGGTCCGATTGTGTGGTATGAAGGGATTAGTCGCCACCTGTATGGTATATCTAGGGGCCAAAATTAACTTGAATACACAGGCTTGACCTGCAATTGATAGGATTATAGAAGATTTTCTAGTAGTCTAAGTTAGTAGTATGAAGATATTTTCTACTCCATCAAAACCTGAAACTTTATTCTGTTGATATTTCTCCATAATTCTCTAGATATCTGCTTCACTTGGAACTACACATAGGCGACAAACTTGAGCATGGGTGAGTTGTTGAAGTGACAAGGCATCTCTTTCGTTGCAACAATAGTTTGTAGATATATTTGTTGAAATAATCACACAATCCAAAATCCATATTCAATCTTCCGACCTAAGCTTAGTGATAAGATTCATACATTTTTACTATTAATATACACATGATAGAACTTGTATTATCATCCACATTTTAAAGCAAGGTAACAGTACTCTCCTATTTCTAATTTTCTTCTCCTTTAAATAGTAAATACTCTAGATTATAGTTGATCTTAAATGCACTCCCCATCAAGTGTCACTTCTATTGATTGCTTTGTGTTTCCTATAGAGAAGAGCTCCAGTTCAGAGCCTTTCTTTCCACTTCTACTTTTCCTCATTATTTGCGAGCTCCATTTTAAGACTGAATGCTCCACATTCCCTAAAGCCTCATGAGAAAGGCTGCCTACCCTTCCAATGAGAATAAGATTTCACAAATCATCATTCAGGGTCCAGGCTTCTTGAGCTTTTAAATGAGGTTTTCTTTTAGTACTCATTAAATTGCATATTAGAGTGGGGTGGTGATAAGGACTGATGTGGGTGAGATGATTAACGACAAAGCGAGTGAAGTCTTCAATCTAATCCATGTTGTAAACTAGCCTATCCAACTGTTTGGATACCAACCTCTTACTTTTTTGAAAAGTATATTGCTTTCATAGAAGCCCATATCTGAGAGACTATGAAGCATGAGGGCCTCCTAGAACAACTCACAATCATTTAGATTGAAGTGGGAATTCCCTCTCTTATCACTAAGGTGCAACATAGAGTTGAACACTAATTACAATACAAGACTCCTTAATATGATATCACCATTCCACTAGCTGACTCCAAATGAGTTTCATAAGAGTAGGGTTTGGGCTATCATAAATGGTGGTCAGAATCATTGAGTCATTTACTTTGCAGTATATAAACTACCTATGGATGATCTTGATTTCAATATTGCACTGAAAGTCATTCTGGAACACCCAAATACCTACTAGAAAACCCCAAGCTTCATTTCTGGGAGCAATGGAACCATGTTTTTGGATAGTAGCCTCAAATTTAGTTGTAGAAATCTTGGTTCAATGATGACAAGTATTTACTATTTATATTTGGTAGTGTTTGCTCTGATACTAGTTACCGTACCATCATCCCCAATTCCTCAACATTCCATCAAATGACTTCTGACATAAATGTAAAGTAAAGAGGGGATGATGAGATACCTGGATTATATAGTGCATTGGTTGTCTATGAGGTACCATGGATGCCTCTTTGCTTCTCATTATCTCTCTTTTCTCCACATTTAATACAGTTCCAGCATAGGTTATTGCTTCATGCTTTTGTTGTGTCATCCCTCTGATATACTATTTATCATCGGGTAGCTTCCGTCTATATTCTCTGTTGTGTCCATAATGACAACAGTTTCCTGCAATGAACCTTGACCAGCTTCAAGGACTCGAATCAGACATTTCCCTAACTTGATGTATTGATTCCTACAACATAATCATCCCTTACCCTATCAAGGTCTCGAGTCAGGCATTCCTACACCACTTCGTCTAAGGATGACTTTACAATAGGTCTCTGGTCGTATTAGATGTTTATTTTGAAGGAATGAATCCTTGTAGATCAACTATAAATGTTAAGTGCTTTTATTATTATTGCGCTAGAGTGCTTTATTGCATTACAGAGAGCATTTGTAAAAACGTCTAGCATTTTTAGGTTCTCTACTTGGACAAGCTCCCAGTCTTCACTCCTTCACTCATTTCTTGTTTTCATAATGTCATGTTATCATTTAACATGCAACTAAAGACATTTTTGAAGTCTAAAAATGGTGGAGTAGGACTTTAGAGTCCTTAGTAATTTTTATTTGTGTGTTATAAGTAACCCTTACTATATTGACATATTTTTCTTATCATTACAATATTGAGATATTGGTTTGTTCATTCCTAACAAAGAATTCCAATGAATTCAACAAGTCCCTACTTATGTAAAGATGCTGATGCATAATCTTCTAATGGTTGATATTGACTTGGAAATACTACAAGGAAGACTATGAAGAGCAAACCCTATAGTTTTTCTATTATTATACTACCACTCTTCATTTTTGTGGTTATGGTGTTTTTAAGCTAGTCATCTTGTTACATTATATATTTCTTGTTTTACATAGCCTGTTATTTGTTTTGTTATTTCTCTTTTATATATTGACCTCTCTGTAATTCTTTCAGTATTATATATATGAGGGTGCACACATTGTGCAACCCTGAGCTTTCTGAAAACCCTGACTCTGTCACTTGGTATCAGAGCAGGTCGAAACCTAGCTGTCTCTCCCTCCCTTCCTCCCTTCTCTCTCTCTCTCCCTTCTTCCCTCTTTGCTGCCCCCCCACCCGTCGCCCGCAGTAGCAGGCTGCCGGCGGCAACAGGCCACCGGCCGCACAGCTGGTTGTCGTCGCCTAGCGTGCCGCAGGACGTCGCTGGTAGGGCTTCCGCCCACGTAGGGGCCGTCCATCCTCCTTGCACTGCTAGTCCTCTCCTGCTCGTGGCTCCATCTAGCCTCTTGGCTCGGTGTGCCGCTAGTGCTTGAGCAACATCACAAAAAAAATTTGGTTGTTGTTCGCACAACAGGAGCACTGCCGGGTGGCCGTCTTCTATGGGACCACTGAGCCGCCTGTTGATCTAGACTAGTTTCGTCTTCAGGGGGAGATTGGAGAGTTGTTCGTCTGAGGGACAACTTTCAGTTCGTGTTCGTCTGTGCCTGCCTGCCCGTGTAGGCTTCGGCCTCCGGGTTTCCTACTACGCTTCAGCGTAGTTCGTATGTGAGAGGTCTGTGGTGATTTTGTGCCTGCTTCTGCCTGTCTGACGGCATAGTCTGTCTCCTGCCTATACCTGCCTGCCTGTGCCTGCCTTCCAGCCTTCCTCATGGCGTCTTCTGGAGATGAACTCTGGCGAGACTCACATCGTCAAGTTACCACTGTTAAACTTGATGGGCGCAATTACCAGCTTTGGGTGTGCTCCTTTGTGATATATGCCAAATCACAAGGGAAGTACTCTCATCTGATTCGTACTGGTGCGCCTCAGCCTGCAGAGAATGCGGATGCAAAGGACGTCCAAGCTTTTGATGATTGGGTATGTGAGGACTCGACTGTGATGACATGGATTCTCAACAACGTTGTTGAGAAGATTAGTGTCACTTTACTTCGACTGCCTACGGTGAAGCAGATGTGGGATCAGCTCACCGGTACCTACTCTCACAGTCAGAATCCCAAGAAGGTCTTTGACATAACCAAGCAACTGGGGTGAATCCAATTCACGTGATCTGACATCTCAGACTACTTCTCCACCTTCACTGGTCTGTGACGTGAGTTGGAGACTTATCACCCGTTGTCTACTAATCTGGCGACTATGCAGAAACAGCGGGCGGAACTACAACTGATACAATTCCTGAGTGGCTTGCCAGAGTCCTATACTGGTGTTGTGGATCAGATCTTGGCGAGTGATCCACTCCCTACTCTACAGGGTGCCTACCAGCGTCTCCAACGCCTTTCTTCATCGACACCACCTCCTCATACTAAGACTGGAGATTTGACTGCCCTGGCTGCTTCGGTCGGGCGTGGTCGTGGTCGTGGTTGTGGCCGTTCCACAGATGGTCATCCTCCCCTGGGTGCAGGACGGGGACGTGGACCTGGTGTTGGACGAGGAACCTCTTCGGCTACCCCCTCTTCTGATGTTGCGCGTCCTCAACAAGGACAACACGTGTGTACCTTTTGTGGCCAGTCTAACCATATTGAAGAAAAGTTCTAGGAAAAGTATGGTAAACCGGCTTGGGCCAATGCTGCTACAGATTCATCGTCTACTACTTCTGAGGGTGTGAATCTTGTCTATCATGAGCGCACCAAACACATTGAAGTTGATTGCCACTTCATCAGAGAATCTATTCTTGCTGACAAGATATGCACTCCATTCACGAGATCAGAAGATCAAGTTGCTGATATCTTCACCAAGCTACTGGTGAAGAAATAGTTTTGCACACTGATGGACAAGTTGGGCATGATTGACATCTATGCTCCAACTTGAGGGGGAGTGTTACATTATATATTTCTTGTTTTACATAGCTTGTTATTTGTTTTGTTATTTCTCTTTTATATATGGACCTCTCTGTAATTCTTTTAGTATTATATATATGAGGGTGCACACATTGTGCAACCCTGAGCTTTTTGAAAACCCTGACTCTGTCACACATCTGTTGTTAGACTCTTCATTCTTTTCATTTTGGAGCATTGGTTCTGTTGGATTCTTTTTGTTTGAGGAAGTTGTCCTAGTGTTTATATTAGGAACATGGATTCCTTACTATTTCTTTTTATTTTGTTGTTATCTAGTTTGGCTTTAGAACCTACAGCTTGCAAAAGTAAGGTAAGGCACATGATGTCTGCAATATGCCTTTTTTTATCACCCTGTTAGTCACAAGTAGTACACTAGTTGTACTCATGGGAAATCTTGAGTATCTAGTTCAATGCAGCAGACTTCTTCCAACAATATCAAGGCGTGTTTCTATTTTTTGAATGTCTGCATAGTCACATGATCCCTGGTGTCATGTGTACCCTTTAGATATTGCATGGTTCAACTATCAAGTAAAGTAATATTTCACCTTGTTATTCCCTTCATGTCTCAATCTAATATTTATGCTGAGAGGTTTTCATAAATGGAGAAACAAAATATGTAGGAAAGATTGGCATTGTTGTCGTAAAAAAGGCTAGAGGGATGTAGATAGTGGGCGGAATCAGTAGTGATTACTTTGGTCAAGATGATGGAATAATTTGTTCCCTTCATTCTCAGTTGTTTGTTTCCTTCATGATGAAGTTTCTGCTTTACTGTTTGACTTTAGACACTAATGAATTCCTCACTGGTATAATTTCATACCTTAGTTAATTGCAGGGCTTTTATAAAGTTTTTATTATGATCTTGGCATTTAGATTGCAGATGGGTAACAAGTTTAGAACAAGTATAATCACATATTATTGAAAATGGGCTTCATTGATATTACATGCATGATATTTCATTCTAATATGTTCTTTCGTCATGCAGAGTTCAAAAAGATCAACTTCTGAGACTGTATTTGAGAAAGTGTCAATCTATTTGGGTCCTTTTCAATCCTCTCTTCTAGGGACATACAAAAAGGTATCAACAGGTGAAAAATTTCAAAAGCTTGAAGATATTTTCATGTACAACAATTTATAATTCGAACATTACAACCTTTTGATGTCCATAAGTGTGCAGGGAAACCCACAAAAAAACCTATGGTCGGAATTCGCAAGGGCCTTGCTTGGCTTGATATTATCCATGAATATACATGGTTGAAAACCTCTAGAGGGGGGGTGAATAGAGTTTTATGATAATTTAAAACAATTTAAACTCAAACAACCAAAGTAAAAGATAAGAAGAGAGACACAGGTGTTTAGAGTGGTTCCACCTTAGCAAATACTAAGGAGTCAGTCCACTACCCGGTTGCTTACCCAACCGGGATTTTGAAAGTATTGAATTTTATTACCTTTTAGGATGTTACATAAAATTACAACACTCTCTAAACACCCTTTGGACAGCCTTCACCTAGAAGTAATCTTGCCAACCTTGAAGCAGCCTTCCTTGGAGTAACTTCAAGCTCCCCCTTGAAGTAGCCTCCCTCCCGAAGTAGCTTCCCGTCAAGATAGCCTTCTGAAGTAGTCCAAAGTCCTCCTCTTCACACGAAGAGCTTCACCCTCTTCCTATATGCAGCCTCCTCCCTGGAGTAGCAATGAAGAGTACAAATATTACAAGGAACAAGAAAGAAAATAGGAAAGTACAACTTATCCTTTTAAGCTCAAGGCTTGAATTGCCTATATCAAGCGTATGGATTTTCCTAGCCAAGGTAATAGACTTGTGGATGCTAGGGTTAGGAAAATCTAGCCTATAGGACGAGCTTGAGCTAGATGGAATATGGCCAAGTGATCACAGTGCTCAATTGCTTGTAAAAGATTGCTCAAGAGTGCTTAGAAAGAATTCTCAAGTGTAGCAAGGTGTATTCTAGTGTCCTATGGCTTGTCCTATTTATAGGGATAGCCTAAGTATGCTTAAGGACCTTCTAGATAGTTTCTAGGGGGTTCCAAGTGCTCAATTAGCCGTTAGGAATAGATTGGTCGTTTTTACAACGGCTAATTTGCTTTAACTCTGCAGATTCTGTCAGAGACCGTCTCGGTCGACAGATGGTCGACCGAGACACCCACTCGGTCGAGCTTTTCTCGACCGACAGGCTCTCTGAGTGCAACGTTCACTTCCAACTGCCAACCAACTCATTTGCTAAGTCTAACGGCTACTTTAGGTCAATCTCGGTCGAGAAGGTTGTCGACCGAGAGTGTCTCGGTCGAGGAGTGTGTCGACCGAGATTGACTCTGTTTCAATCTATCAATTAAGATACTAAGTGTGTGCATGAGTGTACATAATGTGATCCTATTGGAAGGGATGACTTGTCTAACTATGGTGTGTAGCTAGGGAAGATCCAATGCTTGATTTACATGCAATCTAGGTACTTGTACATTATATAACTGTACAAGTTTTTACAATAGTGATTACATTGCATGAAAATAAAACTATAAAGTTATGATCTCCCTAGTTGCTTCGTCATCCACCATAATCCTGCACACTCAAGTAGCTCGTTAGATAAATAAGAATGAAATGTTTGTCATAATCAAAACAAAGGGATTTTATAGATGTCCATTTAGCCAACAATCTCCCCCTTTTTGAAGATGACAAACATTTCCAAAATATGAATAAAGGAAATATAAAACATATAAATGCCATACCTTTAGATTGCCGTTTGAAACTGTTCCTCTTATTTTTAAAATATGTGCTTAGTATCCCCAGTGAATTATGGAACATGAAATCCAGTTCATTTGGGAATATAGCAACTTTCAATGTAAGCCAAGAGTATATTTATGAAACTCATTGATTGAGTTTGTCATAAGTATTATAGTTTTATATATCTCTCCCCCTTTGTCATCTCAAAAAGATAACCGTTTTATTTAAAAACTCCCCCTTCATTAGATATCCCATCAAAAATGAACGAAAAAGATGTCCATTGAATAGCCAAAATGTAAAGCAATGAGGTGTCTAGCTAAGAGGCAACAAATTGCAAATTACCAATTGAAACGCTCATATCAATATTGATACAAACCATAAAAGCATAAGTAGTTGTTTTTAAGAGCCGCAGATATCAAAGAAAACATCCTCCAACGGAGTGATAAGTAATTGCTTCCTAATGTTGTTGAATTGATCTAATGGAAGCGGTTTTGTAAAGATATCAGCTAATTGATTTTCTGTATCAACATGATGAAGGGAAACATGATTCTTTGAGATGTGATCCCTTAAGAAGTGATGACGGATTTCAATATGTTTGGCCCGGCTGTGTAGAATAGGATTGTGTGCTAAGTTTATGGCGCTTGTGTTGTCACAAAAAATAGGTGTAGATGAAAGATGAAAACCATAATCGCTTAAAACCTGTTGCATATAAAGCACCTGAGCACAGCAAGACCCAGCTGCCATATATTCAGCTTCGGTGGTAGATAGGGCAACCGTGTTTTGTTTCTTGCTAAACCAAGATACTAAGGCTCTACCTAATAAGAAACATCCACCACTAGTACTTTTGCGATCAAGTCGACAACCGGCGTAATCTGCATCAGTATATGCTTTAAAATCCAATGATTGTCCTTTTGGATACCATAAACCAAAACAAGTAGTGCCGGCTAGATATCGAAGGATTCGTTTAACCGCAAGAAAATGAGAATGCATAGGCTGGGATTGAAATCGAGCACAAAGACCGACGGAAAACATAATGTCCGGTCGGGAAGCGGTTAAATATAGCAAACTACCAATCATGGCTCTATATAAGGAATCATCAATAGGTTCCCCATTTTCATCCTTATCAATTTTAATAGACGTAGCCATAGGAGTAGTAGCATGTTTGCATTGATCCATCCCAAAACGTTTTAACAGTTCTTTAGTGTATTTTTCTTGGCTTATAAAAATTCCGGCAGGTGTTTGCTTAATTTGAAAACCAAGAAAGAATGTTAGTTCACCCATAAGGCTCATTTCAAATTCTTTTTGCATAATGTCACTAAATTGTGTGCATAATGATTCATTTGAGGCACCAAAAATAATGTCATCAACATATATTTGTACAACTAAGAAATCAGATGCATATATTTTGAAAAATAGAGTAGAATCTGAATTTCCAATAGAGAAACCATTATCAAAAAGATATGTCTTGAGCCGTTCATACCAAGTCCTAGGGGCTTGTTTTAGACCATAAAGTGCCTTTTTAAGTTTATAAACATGATCGTCCTTTTCTGGGATTTCGAAGCCAGGTGGTTGAGCAACATAAACTTCTTCTTGTATGAAGCCGTTTAGAAATGCACTTTTGACATCCATTTGATATAACTGAATGTTTTTATGGGCAGCAATAGCTAATAACATCCTAATAGCTTCAAGTCGAGCTACGGGTGCATATGTTTCATCAAAGTCAATTCCCTCTTGTTGACTATATCCTTGTGCAACTAACCGTGCTTTATTCCGTATGACTTCTCCTGCCTCATTAAGTTTGTTCCTAAAAACCCATTTAGTGCCTATGATAGTTTTATCTTGTGGTTTAGGAACTAAATCCCATACATCATTTTTAGTGAATTGATTTAATTCCTCTTGCATGGCTATTATCCAGTAATCATCCTTAAGAGCTTCGGATATTTTCTTAGGTTCAATGATAGAGACAAAAGCCATGTTTGCAACATCTTGGAAAGAGGACCTAGTTTTGACTTTATCATTTGGATCTCCAATAATTAGCTCTTGGGGATGATCCTTGATCAGCCTAGGTGTAGGTTGTGGTTCGACCGGAGGATCGGATGTGGGAGTTTTCTCATTATCATTTGGAATGGTTATAGTTTCAAATTGATTTGTGAGATCAATGATATCCAAATTTGTAGATTTTGATTCCTCATGAAAAGAAACATGAATGGATTCCTCAACTTTTCTAGAGATAGTGTTATATACCCTAAACGCTTTGCTAGAAGTAGAATATCCCAAGAAAAATGCTTTTTGTGATTTAGAATCAAACTTGTCTTTATCATCCTTGGTGTTTAAAATATAACATGTAGAGCCAAAAGTATGAAAGTAGTCAACTCTAGGTTTCTTAGAGTGTATTATTTCATATGGAGTTTTCTTCAAGTGAGAGTGAACCGTGACTCTATTTAGCACATAACAAGCTGTGTTTACAGCTTCAGCCCAAAAGGTTTTAGGTGTGTTGTGTTCAAGCATCATTGTCCTAGCCATTTCTTGTAGAGATCTATTTTTCCGTTCCACAATACCATTTTGTTGTGGGGTACGTGGAGCAGAGAAATTGTGAGTATATCCCTGAGATGTACAAAAAGCTTCAAAAGTATGATTTTCAAATTCGCCACCGTGATCACTTCTAATGGTACATATTTTATGTTGTAAAAGATTTTCAATTTTAGAACAAAATTGCATAAAGACATGAATAGTGTCATCTTTTGTTGCAATAAAATGTACCCATGTAAATCTACTATAATCATCAACAATAACAAAACAGTATCGTTTACCACCAATAGATTGTGTTCTCATTGGTCCAAATAAATCCATATGAATTAATTCTAAGGATCTACTGGTACTAAGTACATGTTTTGATTTAAAAGATGTTTTGGTTTGCTTTCCCATTGTACAAGGTTCACAATTTGCAACTTGATCAAAAGACAAAACAGGTAATCCACGAACAAGATCATATTTTACTAACTTTTTAATAGCATGTGAACTAGCATGACCAAGCTTTTTATGCCATAGTTGTAAGGTGTTTTCATTTGCAAGTAAGCATTTACCTACTACTGATTTCATAGAGTTTGGTTTAAGGATATAAAGATTTCCAACTCTATTTCCTTCATAAACAACAGTTGTAGTATTTTCTATCAATAACTTGCAGCAGGTTTTGTTAAATAACACATCATAACCGCTATCACATAGTTGACTTACACTTATTAAGTTATGATGCAATCCATCAACTAGTAGAACATTTTTGATTTCAAGATTTGTGCCAACATTACCTATTCCAACGATTTTGCCCTTACCATTGTCTCCAAAAGTGACCGTCCCACTTTTCTTTTCTTCAAAAGTTGAAAATGCATCCTTGTTTCCGGTCATATGTTTGGAGCAACCACTGTCAACGACCCATTCCTGCAGTAGAATATAGATTTTGGTACCCATGTGATGGTCCGATAAGGTTAGAAACTTTTTAATTTGCTGATGTGTAAAAAGTTCTGATACAGGAAGCCAGTCGGTCGACGATTGCTCGACCGATATAAATCTCGGTCGACAATTTATCGATCGAGGAGGTTACTGTATCACAATCAAAAAGGAGCAGAAAATTTTTCGGTTGACCAGTGTTCGACCGAAATAAGTATTGGAAGATTTTCGATTTGTTAAAGATATCCAGTCGGTCGACCCTACTTCGACCGACCCAGAGCTCGGTCGACAGTACTTCGACCGACGAAGTTTCTGTTTTTGTACAGCAATGCAGAAAAATAATACCAATAAGCATAGCATCGTTTGTTGAGATAGGACAATATAAATTGCACAAATTAAGTATTTTGTCATATCTCAACTACATTCCATTCTTCTAAGTTTGAGGTCTTGGGGTCCAAACTAAGTTGGACTTCTTAGTCTTGTAGGGGCATGAAAAACAGTAATGACCAAGACGTAAACAGAAATGACAAGTAATAGAATCAACTTCGTTTCTTTTTCTAGTCATTGTGTTTTTGGGTACAAACATAGTTTGGGTCTTTTTGGTTTGGTTTCTCTTTGGAACATATCCCAAACCTTTTCTTCCATTGAAGGTAGTACCACTTCTTAATATGTTATCAAGAATATCTTTTCTTCTTAACTCATGAAGTTCTTGTTGCAACTGAGCAATGTTATTCATTTTCTTATGTATATCTTTTCTTGCCTGGTCTAAATCAGAAAGCAATGAATCCTTTTCTTTTACAATAATGTCATAGTCCGAATGATTGCACAAGATAGGTTGAGTTTGAAAAGCTTGTAGTTTAGCTAACAAATCAGTCTTTTCTTTTGATAGAAGATCAACATCAGTTTCCAAAGTAAGTAGCTTTCTAGTGCAATCATCTAAAGATGTTTTTAAAGATACATTTTCAAGTTCAATGTTATTCTTTTCGGAAGAAAGTTCATCTATTTTGGCAATGAGCTCATTGTTTGATTTTATAGTCCTTTTTAGTTTCTTCTTGGCATCAACATATTTATCATGAGTTTCTTGTAAGCTAGCTACTAACTCTTCTTTAGGAAGATCAACTAGGCTTACCTCTTGAGATTCTTCATCTTCTCTTGCCATTAGACATTCTATCTTGTCTTCTCCGCTTTCACTTTCACTCGTTTCATCCCATGCTGCTTTATAAGCTTTTTCTTTCTTCTTATGTGAGCTTTTCTTTCCCTTCTTAGCTTTGGGACATTCATTTTTGAAATGTCCTTTCTTTCCACACTCGAAGCACCTGGGAGTGGAGGAAGAACTAGAAATTTTATTAGATTTAAACCTTCTATATTTCTTACCATTGACGATCAATGCTTCTTCTCCTTCTTCTTCACTAGATTCCTCACTCTCTTGTGAGAGAGCTTTTGATGCTTTGAGAGCCACGTCTTTCTTTGGTCCACGGTGATGTTCATGTTCTCTTCTCTCTTCCTCTTCTAGGTCTGCCTCATGAGCTTCTAAGTTTCCGATGAGTTGTTCCATTTTGAGGCGAGTGAGGTCGTTTGCTTCTGCAATAGCTGTCACCTTTGGTTTGTACTTTGGAGGAAGAGATCGAAGTATTTTTGATACCTGATCTTCCTCAAGAACGGGTTTCCCTAAAGCATTCAAACCATTGACAATAGTAGAAAATTTTGAATACATTTCACTAATAGTTTCGTTTGGATCCATACGAAAATGTTCAAATTTCGTTTTAAGCAAACTAACTTTAGAGTTTTTAACTTGAACCGTACCCTCATATGTTATAGATAATCTATGCCAAATGTCATATGCGGTATCACAGTTTGATACTCTATTAAATTCACCTACTGAAATGGAACAATATAAAATGCTTACTGCCTTTGCATTCATTTGTGCCATTTTTACCGTATTAGCGTCCCATACTTCGAACTCGTCTTGTGGAAGTGTGTATGGTGTAGATACCATTCTCCAAAGATCCCAATTGATTCCTTGGAAGTAAAATTGCATTCTTCTCTTCCAGTATTGATAGTTTGTCCCGTCAAATGCTGGAGGTCGAGCAACGAACGTTCCTTCAATGTTGAGGTTGTTGAGCACTCCATCCCCCATCTTTTCTTCAAGACTTTGTTAGGGCTCCTTGAAGCCTGCTCTGATACCAATTGAAAACCTCTAGAGGGGGGGTGAATAGAGTTTTATGATAATTTAAAACAATTTAAACTCAAACAACCAAAGTAAAAGATAAGAAGAGAGACACAGGTGTTTAGAGTGGTTCCACCTTAGCAAATACTAAGGAGTCAGTCCACTACCCGGTTGCTTACCCAACCGGGATTTTGAAAGTATTGAATTTTATTACCTTTTAGGATGTTACATAAAATTACAACACTCTCTAAACACCCTTTGGACAGCCTTCACCTAGAAGTAATCTTGCCAACCTTGAAGCAGCCTTCCTTGGAGTAACTTCAAGCTCCCCCTTGAAGTAGCCTCCCTCCCGAAGTAGCTTCCCGTCAAGATAGCCTTCTGAAGTAGTCCAAAGTCCTCCTCTTCACACGAAGAGCTTCACCCTCTTCCTATATGCAGCCTCCTCCCTGGAGTAGCAATGAAGAGTACAAATATTACAAGGAACAAGAAAGAAAATAGGAAAGTACAACTTATCCTTTTAAGCTCAAGGCTTGAATTGCCTATATCAAGCGTATGGATTTTCCTAGCCAAGGTAATAGACTTGTGGATGCTAGGGTTAGGAAAATCTAGCCTATAGGACGAGCTTGAGCTAGATGGAATATGGCCAAGTGATCACAGTGCTCAATTGCTTGTAAAAGATTGCTCAAGAGTGCTTAGAAAGAATTCTCAAGTGTAGCAAGGTGTATTCTAGTGTCCTATGGCTTGTCCTATTTATAGGGATAGCCTAAGTATGCTTAAGGACCTTCTAGATAGTTTCTAGGGGGTTCCAAGTGCTCAATTAGCCGTTAGGAATAGATTGGTCGTTTTTACAACGGCTAATTTGCTTTAACTCTGCAGATTCTGTCAGAGACCGTCTCGGTCGACAGATGGTCGACCGAGACACCCACTCGGTCGAGCTTTTCTCGACCGACAGGCTCTCTGAGTGCAACGTTCACTTCCAACTGCCAACCAACTCATTTGCTAAGTCTAACGGCTACTTTAGGTCAATCTCGGTCGAGAAGGTTGTCGACCGAGAGTGTCTCGGTCGAGGAGTGTGTCGACCGAGATTGACTCTGTTTCAATCTATCAATTAAGATACTAAGTGTGTGCATGAGTGTACATAATGTGATCCTATTGGAAGGGATGACTTGTCTAACTATGGTGTGTAGCTAGGGAAGATCCAATGCTTGATTTACATGCAATCTAGGTACTTGTACATTATATAACTGTACAAGTTTTTACAATAGTGATTACATTGCATGAAAATAAAACTATAAACTTATGATCTCCCTAGTTGCTTCGTCATCCACCATAATCCTGCACACTCAAGTAGCTCGTTAGATAAATAAGAATGAAATGTTTGTCATAATCAAAACAAAGGGATTTTATAGATGTCCATTTAGCCAACAATGGTATCGTGAACCAATTGATTTGTGTAGGAATTTTACATATTTGTGGCTAACTATTTAGGTTGTTTATGTCATGTTTTGAACAATTCAGATTGTCGGCTAAACTTGTGCATGTATCCAATATTTATTCTATGTATAACTTTCTATACTTGGATATTTAAGTAAATATCCAAGCTTTATTAGATTGAGACATGAAGGGGATAACATAGTGAAATATTACTTTACTTGATAGTTGAAGCATGCAATATCTAAAGGGTACACATGACGCCAGGGATCATGTGACTATGCAGACATTCAAAATATAAAAACACACCTTGATATTGATGCTGAGAGGTTTTCGTAAATGTAGCAGCAAAATATATACGAAAGATTGCCATTGTTGCAGTAGAAAAAGATAGAGGGATGTAGATAATAGGCGGAATCAATAGTGATTACTTTGGTCAAGATGATGGAAGAATTTGTTCCCTTCATTCTCAGTTGTTTGTTTCCTTCATGATGAAGTTTCTACTTTATTGTTTGACTTTAGGCACTAATGAATTTCTCACAGGTATAATTTCAGACCTTAGTTAACTGCAGGGCTTTTGTAAAGTTATTTTTATGATCTTAACATTTAGATTGCTGATGGGTAACAAGTTTAGAATAAGTATAATCACATATTACTGAAAATGGGCTTCATTGATATTATATGCATGATATTTCATTCTTATATGTTATTTCATCATGTAGAATTCAAAAAGATCAACTTCTGAGACTACATTAGAGAAAGTGTCAATCTATTTGGATCCTTCTCTATCCTCTCTTCTCGGGGCATACAAAAAGGTATCAACGGGTGAAATTTTTCAAAAGCTTGAAGATATTTTCATGTACAACAATTTGTGATTCGAACATTACAACCTTTTAATGTCCATAAGTACTTAAATTAAACGTTCACATATGGAACTTAGATCGAGTACTTAAAACAAAACAACAGATAGCTTAGTTTACTTAACGATCCATTACACAAGGGCTTTTCTATCATTTTTTATCTGCTCTCCTTCATCTGGATGATTGTTAAAATTATCACTTGCATTGAAAGCAAGTCTTGTAATTTATAATGCTGCTTTAGTGTTTGATTTTAGTCCATAATTATTTTTACTAGTACAAGTTAAGTCAATTAATTGCACAATTTTTGTAAGGTCCTTTTTTCCTGAACCTAGATTTTTAATTACAGGTTGCAAACAAGTATAATGCTGGCCGAGAACAAGTATAATGGAAAATTGGCAACACCACATGTAGATGAGTACAATGGTATCAGTTAAATGCCTTGACTTGTGGACGTGGTAGATGCCTCAAGTTGCACATGAACTCAAATGCATGTCAGTACTCTAACAACTGTTGCATGCTTGAAATAAATGTTCAAAAATTTCTTGCAAGTACTTGTTCTCAGTACAGTAATAGGAAACCAAACTGGGTATGTATGTTCCTGTCCGTTACAGAAAATTCATCAAGAAAAAGTGAGTTTACTAGTTCATCAGTAGAGTTGGTTTAGTTTGATTTGGGTAGTGTGTTGCCACGAATACATTATAAAATACCAATATTTTAGAAGTTAGTATCCAACCACAATAAATCAGGTGACAAGATGATGTCTGTTGGGAAGAATTAGAAGGATTTAGTAATAGAGCAATACATTTATTTTATTCCAACCTTTGACTAGTTCTAACTAGGTTATTCTTCTTGTTTGTAAAATCTGAGATCTAGTTCTCTCATTCCCATAATAATATCTTTTTGTTTGACATTTATTTATATTGCTTATTGCTACTACTTGTGCAGTTGTATCAGTTAGTTTAAGCATAGTTGAATGTCTATTTTTTTAGATTAGCCATAGATGCATGCCCACTAACACCTTCCGATATGCGTAAATAGATTTTGTATGTAACTATGTATCAATGTTGTTAAAGCCACATGAATGTGATGCCTATATATGTTCCAGTTCAAAATTTAATAGATAACTATTGGCACTACCACTTGCATTAAAATACAAAGGGAACTAAGTTTATCTGGCGGTCGGATATAATAATAAGGTGACTGTTAATTTTCAGTGTGTCATTTACTAGCATATCATTTAAATCATTTCTGGTTCTGCTGGTGTGAACAACTTTAATATCCCACTCATCTATCTTCATGGTCTAATTATTATTATTCCATCCAACTAGAATAGGAAAGTCATGTCCCTCCTCATTCAACAACGATGCAACAAGTATGCAGTCAGTATTCATAAGGACCTTCATATCCTTCCTATTTTCTGCTTCTAACAGGGCATTGTAGACAAAAATGACTTTAGATTCATATGCAGACATGGCTGAAACATGCTCTTGTTGACAAACTTTTTCCATTACGGTTCTTGGCTTTCAAGGCCACTCTGCATCTCCCTTCTTGAAACTAGAATCTACATTTTATATAAGTGGCGATGGACACCACTTGTTGTCGTGGACCGAGCTTTGTACTAATCCTCTTTATCTTGCTCTTGCTCTAAGCCTTTTGTATATCTCTTTCATAATCATGAACAACTACAATTTTGTTGATGATCATTTATTCCTTGCCTTCAAAGACAGCTATTCATTCTCCATATAAACCAACAAGCAGTGATGAAAAGTTGCAGGTACACATGCTTGAATGAAGTACTTAACCACCTTTGCATGACATGTCCTATAAATCTAGATCAGAATTAAAGCATCCCAATTCTGTCCAGATTGCCCACGCTTTAAGACAGTCACATAGTGTGTAAAGGAGGGTATCGTATCCACGATATCATCTTGGGTATTATCCATCCATAGTCATCTATCTGGTTTTCCTCTTCATACTTGGCATGAGTGCATTGTATGCTTCTAACCAAACATAGTGGTTCCGCCCATATGCAATGATATTTATGTTCATGGCATTGACTCTTTTATATATAATGCTACTGTGAAAAAACTCCATGTCTCCCTAATTGCATGAGGAATATCCCTATAGTCATCCCATGATCAAGACAACATGAAGATCAATTACCAAACTTCAGCCTAATTGAAAACAAATCATAGAAACAAAATTAGTAAATCCTCAGCCTTGAAGCATTGGCCAACCTTCCCAGAAAAAACTCTGGAGGTATATAGAGACGTATCTGTAGCCGAAAACCAAACAAGGCATACTGAAATACATCATCCAGTCTTGCATATTATATATATTATATACTAGTAGTCTAATTGTTTGGGAATGTTACATGTAGATTTTGTTTTAATATTTCTTACTGCCATTATTATTGAAGACCTAAGATGGAGTGTGGGATGACAACACATATTGTAAATTGAAAACTTTACATAATGATGAAACATTATCTTTGAATCGTTTTTGTTAAAGAGCACGTTGTTATCACCTCTCATATGTGATCGAATGACCTGGAACATGCTCAATTTGCATGGATGTAGAGCTGCAAATTTGAAAAAAAAAACATACTGTTCGGGAAGGAGATGTATACGGAGAGGTATGACAGGGTCCTGGAGTCATGTTCAAAGCTTGTGGAGGTGGGATTCCCTGCACCTAAAATTTAGATTCAAAACAAGAGCTCTTTATCCTTTGATTCATGATGGTGCCCACTGGAAACCTCCTGCTAAAGAAGACCTTAACCTTAACATTTACGATGCTTACATTATTGGAGACAAAGTTAGCTTTGCTGGGATTATATGCAGCAACGATGGAGTGAGTGAGTTGAGAGGGAGAACGGGGGAAAGAAGAAGCAGCAATTACCTGTGGAAATGGAAAGAAGAGGACCTTCATGTTGAAAACCTATACAGTGCATGTATCAGCATCATCCATATCCAACTTCATCCAGCCCACACACGCCACAAATCTATCTATACACATTGCCCCTCTACCTTCACCACAGGTCCTCAACTAACCTCATCAGGGCGTCCAACTCCCCAAGCTCACAAATTGTCTCACTGCCTGTTCTTTTAAATCAAATTTATTCAAAATCTAATAAGTGTGTCCAACTCCCCAAGGACAGAACATCAAAATTATAAATATGAGCACATGAAGCAACATATTTATTCACACTGGTCGGTACTTTAATGTGCGGTAAGTGACAACAATTGCTTGATATTAATATATTAAATACAATTTATTTTGACGAGACGGTCTCTACAATATTATAGTCGGTGTAAATTTCAATTTTTAGTAGTATTATACCTGACCAGTAGTCTATTTAACATAGGTTAACTATATTTAAATCAATATTGACTTGCATCATAAGGTACAAAAGGATGTCTCAAACTAAGTAAAAGTACTGAAAACAAATTTTCTATTATTCTAAGCGTTAAGTAACAATACGTGAACTGGTCAGTTTGTGACCCATTCTTGGAATAACCATTCTGCTGAAATCTAGCAGCTAAAGGCTTATCAACATCATCAGAGTCAGGAGATTCATTTTTTGTTGCCCTAAGGCTTTGTGTGGATGATAACTTTATGGAAGAAGGCTTCTGGTCATTCACGCTTGACTTTATACTAGCTGATCCACTTACCATGAAACCTTGAGAACTGGTCAGTTTCTTTTTCAGATTTAAACTGTTTTGAGATGCCCCCGAACCAGATGTCGAGATCCTAAAGCTTAGAGGTTTTTCATCATCTGAATCGTCAGAAGTTGCATCTTCAGGCTTTATCTTCATCGGAGGAGTTCTGCTTTCTTTGTTAATGCCTAAGGACGTGCCAGCAAGCTTAAAACTCAAGGGTTTTTCATCATCGGAGTCCTCTAGTTCTGCAGTTTTAGAGGAAGGCTTGTTCATAGATACTTTCTGGTGGTTAGACACGCCGTCTGACTTTCTAGAACTTGAAGACAAATCCACTTGACTTGGTTTGAGTGAAGTAGCAACTGAAACCACCTTGTTTCTTCTTGAGTATGTGTTTTCACTATTAGGAGACACTTGGGAAGCAGGACAATTGACCAAGGAAGGGTTTGGGGTAGCAGAAGAGGCTTTTGAGGTGGAACTATGTTGACTATGCTGAGCTGAAGAGCTATTTCTTCTACAAATAATGGGCTCATCATCGTCGTCATCGAGATTATCCACAATTTTTTGGCTGACACAACCATGGACCGCCATCAATCCTCTTTAATACTTACAATAACTGTATTGGGAAAACTATCAAAAGTGAAAGGCACAAGACCAATTTAGAACATAAAGACAGAAGCCAGAGTAAATATTACCAAGTCATTAAGACTGTCCAGAAGATCTAGGTCTACTGGCACAGCGACTCTCTCTTGGGCATCTAGTGGAACAGGACCAAGTTCCTTAGAAACTGCTTCTTGCATGAGTTTTATAAGTGCAAAATTCCGGGCAGAGTTAGAACATTTAATATTTCCAACACCATTGACTTGGGTTTCTTGCAATTCCTGAATAAGAGAAATAACATTTCCAGCCCTTTCTTGCACCTCAACATCATCACTTTGAAACAGCGGTAACAGTGCAGTTTTTGACAAATTTAGCATCCAGTCAATGGATCCATAGTAGAATGGGTCCTTACTGTCTGGTAGATCCCACAAAAAATCTACTTTAAAGTTAGAAGTAATGTCATTGTCATTAGTATCATCAGTAGCAATCTCGTCAATAATGATATCAGAACCTATCTCCCGTCTAGAGGTAATGGAAATTTCAAAATTTTGCATATTAGAGGTCGAATTGTGTCCTCTCGATATTTGAGCAGCTTCTATTCTCTCCTGATATGAACTGTGACACAATAAAAGAATTTTAAGCAATGTCTGGATATAAACAGCTCTAACTAGAGGTGGAAGAAGGGATACTCTTGGTTGCAAGAGTACTTCCACAAGCTCAACTGGATTCCTTGAGAACTCGATGTACTCTCCTGAAATCCAAGCAGCTGCAGACAAGATCCTATGGAGTAATGGATTCCCAAGCAACGCAGGATCAATTAGTAGATCTCGTGCCATTTGGACAAGCTCTGGTCTCACATCCTTAACTCTCAGCCCAATATCCACCAGCTACCTCTCTATCTCTTCCCCCTTCATGCAATGCGGGATGCGAGAGACATCCCCAAGGAGAGATACATACCACTCAAAATCAACTATTAGCTCATAAAAGTTCCTACAGCAGGAGGATAGGATCCGCCTTTAGGGCGTGTTTCGCTAAGAGATTGCAAAATTCAGTCACATTGCTTTCTGAAAGCAACCCCATTAGTCCACTGATGATAGCATTATAGGTGACAACCGTGGCTGCTAGCTGCTAGCTGCTGTCAGTATCTAAATTGTTGTTCACATATTTAAAAAAATAAAATCAGTCTTTTAGTCATTATAGGTGGCCAGAAATAAAATGTGGGGAGGGGGGAGAAGGTGGGTCACATGTTCATCTGAAAAATGTAGAAAGGATTGAGTGGCCTGTTGACCGGTAGAGTAACGGAGTTAACAGTTTGGTAGAAATGAAAAATAATATACCCACAAGTGATATGGATGCAATTATCAGAACGTGGTGATATATTTGTTAAGATAAGGAAACATAATGTATTTCTCTAAAATTTACCCTATTTTTTTATTGTTATAAGCTACCATGATACTGTCGCCAGTTGTCAAACATGAGTAGTTCCTGAGAGTTGTTTTCAAAATAGCTTTGGGGTTTGATATATCTAAAAAATCTTTTGTGTGAGGCTGCAGTTTAACAAAGGTTCCTTTTGGAAGGGTGGCATTCTTCACTCTTACAAAATCCTCCTCTTGCAAGAGCAAGTTTTGCATCATCCAATATGGCATATAAACCACACCTTCTTCAGCAATAAACCATGCCTTTTTCACTCTTATAGCATTTTTTATCCTCTTATTTGCTAATAAGTTCTCACAATTATTTGGATAACAAATTAACATTTATTTTGTATAGTGTCCAAAGCAGCCGAACAATACAGATTGCGGGTATTATGTGTTGAAGTATATGAAAGACATCTTTGATGCGAGAAATAGAAATATTCCTGAATGTGTAAGCTACTTAACATTATATTCTTTTAGTTTGTTCAAATTTCTAAATAAATTGAAAATATCACAACATGTTGATATTTTTTTTTTGGTCGGTACAACATGTTGATATATTTGTCATATGATTGCAGTATTATTCAAAGTATATTGGTCGTTGCTTCAACTAAGAAGAAATCGATGAGGTCCGAAACGAGTGGGCGACATGTGTTCTTGAGCACACATAAGATTACGTGAGATGTGGGGGAGACATTTGTTCTTTACCATAGACCAATGTGTGAAACTTCTTTAGTTAGTTTTCAGTTCAATTCTAGAGTGGATACTCAGTACTTTGTATTATTGAATTGTTGTATGGATGATTTAATATTAGTTAAATTTAATACGAGTTTCTTTCAAGGTTTGATGGAAATTTTGTTCAACTATGTGTTTGTTTGTGAAATGAAAAAGTATAATTGCATATTATTATAATTTATTAATAATATGGTTAATTTGATCAATACAATTGGTTCGATATATGACCTTTTAAACTCTAATCAAAGACAACAGTTAATAATATGTTGTAAAATGTATGATTCTACAACAAACAACACATGTTGTGTTATCCACACGTATTACAACAGGTTTGTCAGGAAAAAATACACCTATTACAACAGGTGTTTCTAGTGAACTACAACATGCATAACATGTTGTATAAATTGTGTATATTACAACACACAAACACCATGTTGTTTAAACAATCTTATTACAACGGTTAACTGTATGGAAAGACAACATACTCCAACTGTTGTATAAACATGTATATTATAACAGGTGCACTGCATGTTATAATAGACCTACCTATTACAACGGGTGTGTTTAGTGAAAGACAACATGCTTTGACTGTTGTATAATATATATTACAACGGGTGAACCGCATGTTGTAAAAAATACCCCTATTACAACGGGTGTGTTTAGCGAAAGACAACGTCGTTCAACTGTTGTATAATATATATTACAACATGTGCACCACATGTTGTGTAAAATACCCATATTACAACATGCCATTCCTTAAAAGACAACATGTTTCAACTGTTGTATAAAATACATCTATTACAACATGCGATCACATGTTGTGTAAAGCACCCCCCCATAAGACCATGTGATCTAATACAACGGTTAACACCTGTTGTAAATTGAGAAAAGGAACTGTTGTAAAAAGCATTTTTTATAGTAGTGCAAAAATCTTTGCTCAGACCTGCACTGATCAACATGCAACGTGCACTCTCTAGAAAAGTTCTATTCATGCATTCTGCAACACCGTTCTGCTGAGGTGTATGTCTAACTGTGTGATGTCTTGCAATACCTTCAGATTGGCAGAACTCATTGAATTCAGAAGAAAAAAACTCCATGTTGTTATCTGTTCTCAGTGTCTTGATGCTCCATCCTGTTTGCTTTTTAATAAGTGTCTTCCACTTCTTAAACTGAACAAAAGCCTTAGATTTATGCTTCAAAAAATACACCCAAACTTTCCTTGAGAAATCGTCTATGAAAGTAAGCTTGTATCTAGTACCTCCCTTGGATGGGACTTGAGAAGGACCCCAGATGTCTAAATGAACATAATCAATGATACCTTTTGTAGTAGAAAAATTTACCTTTTTCTATTTTCCCATAACACAGTGCTCATAGAAATCTAACTTTTCAATACTGATATCACCTAGAAGTCCTCTACTGCATAATAATTCCATGCCTTTCTGGCTCATGTGTCCCAGTCTCATATGCCACAATTTGGTGGCATCCAGATTTGGAGTGGTTGGGGAAGAAGCAACAACAACTTCATCAGTTACAGTTTCACCAATTAATTTATAAAGGTTTCCAGGAATAAATACTCCCTTTATCAGAAGGTCATCTCCTTTGATAATGGATAATATTCCATTCTCAGCATGGTGTGGAAAACCGTTAGCTTCAAGCAAGCCAAGAGATATGAGATTTTTCTAGGAGAGCTTGAACATGACGGATGTTTGAGATAGTTCGGATGACTCCATAAAACATCTTGATATGGATTGACCCAATACCAATAGTCTTGGAAGTACTATCGTTTTCCGTGTTTACAATGTCTCCATCAAAATTCTCATAAGAAGAGAACAAATCTCTGTGTTGATACATGTGATGTAAACAATCAGAATCTAGAATCCAAGAAGTTTGAAAATTTATGGATGAGGAAGAAGATGATGAAGACATAAGATCATAATCTGGATCTTCCCGTGCTACATTAGCATCTGCAGGTTGTTCTTATTTTTCACTCTCCCTCTTCTTCTTGTTCTGTAACTTGTAATGTTCATCAACGATGTATCCAGTCTTCTTACAATATTTACAGACCTTCTTGGATTTAGACTTAGATCTCTGTGTTTCCTTCTTGTTGTTTCCCTTTTCCTTTGTACGACCCCTCACCATAAGAGCCACTGACTGACTCCCTCTATAAGAAGCAATTAGGTCTTTTTCAACCATGGTCTTTGACAACAATGAAGATATAACATCCTCCACCTTGATTGAAGACTTTCTATACAGAATAGTTTCCTGAAATTGCTTGTATGATGGGGGTGAAGAGCACAACAGAATAAGGGCTTTATCTTCATCTTCAAGTTAAATATCTATATTTTCCAAATCCATAATAATAGATGTAAACTCATCAATGTGATCACAGACAGAACTTCCTTCCACCATGCACAGTAAGTAGAGATGCTGCTTGTGATATAGTTTCATTTGGAGAGACTTTTTCATGTAGAGATCTTTGAGTTTCTTCCATATACCAGCATTAGTAATTTCTTTGGCAACTTTGGCCAAAACCTTGTAGTCTAAGGATAACTGGATGGTGGTTTGAGCCTTCTGGTCCATCTCCTTCTTGTCTTCTAGCTTCATAGTGGCTGACAACTTCTCGATTCCATCCAGAACCGCTGTAACTCCCTGTTGAACAAGCACACCACACATCGTGATCTGCCATAGCCCAAAATTGATTTTGCGGTCAAGCTTCTCAATCATGTACATACTCTTCATCATTTGGATCTTGAACACGCAACTCTGATACCACTTTGTTAAGTTATTGAATGAGAGAATACGACGAGTTCAGCGGATGAACAAGACAAGAATAGAAGAACGATCACACAACCAAAACACATGATTTACGTAGTTCGGTCAGATGACCTACTCTACAGGAGGAGAGAGAATTTCACTATTTCAAGAAGATTACAAAGGAGAGATACACTCAAAGAAAGAGAACTTGAAAAGGTTACACCCAAAGAAGAGAGAGAACTCTCTTCAGTACAACACTGTATGTTGGCACTTCTTAGTACAAGAAAATCTCATGCCCCTAAGGTCCTATTTATAGGCTCCATGCCATATGGCTTCAAATAGGAATAAACAATCCTAATAGGAGTCTAGTACACAATAAGAGTCCAAGTTGCATGAATATAGAGCCATCTACAACTCCAAATAGGAATACTAATCTAAATCCAAGTAGGAACATGGGTTGGACTCAAGCCAAGGCAAGACCCCAAAATAGGACTGTCACACCATGTAGGATTAGGATTAGGACTAGGAGTCTTCAAGGCATAACAACCACTATGCTCTAAAAGTAAACTCTATGATCCCAGACATGACATAGTGGGATATGGACGACCAGATGTAGGCAATGAGAAGGTGCACATGGAGAAGAGGTTGTATCCATGGCGAGCATCAATGGTCTGGGTACTCCATATTTTTCCATAAAGTTTTTGATAAAAAGTCAGCCATGACGCAACTGTTCTAGTTCCATATGCTTACGAGTGAGTCAAAGATGGATATTCTTTATGATGTGCAGTCCAACCGATCTGTACCATGTTGTCCATGGTCGTTACCAAGCCACTGACTCTTCAAATGGTCTCAATGAAGAGGATGTCCATGTCGATGGATATCATGGCATGCAGGATGGTATAATCATCGCCCCTAGGTGAAGACCTAAACAAGTTGATATGATTTGGACTCCATGTATGCCGCCATCTATTATAATTGTCATGTAGGTTGCAGTTGATGTGAAAATTTTGGCGTTGATGTTGAAACTGCTATAGGGTGAAAAGAAGGAGGAGAAGGATCACAAGGCGGAGAAGGACCAACAATAGGAACCTCTTCTTGTTCCTGTGTAGTTTTGAAAAGCTCTTGTTGTTATTGCAACCGCCCCTTGCCTAGGTTGGCAACAATGATGAGTGTTCGACGTGACTGTGCCACCCTATTCCTTCTCTGCTCCAATGAGATTACTTCTTCTCTTATGTCAAAGGTGGTAGAGAGAAGGAGTAGGAGCAACACAGTCATGGAATTAGTGTGGTACTGCTAGATGATGATCTTATGTAGGGATGGGGAGACACCCTTAATTTTTTTTGAGAAAAAACTATACTATGATACCATGTTGTACTTTGTAAAAAGTATTTTATTCGACATGATGGATGCCCCCTATAGATTTTCAAGATTATATGTAGTTATTCACATATAATGTATTCTCTTAAATCAATTATCATATAAAAACAACAATTATTGTTTGATGATATTAGATTTGAGTGGAAATAGTCACCTACATTACTAGTATCTTTTATTCTAAATAAAATAATACATTTATGAAATATAATACAATATACAAAATACAAAATACAAAATACAAAATTATATTACACATACATAGAAATGTATAATACATTGAATAATTTAACAATGATATAGTAATTGTTTTGAAGTTGATCAAAAAGTAGTTGCTCATTAAAACAATATGAATAGATAATTTCATCACATATAAGTATATAACCTATTAAAAATGTGCAATGAATTAATGTGAACAAATAGTTCGATGTGTATGTTTTGTGTTTGTTGGAATAACACTTGTTTGTTTATTTATCCATTACAAGTATAATGCATTTTGGAACGGTAAATATTTATTGGACAATGATAGTTTGTTAATGGTAAATGATGTCTAATATATTTATTAATATAGTTGATAAAGTATGTATGATTGTGTACTGTTTATATAGTTGATAAAATATATATGATTGTGTGATTGTTAGAGATCATGCTATATTTATAAAATAAGGAAACACCGTGTCTTTATGTGAAACTTATTTTCAAAAATAAATTTATGCTATAAGAGTATAATAGAGTACATTTCTATCTTGTTTGTGGGATACATAAGTATTTTAATCTATATGATGTTATGTTTCTAACTATCTAGATATTTGTTTTTCCTATATATAATTGTCTCTATATTTTCTGATGATTTTGCATGCAAGTTCATTATAAAATTTCATCATATATTTTATTCTCTTCAAAGTTATCCCAAACTTTTGTTCAAAAGATTTCTCCAAGTTCTTTTAGTTCCTTCAAATTTGTTTTTATGTTCCTCATCATGTTTTTCCTATAATTTATACTATGTACCCCACTATATATTTGTCATTATTCTTTTTTTCACTAGTTAGTGGGAAAAGATCTTGAAAAAAATAAATAACAATATATCTTATTCATTCATTTCCATTTCCTAGACTTCCAATTTTTTTTCAAATTGAATTATTTTTTTCTCTTCTTTTTGTTCTCCCTCATTCCTATCATATGATATCAACTTTGTCCAAACTGAAGTGAATTTATCTATTAGCAATTTAACTATTTGAGTCTTCTTATAAATATAATGCATTTTTTTATATTTATCAATCTATTTAAAAAAAAAGGCTCCAATGAGCATAGTAGCTAAATTTTCTCATATAACATTTTGTATTTAGGAGTTTAAGAGTTGTACCATTATTAAATGGTACAGTGCTTGCTACATGTATTTCTACATTCCTTCTTTATCCAATTTAACATGTTGTATTTTTTCATTTATTATTTATACTTATTCAACTCATTTTGCCTCATTTGAATTGGCACAAAAATATTTATCAAAATATTTATAAAGATTATATAATAAATTAGGAGTTTCTTTTCGATATTGTGTTTATTCATTTTGAAAGAAATAATGGCCAAGAACATAAAAATGACTTGATTATTAGTTGACTCATAGTTATAAAGAAATAAATATCACATGTAACTGCGAAGGTATAAGAGAATTTTAAAATATTATGTGTCTGATATAAAATTATATGCTACTCATGTTATTATTCAATTATTTACAGTTAGCTTTTACTTCTACATGTCCAAACTAATGTGAAAATACATCAACTCTAAGTTTAGTCTGGCTCTATGGAATTTAATAGAATACTTCTGCTCTTTCTCTCCCTCTTCATCATAAAAAAGACTTATGGTCAAGATTTGTCACATGATACTTCAGTTGAGAAAACTGAATGTTTTTTTTACACGATCATGATAATCATCACATATGCCACCAAGGTCATAGACGTGAACAATAGCAGATAGAATATCTTCTAATCTTGGGACCTGCAAAATCATATTATGTGCAAAAACTCGACTGACACGGCCGCCAGAAGCCATGCTAAAAGAAGCACCAATGAGTTGTCACCATAAAATGCTAGGAAATTCTTCACGCATGGGACCATCGATCCCCTATTGACAAATGAGACCATTGATCCCATATTGGTGAATGATTGAGAGTTTTCCCTGATAAATATGTATGAGACACATCTGCCACAACTTCAACTCACTTCCTAGTTGCGAGGTAGATCATCGAGTAGCCTCCAACATTCAAGATGGCTCTGATTAGAAGAACCACCCACCCTGGGGTGACGTCGTCAATAAGACCCAAGAGTATGTCGGCATCCAACGGCGAAACAAGTCCTCTTATGAAGGGGACACGAATAAAAAATAAATTAACTATTTATATTGTGTACTATTACTTTTTGTTTACATCAAAGACAAATCAAACTATAATTGTTTCTATGAGACGAATAGAATATTAACATGTCTCATATACATGTTATTCACCCTTTTACTTGGATCCCGATAGGAAAATGAATAGATTCATTGTCCAAAAAATATTAGGAATGTGTCTCCCTAAATTATTGACTATTTAATTTCTGAATCAAATAAAAATATTTCTATATATGTTATTTCTTAGGATTATCTATCATATAACATGTTACACATATATAAGATGTGTATGAGATGGCAATCGGTGACATGCAAAAGACACCTTTTCTTTTGCCTATTATCTCCTTCTTAAATTGGTTCTCAAAGTATGAATATAGTATTAATAAAATCATATAAATTTTATGTTCAAAATTGTTTTTGTGTGTTATTATTTATTTTTAGGATTAAGCAAGTATTCTTTTATACGGTAAGTTTGACAAGTTTAGTAACAAAAGAAACAAAAAAAATTAATTTGTTTAGTGGTACCATGCGATGATTTATTATAATATACAAGTTTAGAGAACCAAAATATAATATTTAAATTTCAACAATTAAGTCACCATAAAATTAGATTTTTATTTTTTATACATGATAAAAAAATAATGATAGTTTATAGTGACTAATATATATATATATATATATATATATATATATATATATATATATATATATATATATATATATATATATATATATATATATATATATATATATATATATATATATATATATGGGCATTCATTCATTGCCCGTGCGGGTAGTCTGGATTTTCACTACCCGGCAACCAAAAAAGTAACTCTCCTGGCTAAGAAAGTAACTCTGTTGTAAAAACAGTAACTATGGTGTCAAAAAAGTAACTTAGCTGGCCAAAAAAATAACTCTGTACAAAATATACAGCAGATATATAGAAGGACGGGATTTTTGATTTTTGAGGGGCAAATGATATTATTTTTGGCTAAAATTTTTTGGAGAGCTAGACAAAATAGTCATCTACAGTTGCGAATTTTTTTTTTTGAAAAAAAAGTGATCGGAAGGGTGGGCGGGTAGCTACCCGCGCGGGCAATAAAGATGGGCCCTATATATATATATATATATATATATATATATATATATATATATATATATATATATATAATGATGTCTATGTAAAGTTGGAAGCTAATGAAATATCAAAAATTTATTATATTTGATGCTACAGAAAAATAATATTATTTCCTAGAGAAAAATATTTATATTGCATTTGAGTTAAAACATGACTCTATAATTGATTCATTAACAAAATCAATTTTTTCATAAATAAGATATGGATGACTAACATGAAAGACTTGTTCACTCGGATAAAATAATATAATGAAATAACTAATATGACATTACATGGTTGCATGACAAATAATAAATAATATGATTAGTTTCATAAATATATATGATGTTTTCTTAAGTTATAAAATATATCACGATAATTGAAAATTATACGGAAGTGTACATATTTTTTGAAAAGTTATTGATAAATAAATCTTGAAACCATGCCCTATCAAAATTCATAATTATTTATTAAGGTTTATTTTTCCTATCATTCATCACTTCACAATACAAAACAAATCAGCCTACGTGATTAACATAATCAAAATATACACATATAAAACAATATGCTCTTTATATTTGTTACAAATATAACTATTTATATATGTCATAAAACTTTTAATTTATTCATACAATATACCATTAATTATTCATGTTGGATATATATCATGAAATATATCAATTAGCAAGTTAACATTAATATATGAGTTTATAATACATTTATTAATATATTTAATAAACATAGTACACTTTTGTTATTTCTAAAACGTCAAGACGTATTTATAGAAACAATCTTATGTCATTTAATTATGTAAAATTTTTTTTGAATAATATTTGATGCTTCTCTAAATTTTGTTGTATACTTTTATATTGTAGATCTTATTGCTATTTTGTTTCGCCTATGATTTTTTGTCATAAAATTGTATAGGTAACTATATTATTTTTAAAAGTAGAGTTGTAAATAGAATGTATGGGCGGGTAATGTCGAAAATATATGAAAATATATACTAATTATGATATCATGTTGAATGTATAATGCATATATATATATTAATAAAAAATTAAAATTTAAGAAAGGACAAGTGCCCTGCTTGTCACTCTTTGGCTCCGCCACTACCGACGTCTTACGGACATGGTATTGAGTGTAAGCTGGTTGTAGCCAATGCCAAGGCTGGTCTTGATACAAATGGAGTAAGAACTGAATAGGCATGTTCCACCGGCTGTGGAAATCAAGAGGCTACAACCATTAAACCATTTGCCGCCGAACACGCTGGCGCCCGAAGTAGGTGATCAAGAGGGAGGCCATCGGACCGAGGCAAGCAGGGGAGCAAGAGAGGTGGTTAACTAGCGGTGCTGAGTAAGGATTCGCCGGAAAGTCAAATCTGCTGCTGCAAGTTGCTACTACACGTACTGTTACGTTTAATCCTAAAATTACATCTACCTCAAAGACCTATCTTTATAAAAAAAATAAGTGTTTTCACCGGTCACGATTTAATGCAATATGCCCGGAACAGGGCGTTGAATAATCAAATAGATTTGTTACCCACCGGGCACCGGTGTTTGTGGGTTAATCTATGCATTTTGGTTTACGTGGCGGATGTAAGCAGGACGAAATGAGTCAAGCCATACACAACCCAGATTTAAACCCATCCAATTTCACATATGGGTCTCGCCAGTTCACCCACGAGCACAGTAGGTGATCGACAGCTAAAATGTACTCCGTATGTTCCGGCATCTTTAGATGATAGGATTGTAGTTATTAAACTTGTTTGCATATAACATATACACCAATGCTTATTATATATCTATCACCACTCCAAAATTAAAATAATTAATGAGGACGACGACTATAACAATATTATTATTAATTTACAATGCAGCATCAACAATGAAATAGCTCTAAGAGGGATGTTTAAAAGAATTGAACCGTCGTCGTAGATTAGAAAGGGAAGTTGGAGATTACTATGAGAAACCCTTCCACATAAACCAAAAATGATTTCAAAATCAAAATAATACCTAAGTGAAAAAAAGTCAATAGTTACAAAATCTTTATTCTAATCATCTACGCCATCACATGGATCAACAAGAAAGTAATGCCTCGTTATGGTTAAGCGAAGGGTTACATGGAACTTTTCACATGCCATTTAATTATGAAAGACATAAGCGTCAACTACTCGCAAACTTCCTAAGCTGAATCATCACATTCTACAACTTCATCTGTATTTAGTTAAACGACTCTGCCAATTCACTTTTCTTTTGGCTCATCGTCGGTACCTTGTCTTGATGGTGCATCATTTCTTAGTATTCATCCTGAAACAATTAGGTATAATGCTTACTTGATCTTTTTCTATAGTGAAATGGGGCTTGTAAATGCTCAACATGTTATTGCATTACCCGTTTTGATTTTTTGGCATCTTAACCTCTTTCCTTCCAAAGTAGAGTGTTTTAATAGTAGGACTAAATGAGATGCCATCAGTTCCGGGAAAGCTTCTATTTTCAAAGCATTATGAATAATTTTCTCAAATTCATGGACATACATGTGGAAATTCATCCTCCAAAATCATTCAGGGACAACCACATTTTTTTTTATTAACCTATGCATAACATTTTATAGAAAGAATATTGGAAAGTAAAAATCTTTCTTCCTTATTAATTAGAGATAAAGATGAAATGTCATTGGTCATGGGAGTCTTCTAAGAAGTGCATTACATGTATAGTTAGGTGTACTCAACGCTCACAAATGGAATCATCTTTCGACTAGACACAAGTGTCACGTAGAGAACATACATGCCAAAATAGACCTTGAAGTGACTATGACACCTCAATGCATGACTTGTTTGATCCAATGATGGAATTCAATTATCTGTCTTATCTACCAACTTGGGTTAGATTTCACAATAAAGTAGATTAGCTTCATATTAAAAATTTAATGATAAAATTCCATTCTAGAGAATTGAATTTAATCTCATGAAACAATATCATCATTAGGTGAGTGGGTGTTGATGTTATTACATACTTTCTTGTCCCATTAATGACTATTGGGAATTGGTAATGTTAATAAGGATGATGTTGCTCACAAAAATTGGTGCATCATAAGAGAGGTTGACAGTGATATAATGATAAACATAATGCTCACAAGACAAGATAGTTGAGGGGTTCATATAGGTAATCAAATGAACTTGAATAGATAGGTTTTGGTCCCATCAACATTGGAAGTGTCATATTGAGGTATAAGTTGTTTTCCCAATGATATGGGAATATGTGGTATAGCAAAGGATACAATAATGGGAGTTATGGACGTCAACTTAAGAGGCAAGATGGTTTGAGTCTTGTTGAGAAGTGGAATTGTCATATTGTGCTATATCTTTCTTTCTCAATGATGGAGGAACATGATGTAGATTGGTATAAAGGGATACAATATTGGGTAATTGTACTCACATTAATTGTCAAGTTTATGATTGAAAGTAAATTTATCTCCAAACTGATCAAAAAATTAAGAGTGTGAAAAATATAGGTCACCATGGAGGGGTCCATAAGCCACATTACAAAAAGACATGCATAGCTACAATTTCTCTAACTATATTCATTTCATTTATAGTTAAAACTACTTTTCCTTACAAATCATAAAAATATAAGTAAAACAAATCTAGTTGATGTTAATATCCACAAAATTGACTACAAGTTCCATTTGAAGACAAATAGTACTCTTTGAAACTTATCTCCCTTCCATGATGCCCATTACAAATATCCATTTTTATTCACATAATTTACTAGTAAAAGAGCTAATTAGGGGTGGCGAGAATATCATCCCCCTTATAATCCAACCCACGCCATCCTCCCCTATGCAGTCCCTATTTTCTTGTGATAGTTCTTTGTAACTGATCGCACGCTGCTGCTCTTTCGGCCATGATTCTCTCTATTGATACTCTTCTGACCATGATTCTCCACACTTCTCTTTTTTGTGGTGCTCCCCTTCTACCCTTCTCTCTCCCACAATGCTCCCACACTACCCTTCTCACTCCCACCACACTCCTTGTTGCCTAAACTCCATTGGTGTCTTCTAGGGTGGAGAAACCCTCCTCGGCATCAGTTAAGCATCCCCATCAGCGGAGAAAGCCCCCTTGGCACCAGGGCGCCCATTTGTTTCTTCCTTATCTGTAGAAAAAGTTCCCTTGGCACCAGGGCACCCTTCATCTTCTTCCCCATTGACAGAGAAAATCCCCTTGGCACCAAGGTGCCCATCAACTTCTTCCCCACCGTTGGCCACTACAGGAGGAAAGCAGTGGTGTTATCAAGAAATATTTTGTCCTCCACATCAGCTGGGCACTTAAGGAGGTGAGTAGTAGTAGTGTGAAGACTTCTCCTCCTCCAGAGATCCTCAGTTACGTTCTTCCTCCTCACATTCAGAGCATGTAGTATTTTTTGAGATAAGTTAATTCAAAATCCGTGGTAGATTTCACACTAAAGCAAACTTTGGTGTCTTTTTTGGCTGTTTGGGGAAGGCAATGATGCTTATTGTGATACCACAAGGGCTCTTCTAGCTTGCACCACTCTTTTCTTGGTGGGATTCAGGTTTTTTCATCTTTTTCTCAAGTACCCACGAACAACATCATTGAAAAATGTCGTTCTCCTATAAATATAAGATTTGTTGTATCATAATCACACATTTTTTAGAGCAGTAGCATGATGTTTGACTTTTAAATCTATAGAAAAACTTCTTAGTTCACTTACCAAAAAATTAATTAAGATAAGGTACTTAGTATTAACGAGCCAAGTAGTAATCACTTAAACATTGACTAAATATGGTGGTATGGTGCAGAGGATTTGTACTTCAATACTCTTTCCCTAGTACACTTTGGTCATGAGTATCTATGTTCTCTTGCCATCTCTATCTCTGCTTGGTTTTAGTTTATCTAGCCCTAATCTCATCTATTTATAGCGTTTTTTTTCCATTTCATCCTCCACTATTGTGGCTAGTTTTGAGGTTCTCTTCAATATGTTGGATGACTGTTGAAGGTTGATCGATGGGAATGCCCGACGAGCATCTACCTGATGAAGTGGGGGATGGGGTTGATGGGGGGTTATTGATTTGTCCCTCTCCCAAAATGGATATCACTTCCAGACTCTAGATTCTACCCCTTTGGTTTCATATCTTTGCCCACCAAAATTAAAACAACCTAATTAGTAGCTATATTCTGATGACATTATTGAAAAAAGCAGAATAGAAGAAGCATAGACATAAGAATGTACAACAATAAAGTAAAATATGAGTCAATATTGTGATAGAGTAGTAATGGGTGGTGAAACACTTCTTTGTGGTGCCTTTTAGATTGGCTTTACTACTTTTTAAAAGTTTAATTTGTTTAACTCTATATTTGTTTAATGCTTGACTAGAAATGCCATCATTATGAAATAAGCCGCTTAATGCATCAGTCAAACCATTGACTTATTAATATATAGCTAAAGTGTCCAGTATAACTATAAGTTTTGACACCTTATCCTTTAGGTTCTGTAATGACCATTGGAGGCATGTGGTGTTCAATATAACTCACTAGAGAATACATACCCTTGCATAGAATATTTCTCAGCTTCTTAGGATGAGTATTTGCAAGAATACTAGCCAAGACAATGAATGACATTGGTAGAGACATGCATACCTCTCTCATTTATAAAGAATTCACGTCATAACGACTACAAAAAATAACTTTCTCCTCCATCTCATGCATGTATTATGCATGATAGTGATGCTCCAAAATACTTGCTTCAAAAATTTGGGATCCTTTCATTCACAATCTATGTTTTCTTTGAGATTCATGCTGGAGTAGGATTTCCATGGTCTCTAGTATTAGTACACCAACACCACATTGTAGGAACTACTACCTTAATAAAACAAAAGCACCATGAACTTAGTGCAATAGCTGTGAAATCCATCTAGATGACAACTATTATACATCAAACATGGGTGGCATGCCAACTTCTTGCTTCACACTTTTCAGAGTTAGAAGAAACTACCTTTGTTCTTGGAACACCATTTTATCATGACAATGGTAGTTTTCTAGTTGGAATTAACATTCAACAAAGACTACACAGATAAGTAATGTCAATTTTATTATAAAATTGATTGTATAATGCTAATGACTTACCATTCATCCCAATTTGATAGGAAATTCACCCCACAGAAACCCAAGTTCTAGTTGTTTTCTTGGAATAAGATCTTATAACAACCGCATCACTAATATCTAAGTTTTGGGAAGCAAAGACACCTGCTGAATTCAACATCCATAAGAAGCCAATGAAATAGAATGAGCGTGTTACAAGCAGTAACTTCCTATGGACTATCTTTATTGGTGAAATAGAGAAAAAAAGGACATTGTGAAGCTGAAAGACATCAAAACCAACGTAGAGGAGGAAGTTGGGAAAGAAAACATTATTGAGGCTCTTAATTACACAACATTTAAGTTTGGCATCTCCTTCACTCAATGGGCGATATGCTATCGCATGCTTAGCCTGAAAGTGGTCAAATATCTCTTTTATTTTAGGTGGATCTAGAGGTTCTAGTGAAATCATATATTCAGTCATCAAAGACACAATTCAAGTATTTGACTCCTAATGGTTCCTATTTTATTTGCATCAATATTCTACTCTGGGAATAATTGTAAGGTTCTTGTTTTATTTGCATCAATATTATACTCTGGGAATAAGTATAAGGTTCTTTGTTAGTTACTGATGATGGTTAAACTTTTATATGTAATGCAAGGCATTCTACAAATACTATTTTAATCTTTGTAGTGAACCTTATTCGTATGATTGTTGTGGTCTTATGAATTAGGCCACGTTATAAAATAAGATGTGAATTTCATCCCTAATTATTACTAGTTTTCACCAATGACATGAATTCTTGCTAGGATTAAGGTCAGGAAAATTGAATTGTCATCAGTTGCTACACATATTTAAAGAATCATGATACATTGTCATCAGTTGCTACACATATTTAAAGCATCATAAATAATTTCTTTACACCTTACTTGCAGACTGTAGTCGTGTATTAGATAAACTTGGGATTTAATCTCTAGTTTATGAAAGTGATAGTAAAAAATAGCTATCTGATTTGGAATTTGATACTGAGTCGAGGTTGTGTTCTTTATGAACCTACTAAGTCCAGTTACTACCATTATTTAGCCATATCACATGCTTAATTTTCTCTAAACTTGTCTAGTTTTTGATGTAGGTTGCTATTTTAGAATTTGCCCCAATTTCTAGAAACTTTTCCTCCTAAATATAAGCTGAAATTTGGTTTTCTAATTCCATAAATTTTTGCTTCTTAAGCTATGATACTATTTTATGAAGCTACATTCAGGTGTTCGTACAAAAAAAAATGTTTTTTTTTCTATTTCTTTAATAGCCTAGCGTCCATGTTTCCTATGTAAAAGGTTTAATTTTTTTTGAACTCAATGTCACCAAATATTGTTTGATTTAGTTGTAATTTGCCTCTGATTTACTATTAGTCAAATTAAGAGAAGTTTGAAAAATTGTTTGACAAATGTTCTTGGCTTTTATGAAAATCTCTACTAGATTTCTTTTGGTTATAATTAACTAGATGACCCTTTTTTTTGGGGAAGTCAGGAGGCCATCTTATTCATCTCGCCCTCCTCTTATGAGCTTTTCAAAAGGGTCCTTCTTCGGTCAATGCTCCGCAAACGATCAGCAGCAGACAGTCCTCTTAATAATTTGATTTAGCAGCCCTCTGAACTATCAAACGATCTCCAGCCTTCTTCTGTAGATGCGGAGGCCTCGGGGTGACCCCATTTGGTCCGCGAACCACCTCCAATCGACCTTGCTCAGGAGCGGTAAATGTGTGCTGGTCAGAGGTTGAAGATGACGCACCACGACCATGGTTAGGCACCACGGTCGTGGTAAAGCTGTTGTCCCACGGCTGTGCCGCCTTGCACGGGTGTGGTGGGTGAGAAAATGGGCTCTGATGACATTGTGCCACGGCCGTGGCATGACACCACATTCATGGTGAGGTAGCTGCCACACGGTTGTGCTACCTCGCACGGGCGTGGCGAGTATGAAGTTAGGTGTTGGGGATTATCCACCACGGTCATGGCCGCATCACACAGTCGTGGTGATGGAAGAAGACCATGACCATTTTGGACCACCACGGCCGTGGTTAGGACTCTGTTTCGCGACCTAGAGTTCATGCACTGCTCGGTCCCTTGCGGACCGCATGGGTGGAATTGTGTGGTTATATTTCTTGACCAGAGCCATAGATGAAGGCGGACCCTACCTACTTGTTAAGCTTTGTCAAAACTTGCATTAAATGAACAATATTTAGTTAAAACCTTGATAATTGAATCAATTACGCAGTTTTGCGCATTATGATTCATGTGAGTGAGAAAGTATATATATGGAGTTGAATTTGTTCCAAAGTGGTAATTGAATTCCATGATGAATATCCATTCATCAGTAGTACCTTGATAGATCCTGGATGTGCTGATTTTCTAAAACGAAATTCTTTTTAAGCAATGAAGTCCTGTAACACACTAAAATCTAGATACTCTAACTCTAGAAACCTTGTCTCCAGGATTAGGAGGTTAGTGTTCTTGGATCCTTAGAATGCAACTAACAACTTGTAGTTATAACCTGACATGCTTGTATGTATCCTAAAGAACATATAATGGTCAGCTAATGAATGGTTCACATGTTATAATCCTAACAAATAATTAATGTACATAATATAAGTAACTCACATATTAATCCTAATTGTGGATGTACATGATGTTTTCCATGGCATGAACCAGTAAACCCTAAGGTTATGATGTGCAAGATAAATGGAACCTATCATGGACTTAATAAGAAGGAATAAGTGAAGTATAATGTTCATGTTGACCCAAATCCTAAGTTTTAATCATATAACACTCACATATGCATTCTTAATGACATTCATGATACATTAGTAACATTAGGTGTGATAATCAAATAACATGCATTGATACACATAAATGATATATGATCACCTAATCTTGAGTTAATACATAATTCAATTCATTAATATGTAATATGTTTCACCTCGTTTGCTAATACCCACCTAATGACTCAAATATGGTTAATGAGTAATTTTATTGACATAAACATGTATGAATGCCTAATGTGGTGTTAAATGAGCATAATAAATAATAGGAAGTGAATAAACATCAGTAAATGATTTATGGGGACATGAATGTGAGTAAGAAAGGTAATGTGACAATGCATAGATGTTTAATGTGGGTAGAAGTAATTAATGTGACATTATTTGGGTTAATTGTAGACTTAATAGAAAATTGGATAAAATTTCCTATTTCGTGCATATATTTTGATATAATTAATATTGTGATAATATGAGGATAATGGAGTCTAAATCCAAATTATTAAGGATAATGGCCAAATATAAATGTTGAAGTAATTGAGTATAACTCTAATTATGCTAAAACAGTTAATGAGATAAATAAGGAATGTATAGGATTTTGTTTATAATAATGAAATGTAATTATTTTGGAAACAAAGTTACTATATAATAAGGATGATGTAATATAATAATAAATATCATACTAAAAATATTAAGAGTGTTCTAACTCATAAAAAATCTCAATAGTGAAACCCTTAGTGATCTATGAGGACTTGACCTATGAGAAGTTGCCTATGAAGATTCTAGAAGAGACATGGTTTGTAAGAAACAACCTGGTAGCTTATGGATGAGATGTTACATACCGACCCTTTCCTATTTGCTTGATATTTTGAGGATGAAATATTTTTTAAGGGTTGGAGTGTTGTAACAAACTAAAACTTGGGTATATTCTTACCCTAGCCATTTTTCTAAGTTTTTTCTATCCTTTCTATCCTTTTTGTCCATGATGTTGAATTTGTGTAATTACTAGTGGTTTGGAGTATATTCGATCTCTATTCATGCCAATGAATGGGTTTATGCACAAATGCCTTAGTTAATGCTTCAATCAGGGTCTAAGATGCAAAATTACCACTTCAGTGCTATCTTGTTAAAATAATTTCGTTCTAGAACTTCCCTTAGCATTATGGAGCAGGGAAGAGAAATGGAATAAATAAGAAAACATTAAACATGATAATGTCGCATTAGATACTTTAATGTGAAAAATAGTGATAATAATGTATGAAAGACACAAAACTCATTAAATGAAGACTCACTAGATAAAAATAAATTCATTTTCAAATTCTTTGTATCTGGTATGGCTTGGAGGCCAAGTTTCACAAATTTGGGGTAATAATAACTATAACTATTTCATTAGGAAAGGAAAAGATCAGTTATCTCCAAAATATGAAATAAGTCATTAAATGAATGCAAAAGTGCAAACTAATCTTAGATTCATAATCTAGACATTAAAAATTTTCCTATGGGTAAATTGTTATCTTATTTGGATAATCTTTAATTTTCATGTGTAGATTAGGAGAGAGATAGTATAAATAAATACCAAAATATTAAATAATGTGTTAAAAATTCTAAGAGAGGATATTAATAATAAATTCGTCTTTTATAAGTTTAAATTTGATTGATGGTGAAGTTTCACATTAATTGGTGGTTCTAGAAGTCTCTAATGTGATAGGAAAGAGAGGATGTGATTTTCTTTAAAAGAATTAAATAAAATACGTATAGTCTCCAGAATTGAAAACTAATGCCAAAATTTGATTCCACACATCCTAATTAGGATAGCTATCAATTTTCATTTAATTTGGAGTTTGTTTGCACCCTCAAATGAAGAGAGAGAACAAAAGAAATAATTTACATGTCACTATAGTGCAAATAGGATATGGAATGCAAATAAATGTCACACAGACTTTCCTTTATATTTCTTCAATGCACTTTGATTGTGGGTCATCCGATCTAAATGGAACATCTGCCCATCTCCTACCTCGTGAAGGAGGTGTCCCGCAAATGAACAATAACATCAGCCACAAAGGTCTATTTTTTGTCGTTTTCTACCACCTTGATCCACCATTCTTTATGATTTTTGTTGCATTTAAATTATGAGTGAATTCCACTTCATATGGACCATAAATGAAGGCCTAGTTTCCCTTTTATACAAAATGCCCAATTGTGCTTCCCGAGCTTCTCGATGCTCCTACCCAGGGACCCTAAAGGCAAGACCGCACCTCCACCTTGATCACCACTGACCACTTTTCTTTAGAACTCTCGAGTTAATTTCATCTCAAACTCCACCCATTGTTGTCATGGTTTCGATGACTTGTTCATGACTTCAGCAGTCCATGCTCCTCCTTCTCCTCTTATAAGATCAATTCTCTTAAGGGTACGATCCCTAAACATCCGTTCTTCGTTTCTGTGTGTTTGAATCGTTGTTTACTCATCAAT
Organism: Alisma plantago-aquatica; assembly: GCA_963693085.1. Lineage (NCBI taxonomy): Eukaryota > Viridiplantae > Streptophyta > Magnoliopsida > Alismatales > Alismataceae > Alisma > Alisma plantago-aquatica. The sequence goes on from OY856411.1 coordinate 246,924,572, forward strand.
TCATTATTTCCCCAATCTTGGGCCATCATTGCTGCTCCATGATCACATCCATGGTGTGCATCTATGAGGGGTATGATTCCCCATTGTAATTTCTCATTTCTACCCCTCTATCTTCTTTCTTTCTTGCTTTTATTGCAAGGGGCAATTCTATCATTTAACACTCATTATCCTTTTCTATGGGGCGAGTCAAACATGCCGCTGATTAGTGACTTGGCCACTCATGATTGGGTCAAGCCACTAGGCCAACATCTCCCTCTCTCTCCCTCTCACACAATTTTCTACGCTTATGTGGAATTTTCTAATTTACCGATTGGTCGATTTTGCAAAAAGCATATCTTTTGCTCTAGTTGTCCAAATATTCTATAAAAATATGTTTTGGAATTGAAAAAGTGAGATATTTCAATAAAAATAGTGTGAGAGTCTAAATTACATGTTTTAAAGGTTTATTTTTGAAGATCTAATAAATTACATAAAAAGCCCTAAAAGTTGTGACTAATTCATATAAACTCCAAATAAAGAAAACAAATACGTTTTCTTGTTAAAAAAACATAAGAAATCATTTGGTTTAGGTTTTTTGAGTAAAATCTAAGGTTTTACAAAAAGGTCTAAAATTAGGGGTTCCTTTATACATATCTGAAATATCAACCCTAATACATGTGATTAACTTGAAATTAGGGGAAAGAGATCTTGGAAACAACTTAATTGGTGAAAAGTGATATCTAAAACTCTGAGTTGAGGTATGTGCATGTTACCCTTTAAGTTGGGCATATTTTTTATCCAAACCCTAATTTCCCAATGAGGCATGCACTAAAATCTTGATTCCTATTAATGCTCTTTTTGGTTCAATTATTTCACTATTTGTTTCGGTTTTGACCCACATACCATAGGTCTATTATTTGATGTTAAATCTTGCCTAGCCATATTATTTATTTTAGCATGATGATTTGGTTGACTGGTTAGCTAATGTAGTGTACCTATGTACAACCACCCATAGTTTGGGCATGTGTTATTTCACCCAGGGGAATGTGTTTATTCTCCCCACTTTTATATATATTTTGTAGGCGATTGGGAATGTTTTTATTCTCCCCTCACCTACTGGTTGAGGTTTGGTAGGTGTCTCAGCTCTACTTAGTTAATGTATTCATACTATTAATCATGCATTCTCCTTTAATATTATCTTTTATGGAAAGATTCATGTTTGATATGTGCTTCGTACTTTTAACTCTCCATATTCCTACCCTATATTTTCCTTTGTTGTTCTTATCTTTTTCTTGTTCCTTAATTTGACATATACCTTATTTTTCCTCTTGCTGGGTGACTCCAACCACCTAGGCATAGGACAAGGAGTGAACAAGACCAAGGAGTACCTTCCCATGAGTATATTCAAGAAGACTTTGCTGAGATGTCTAGGTTGCTACTACTAGATCTTGTAATTTCCATATCTAGTTTATGTTTCATGAAACTCATGTAGTGAACTTGAATCAAAGCCAGGTAATAACTTAGTCATTTCTTTCCAACTACTACTATTGACAATTTTGTATATGAATCATGCTTACTTAAATGGAAATTATGCATGCATCCTTCATTATCCAAGTTCTTTCAAAATAGACAGATGTTATGTATTTTCTATTAAATTTTAGTAAAGGGTTATCTCTAATCCAGACAACATGGTATCAGATCTTGTTAGGTAGCTATTAGGGCATAAGTTGAAAGCAAGAGTGTCTAGAAAGGATGGGGGTTGGGGGGCTGGCAAGAATTTCCTTCGCACCACTCGCTTGGTTTATAAGGAGTCCCACATCTGCATGATACCTTCCTAGCATGAGTTGATACTGACTATCCAAAATAGCATACCTATAGGGAATAGTAGCCTTAGACATCTATGTTGGATACTCCTACTAATTGAATATGATAACCTTGTGACTTATTTGAAGATGGACACTTGATATAATTCTCTTATGCCCCATTGGATCACTTGAGAGTAGAAAAATAACAAAAAGAGTGGATTAAATAATTGGGAAAAGTGAAATGTGTCGATTAAATATGATAAATTCTATCAATAGATTTACTGTAGGTTTTAATGTGACTGTTTATAGAATGACCAAAATGGGGTGTCAACATGTCTCTTTTCATATATTGTGTAGTCTAGATGTATATTTTAGAATTGTGTAATAGAAATCTTCCCAAGCTGGATGGGTCCAATCTAAAGGAGGTTATAAATGTATTCAATCTACATAATATAATCATTCAGATCATAACTATTACTTGAGGGTTCATATAAGGAACGTTGCTAACTATACTGTATCAGTTTAGATCCTATTGAGTTAGGGAAGTGTGATATTAATCTTGACATTTGTTTCTTGGAAACAAGACGTGTGATACAAATTATTGCCATTAGGTGACTACACTAGGTGTCTTGACCACAAGCTGAGGTTAGGATTGCAATTAAATGTTTTGTATCTCCAAAGGAACAAATTTAAGAGTCTGTAAAGATAGTATATTATTAGATGGTGTTTATGTAAGATACTAAGGTAAACTAAGATAAAGGCAATTGAGATATCTAACTTTGAAAGGTTTCTTTACCAACTTATCAAGACAAGGTTTTAGGGACCTCAATGCACAATAAAGATTGACATAGTTTTTTGTTGCAATGTTTAAGTTATATCTTGATCGAATAACTAAAATGTTAATACACTTAATTGCACAATGAAATGAAAAAAATTAAGTTTGTCAAGAGATTCATTACAAAATATCCATTCATATCAAAACATTAACTAAACTGGTAAAAGGCTAATATGAAATCCCACAAAAGGAATTTAGACATGTTATATTAATATTCATGTAATCAGACGGGTAAGTACTCCTCCCGAGTCTCTCATTTCTCGGCTCCAAGTTAAAATATTTAAGTGTTGTAAGAACCAAAATATATAGGAGACCACACACATAGAAGTGAATATAAAAATGTTAGTTGGATTGTACTAGATAGTTATTATGGCATAGAAAAAAATTGTAACATGTGAATAACCATTAGCAGGGTTCAAAATGAAAGAAGAAACAAAATATGTCCTAAATCCTAGTATAACATCAAGGAACACCATCAATTATGTGATGTGTATTTTTTCTTTCCATGACTAGATAAAGTATGTTTAGGAGAAAGTAAATACAACACCACATACTAACTATAGCATATATTCATACAATATAATAAATAACATGATATCAATTATGCATTTTGGTTATACCTAGAAAACATGTTCATATAATCAGGTTTTTACAAAAATATGTTATCATAGTAATTAACAGGAGCTTAGAATTGCCACTAAAATTTATGCAAGTATACCACCCAAGTTCAATCATATTACCTATCAGAGTAACAAATTTCCCTTACATTTCAACATTGAAGTAGAAGACAATTGTCCATACAATTGCCTCATGGAAGAAGTAGTAAGTTACTCAAGATTGTTAAGTTACCATGCTGAAAACACAAATATAAGTTACATAAAATTAGTTCTATCCACTATTTCCTAACATATCATGGAAATGAGACAACATTATTAAGAAATTATTTGAATCCAAACAAATATATTTGAAATAATAAATGCTCCTATGAACATGAATATAATGGAAAGAAGTGGAATACAATATACTGGTTTGAAGACAGGTAATGACCATAATATGAATTACCAAGTGGTTAAATATAAAATAGTATAAAAGGATTCATCATTCTTCATATTCAAAACAATTTGAAGGATAAACATTAAAATTCGAATCTTGACACCAATGTGGGGAATAATGGTAATATACATGTGTTATAGTTTTAAAACAACTTACCAAAAGTAAAATAGGTTCGTGAAAATGTAAAATATAGCCAACTTGTTAAAAACATAGAAACTCATAGAACAAATTGAAATACACAAAGGTATATGTGACTTTTATGAAAAGGGAATAAACTTAAGAAATTCATTCAAAATGTATTAATATAGGGGATAACATATTAGTGTTTTGTAAATTTATTGCCTTAGATTGTTATTTACAATATTCTCATTAAAAATTGTTTTTTACTACAAAATATAGTTGTGATTCTCTTTCAAAAAACTAAATAACGTTAATAAAGTCTATCACATTTTTTATTTGGATATAACTAAAAATTATAAATTTCTCAACCAAATGTTGTATATCTATGAGTTATAGATTTTTAACCTAGATATAATGCACAAGAATGAATTCAATAAATATATACATACTAAAGATATATAAGTGTTGCAATTGAAAATCAAGAGGAATATCCATTTCAATGTTGACCAAAAGACAAATGGGAAGAGTTTCACATTTCCTTTTCATGGTATGGATACTACCTGGTATGGAAACACCACCAACCAAAACATGGTATGGAAACTAGTTACTCCAACACCTGGAGACACACCAAAGTCCTAGAGGGATTGACGTCGATTATGTCATATGATGAAAAGAAAGTTACAAAAATTCAAAAAAATGGAGTGAGGTTGGGATTGAATTCAATGTATGGGCCCAAATTGATCAATTTATACATTCAACCCATACAAAAATAAAAATATAAGGATATGTAAGGGTTGAGTAAACCACGTCATCTCTATGTAGAATTTCTACTTAATTCTACAAACCTAGGCCTATGGTTTTGGGGTTGAACCAAAGAGTTAAGTGGTTCTTTTATTAATCAAGTGTTTATTTCTACTACTATACACTTCCCTCAGAGGTGACTAGGATTTAGGAAATATCAAAAAAACAAAGAAAAAGTATTCATATTTTCATTTAAAATTTTTGGAAAGTAAGTTTAGAGATCTAAAAATGGTGATGTAAATTTGAAAATAGCATTGTGTGAACCAAGTTAACAACTTCTCACCACAAAACACCTTAATTGAGGGTTTCACCACTCTTCATTCCACCAAGAGAGTCTAATATCCAAGAACATAACAAAGACATATTAAAAGTGTTTCTACTTCCAACCTAGGAGAGAGGGTCATGGATAATATATTAATATACATTATAAACATATATTATATGCTTATAGGTTACATTATCAACTGTTCACTTCTCAATCATAATGATATCCAAGCACCAACCATCTTGGGACATTTGGTTATCACATTGTAACCCAATCATCATAGGTAGATATTAGGGTTTCAAATTGTTAAGGTTATTAATCTACTATATTTAGAAAGTAAGGAGACTACATGGTATCCACCCTCATTATTAGATTCCACAAGGTCATCTTATACTCACATGTCATGGAGGTATCATTTAGACATCAAACTTACACTTTGGAGATGAGAGAGATTAACTCTTAAGAACTTCTACTATACACTCAAACCATTCCTTGATTATCTCTACTATATGAGCAATTGAAACCTTAAAGAAAAATGTAACAACCCCCCATGGAATATTGGCCTAGAAAACTATATTATAGAAAAACCCATCCTGGAGGTTAGAAGTACCTATCCTTGACGGGGGAGTTCATATTATGACTTGACAAAATGATTTTTCTTAAATTTAAATCTTATCTAGGATTTAGAAATTGTTACCTAACCATGTTCAATCTTAAAGGAGATGAATCACATATCCACCACGTAATCATTAATTGAATTCCAAAAAATTTATCCATTTAATTTCACAATGGAACAAAATAACACCATCTCATAGGGAGTCATTACAACATATCAACACACATATTACAAAATATTAATTAAACAGGTAAATGACTAATATGAAATCCCACAAAAGGCATTTAGCAATCATATATTGAAAGTCATGTCATTGGATGGATAAGTAGTCATACTGAGTCTCTCATTTCTCATGTCCAATTCAAAATGTTTTTGTGTGTGGCAGGAACTAATATATATAGGAGACCATAAACATATAAGTAAATAAAGAAATGTTGGTTGGTTGTACTATTGAGTTAATATGTGCATAAAAAAATCTATAACATGAGAAATAGTCATTAGTGTGGATTAAAATGAAAGAAGAAACAAAACATGTCCTACCTTCAACTATAACATTAAGTAACATCATTGGTTATGTGATGTTGTATTTTCTTTGTATCATTACATAAAGTATATTAGAAGGAAAGGAAATACAACATCACATACTAACTATAGCTTAGTATCGTACAGGATAACCAAAAAAATGATACCAAATTTGACTTCTATTAATACTAGAAACATATAGAAATCATGGTCATATAACACAATATGTCATCATAGTAATTATGGGTGCTGATAATTTCTCACAAAAACCGATGCAAGTATACCAAACAAGTTTCAATATATTGATTGTGGGAGAAACCATTTTGCATTACATTTCAACATGAAAGGAGAAGATAATTTGACATGCAATTGCCTCATGAAAGAAGTTTCTATTACTCAACATGGATAAGTTACCATGTTGAAAACTTACACAAAATTTACATAAAACTAGTTACATTTATAGTTTTCTAACATATCATGAAAATGAGACAACTTTATTAATCAATTATGTCAATCCAAACAAATTATATTTGAAAAGATCAACGTTCATAAGAACATCAATAAAATGGATAGAAGTGGAATATGATGTATTGATTGGAAATTTGTGTAGAAGACATGTAATAACCATAATATTAATCACCATGTGGTTAAAGAAAAAGTAGTATGAATTTTTTTCATTGATTAAATTGAGAATCAATGCGGGGGGACAAGGGGGTTGGCGGAGGCGCACAAGGTGACTTTAGGAAAACCCTAGAGGACGACAGAGGCGGAACAAGCGGCAAACCTAGGGCATCTGGATCCATTAATACGATAGAAAGAGTTGTAGATTGATCTAACATATGCAAAGTAGGTATTAGTCTAACCTACAAGGGTATGTGAGGAAACTCGGCCAGCGATACAACGAACCAGGTATCCAATATGGAGACTGATCATACTCCCCACAATGATCGCAATTACACTATGGATGATGGAAACCCTTTCCTGGTGGAGGAGGACCCTATACCAAGAACAAATACTTTCAAGGAAGCCATCATCGGTAGGGGGGTGGGGATGAAGTAGATCCTTACTTCATCGATGACGAACCAGAGGAGATAATCAATCTATAAGACATTAAGTTGATTAATGAAAAATTCTTTCCTAAGATCTACGTTGCACCAGAAGCGGAGGAAATAATGTGTAGACCTTTAAAGTACGCTGTCATCGTTAAAATGATTGACATGAACATAGGGTTTCTCACAATGGGAGGTCGTCTCAAACTGCTATGGCAACCGAAAGGCAGATTCAAGCTCTATGAGCTTGCCAAACAATACTATGTAATTCAATTCTACAGTAAGGAGGATCAATAAGCAGTTCTCACCAGAGGGTCGTGGCCTATATTTGGAAGTTGCTTGATGGTGTGGCCATGGGATGGATACTTTGAACCCTCCAAGGGACTTCCGGCACACATCGTCACCTGGATCAGAGTCATAGGACTCCCCATTCATTACTACAACAAAGAGATGGTCTACATGATCGGGCAAGCCGTCGGCCATCTGGTTAGGGCAGACGATCATTCTACAAAATGGACCAGAAGTCATTTTGCTCGGTTAGCAGTAGAGATCTCCACAACTAAACCCATTCAACCTGCCATAATAATCAATGGACGGGAGTATAAGTGGAATATGAATCACTACCTAATATGTGCCTCAAGTGCGGGAAACTGGGCCATGTTACAGATGAGTGCAACAGACCAGAAGAAACACCTACCAAAACTAACACTGAAAACAAAGAAGATGAAGCAGGTGTTTGCTGGATGGAAGACGAGGAGAAGTGGCAAGTTTACTATGGAAAGAATGTCTTAACTCACCAACCACAACGTAGCAAACATTCATCTAAGAAACCCACATGAAAAGGCATGCCGTTGAACAACAAGTATCAAGTCCTCGACGAGCAATAAGAGGAGGAAATCATTGCTACTAAAGGTAACATCAACAACCCGACGAAAGCAACTGAAGAAAATCCTAATCCTAAAGTTTGGCGGAAGAAACAACGTCGAAACGGAGATGTTGATGTATCGACCAAGAAGAAGTATACACCTATGACAGAAACCACTGAACCAGAAATAAGGAATGTAACTATAACAACAGAACCCCTCCATATTGTTGTTATGCTGGTAGGTGATGAGGTGGTAAGAGGCAGAAACATAGATGAACCAACTGATGGTGACAAAAACAAAACCATGGAGGTTGAAGGAGAATCGGCGGCTGTAAAAGGCCATGACGACGCTGTAACACCTGGAGATCCTTTAAAAAAACAGATCCTTCTGGGCAGGAAAGAAAAGGAAAAGGACGCAGGTCCGGGCCCAATGAGTCCAGCAAAGACCCATCAATATAGCATACGAAGCAAAGCAAAGAGGGTTGCAGATGGCGGTAAGGGGAATACATCCTCTCAAGGCAGATAAATCTTCCCACATTGTTCTGGATGTTAAACACAATTTCATGGAATATAAGAGGTGCCATCAAGAAGAAAGCTAGGCACTTCTTCAAACACCTTATTCTCAAACATCAGATCAAAATTGCTTACATCCTGGAACCTCATATCTCTGGCGATATTGCTCTGTGAGTGATCAAAGACCTTGGCTTCTCTAGTTCTCACAGAGTTGAAGCATCTAGATTCTCGGTGGGAATCTGGGTGCTTTGGAATGAAACTGAATGTAACATTCAAATAATTCAAAGCCACAAGTACTACATACACTGTCGGGTAAATGATAGTTGCTTCATCACTTTTACCTATGCTTCACTGATCCCAAATAGAAGACCGATTTTCTGGGAGCATCTAATCATTATTAGTCAATCTATTAACCTCCCGTGGTTTGCTTTAGGGGATTTCAACTACATGTTGAGTCCATCGGAGAAAATGGGGAGTAGCAGGTTCAATATACTCTTAAGATGGAATTTTGACTATGAGGTCATAGTCACATTCAATCTAGGGGGGGTGTTGGAACAACTTCTATCTTAGTTTCTTTTATTTGAGTATTTTTTTTGTTTTATTTTGGAAAAAATTAGTCAGTTTTCTTGTTATTTTTTCTGCTATGTAGGATCCACAATCTATCTAGTGTAACATATGGAGTATTAAATGCATGGTTTCATTTTAGAATATCAATCTCTGGGTTGGGTTCATGAAAAAAAGAGAGTATATTTTAAAATTTTTGTGAGCTTATTTTGTGAGTAATCGAGTCACGTAACTGAGGAAGTGCTTGAGTAAGTCAGCTCCAGGACATTAGAACATAAATCACAATTTAATTTGTCCAAGAAAAGTGGTTCAATAATGCCATCATTAAAGAAGGCTTGGCAGATATAGGAAGCACAGGATATGTGTTCACATACAGGAAAGGGCTTCTGTACGAGTGCTTAGATAGAACCTTTGCCAATGACAAATGGGTTCAGTATTACCCCATGTTTATCTATGAAAATCTCCCTAGAATTGGGTCTGATCATAACCCAATTGGTATCCTCAAGTCACCTACTCCCAAAATAGACAAGAGGTTTAAAACCAAAGCTTCTTGGAAGGACCAACCAAACTTTCACAACATGCTTACGAGAGTTTGGGACGGATCATCACCCTTCCATTATGCTCTAGGCAAATTTGCAGATGCTATTACAGAATGGGACAAGCTCACTCGATAAAATCAATGGAAGACTAAGAACAAAGTCTTATCTCGTAACACCAGAATCCAAAAGCAACTAGAATCATCCTATGATGAAGAACAAGACCACAAATGTCAACAGATAGAACTGGAGATCTAATCCATTCTCTTTAAGGAAGAAGAAGACTGGCGCCAATAGAGACACATCAATTGGCTAACAGAAGGAGATAACAACTCAAAGTTCTATCATACATATGTAAATAGTAGGCAAAGATCCAATTGCATTTGCAGCCTTAAAGATGATAGCGGCAGATGGATTACACAATCTAGTGAATTAAAGCAGCTAGTATCTAGTCATTTCAAAAATCTCTTCACAGCCATCTCAATGCCAACTGCTTCCACTATGGATAGACTCCAAGGCGACTTCAAACAACTGAAGGCACATCAACTTTGTACGCTGGGTGCCACCGCTACTGAGTATGAGGTATGGAGAATTGTAAAAGATGCTAACTCGTTTAAAGCTACAGGTCCGGATGGCACTGATATGCATTTCATAAAATCAAACTGGAAAATTGTCAGAAACTCCATTCTTCTTACTAGAAGAAGCATTCTCAATGGATCTCCAATACCTGAAGCACTTGGAGATTCAAGCATTGTTCTCATTCTGAAGATAAAGTGCCCAACAAGCTGCAACCAGATGTGTCCCATATTGCTTAACAACATCTGCCTTAAATTGGCTTCCAAAGTCATTGTTGAACGTGTTAAGAGGTACATCCCCCTCCAGATCTTAACAGAAAAAACTAGCTTCATTCCTAGTAGATGCATCTCCGATAACATCATCCTTGTCCAAGAGGTGATCCACAATCTCAGGAAACGCTCCAGTGCACCTTACATAACCATTAAGATTGATCTATATAAAGCGTATGATCAAAAGTCCTAGGGTTTCATCGAAAACACATTGAGTAAAATGTCCTGGACTGACAATATCAAGAGGTATATCTTGAACTCCCTTTCAGCTGGGCAAATAAGCATAATCTTCAATGGAGAGGCTCTTCCTCCATTCAAGACTTCTAGGGGGCTACGACAGGGCGACCCCCTATCTCCTTATCTTTTCTTTCTATGCATGGAGCGCCTTACTCAACTCATCCACCAAAGTGTTGACGGTAAACAATGGAAATCAGTGAAGTTCTCCCAAAAAGGCCCTGCAATCTCTCACATCTACTTTGCTAATGACAATGCTTTTTGTACAAGCAACCATGGAGCAGATGATGATCATCAAAGAATGCTTCAAAATTTTTGAGGATGCTTCTGGGCAACAAATATCAATTGACAAATCCAAAATTTTCTTTGCTGCTTCTGTTGACTGGGACACCAGAAGAAACATCTGCCAGTTGAGTGGCATCCAGGAAATGGGGGATCTTGGTAAATACAAGGGTGTCCCTCTCTTTCATAAAAGAGTGAACAAAGATACATATTCCAACTTGGTGAATAACATGGAGACAAGAGTAAATTTTTGGACAACAGAGTCTTTATCCCTCACAGGCCGTATCTGCCTTGCAAAGTCAGAGCTCAACGCACTTCCTACCTATGTCATGCAAACAACAAAAATACCTATGTCAGTATGTACTAAGATGGATAGGACAGTACGTAGATTCATATTTGGAGGAGGACACAATCCAAACCCTACGTCTCTTGTATCCTGGAAGATGATCAGTACCCATATCGACAATGGAGGTATGGGCATAAAGTCCATGTCAGACTGGAACAAAGCTTTGTTATGGAAAAACTCTTGGAAATACCTGAACTCTCACAACTCCCTCTGGAAGACAGACCTTAAGAATAAATACAAAAGTCTGAACAAAACCAAGAAGGGTCAAGCTACTCCTTTATGGAAGTCACTGGCCTCAGGTTTAGATTTTGTAAGAGAAAACTGCTCAAAGGTAGTCAACAATGGTAATACTACTGCTTTCTGGACAGAGAACTGGGTTCCTAACTACGAAAATCTCTCAACCATCAGCAAGAAATAGGTGGCCGATGATATATAAGATCTACAAGTAGCGAGTGTGAGAAACCTCTGAGGGGTATGGGACATAGACTTCCTAAATAGCTATCTACCGGCCAACTGTGTTCAACAGATACAGAAGCTCTCTCCACCAGACGCAGCCAGAGGTGGTGATCTGTGGAGATGGAAACATGAAGAAATTGGCTTCTATACAACAAGCTCAGCGTATGATATCATACATGGAAATCGAGTGTTCCCTACCAATAGAATCTGGCACACTATATGCCACATGCATGCTGCTAGTAAGATCAAAACTTTTATATGGCTAGCTACCCATGAAGCCATCATGACCAACACTCGCCATAAGCAAAGACATTTTACAGATTGCTCCATATGCCCATGCTGCGGGGCTGAGAATAAGGACACTTTACACGCTCTATGGGCTTGTCCTTCGGTCACTGAAGTTTGGCTGTGATTGAATATGCAAATGACCATGAACCAACACTAGCCATCTGTCCAAGAATGGCTTTCCAAGTAGCTGGCGGGCAAAGAGGAAGACAAGACAATGTTTGTTGTTGTGTGTTGGATAATATGGAGGGCTAGGAATGCATTAGTTTTTGAACACATCACCATAGATATAAATATACAACTCAACCAAATCGGGAGTTCGTGTAAAGATGTGAACATTGGGAAAATGAGGAGAGCATCTCTTACATCCAACTGTGATGAGGAAGCCACCTACCAGTGGTCTGAAGCTACATCAACTAAAACCATGTTCGTGGATGTAGCAGTAAAGGGCAACAAGGCAGTTGTGGTAGTTGTTACTCTCAACAAAGAAGGCCAATGGACTAGGGGCGAAGCAAATACTGTCTTCACTCTTTCAATTACGGAAGCTAAGATTAGAGCAATCCATTTAGCACTGCAAGCACATACTGGAAACCTTAACGAACCTTTGATGATTGTTACAGACATTAGCAACGCTACTAAAGCCATAAATGGAAACCTAGCGGATTATCCAGCTTACCAGCCATGGCTGTAGGATATCAACAGTATCATTCAAGATCAAGAGGATGTAACAATTGTGAACCTACCCAGGTAGTACACATCGATTGTTGATTCTTTGGCTAAGCATCACCTCAAAAACTACAATGAGGGTCATACTTATATGAACCCTCCTTTCGATCTTGTGGGTCTACCACTTTCCTCTTTTTCGTGTAATGGTAGGAGTCCTACCATGTTTTATTTGGCTAGAAACAATGTATGTCCACCATTTCTGATCCCTGCATGAGGAAGGCAGGTTTGAATAAAATAGCTTCCTAGCTTCTAAAAAAAAAGAAAAAGTAGTATGAAAGGACTCATCATACTAAATATGCCAAACAATTTGAAGGATAAGTATTAGAATTTGGGTTTTGATGCCAATGCATGTGATACTGGTAATATGCATGAATTATGGTTTTAAGACAACTTACCAAAAGTTTAATAGGTTCATGAAACTATAAAAATGTGTCATGATGCTAACATCAACTCATAGAGAAATTAGAATTTCACCGAGGATTATGTCACATTATGCAAAGATAATTAAAATTATGAATCCATCTAAATTTTATTTATCTTGGGAATAGCATAGTAGTGTTTTGTAAATTTATGTCCTTAGAATTCTTTTTATATTATCCCATTAAGAAATTTTTTTTGCATCATGAAATATGATCGTGACTTTATTCAAAGTAAATATACAAAATGGTTCAATCAAATATATTAAGTTTGTTATTTGAATATATCAAACAATATGATATATTTCACAATATTTTTTTATAGTTATAAATTTTAAAATTAGATACAATGCACCAAAGTGAAATCACCACATATATACAAACTAAAGGGACACAAAAGTGTTGCAAAAGAAATAAAGAAGAATATCTATTTCCATACCCACCAAAAGATAAATGAGAGTTAATTAAGAGTTTCATATTTTCTTGTCATGGTTTCAATCTTCAACACACCTTCAAAAAATTGGAATAGAAATATGGGTCATCCAATCCACTAATAATCCCTTCAACACCTAGTGGCACACTAAAGTTCTATAGGGATTGATGTTGATTACGTAATATGTGAAAAATAAAGATAAAAAGTCAGGAAGAGGGAGGATGAGGTTGGGATCAAATTCAATATATGCACTAGAATCGATCAATTTCCTACATCCAATCACTAAAAACTACACATATGAGGATAGGTAAGGGTAGGTAAACCATGTCATCTCAATGTAGAATCACGCCTAGGTCTAGGGTTTCCAGGTGGAAACAAATAATTAAGTGGTCCTTATCTTAGTCATGAGTTTATTCTACTACTATACACTTAATCAAGATGTGACTCAAATTAGGGGAACATCAAGAAAATCATGAAAAAAACTATTATTTTTAAATATAAAATATATTAGAAAGTAAGTTTAGTGATGAACCTTGTGATGTAAAACTAAAAATTGTGTTGAATAACGTGAACCAAGTTAACAACTTTTCACCATAACACACCTTTACTTACTATTTGTCCACTCTTCATTCCGCAAAAGAGTGTCATCTTCAAGAAAATAAAAGAGGTATATTAAAGATTTTCTACTACCAACCTAGGGAATAGGAATATGGCTAATTTACTATTATATGTTGTCAAATTGTACACTATGGTTATAGGGTTTATTTACCACTATTTACCATTTAATCACAATGATTACCTATTCAAGAAAGATTATAAAACCTCATCTTGGGATATTTGGTTGTCAAATTGTATCCCAATCATTAGTGAAATAGAATAAGGTTTGCTACTATTATGGTTAAATCTCAAGTGTCTTTACTAAAAAAGTAAGGCGACTACATGGTATCCACCCTCTTTATCACATTTCATGAGGTAATGCTATATTCACTTGTTATAGGGAGGTCATTTAAACATCCAACTTACACTTTGGATTTGAAAGAGATAAACTCTTTAGAACTGCTACTAGACACAAATACCACTCCTCAATTAACTTTAATAAATGAGGAATATAAACCTTAAGGATGTAGTTATTAAATCTCCAAAGCGCATTGGCTTAGAAAACTAAATTGAAGCAAAAGCAAAGCTAAAGGTAAAACATCCCTTTCCATATGGGCAAGTTTATATTATCACTATACAAAATGGGATATCGTAAATTAATTTTTTAATCTAGAATTATTGAGGTGGTTACTTAACCATGCTCAATATTAAATGAAACATAGTTGGGAGAAAACCTAAAATAAAATAAAGTTTATGATAAAAGTACAAAGTAGGGATTAACCTAGATAAGTTCAATCAAGATAGCCTACACTCTATTGTTGATATGCTAACATTTTCAGTATGGAATAAGATATGAGCCATAATTAGGATATGAAATCCTAGATTTTACCAAACCATAATTTCAAAGAATGCATCCCAGAAGTGAACCAATATAATCATAGCCTAGTTCAAGATCAAATCTCAAAAGAGATAAACTATTAAGAATCTTTCTAATAATAGCAAATTTGAGTAAAAATAAATTTGAATTAAAATTTTTATTTGGTTAAATTGAATGAGTTGCAAATTAAATAAAAGCTCGAATTAGATTGGGATATAATTAATAATGGCAAACACTAGGGTGGATTCATGTTTCACCACAACAACCTAAATTCATTATCTCACATCACATGAATGGTCGTGAAGTATGTCAGGTGGTCTCCTTCTTTCTTTTTCTTCAATAGTTGATCCAATGTCACAAGGAAACAATTGGAGGATGAATGAAGTTGACTATAATGATGTATGGACTATTTTTATTGATGGACATGATGTAAATTAGTGGAGGAATGTAAGCCTATCAAAAGTTCAAGATTCGAGAATCAGGTCTATCTTGAGATTGGATTATTCGAGATTGGATGAAGATGGTTCATCATTGTTCCTTGCACTCTAGTTTTTGGTTCTAGCAGTCCTAATGTAGGGACAAAATGGATGCATTGCATGGGATGTTAGACTAATATTTATAGTAATGATGGAATCGCTAGGTTTTATATTAGGCCCTAAACTTATTACTTGTCAGTCCCAATTGTCGAATAAAACTTATTTTTGAGCATTTTATATCCATATCTTATAGTCTTAGTATCTCAAGAGATTGGATGGGAGAAAGTCATGATGGGTTCATTCCTGAGTCTTGAGGGATGCTTGAGTGTTCGATTATAGTGGTGCCTTAATAAACACTAATCAAAGAGTGGAAGTAGGCGGGAAAGGAGATCAACAACAAGGGTATCGACTAGATTGTGGATGTAGGGGTATTAATGACATAGAGTCTGATTGTCATAGTGAATGTGAGGTGGATACCTATCAAGGTATGCATGTGACACACATGATATCGATGAAACTGACCTTGCTATTGTCAAACCTTGGTGGGAGAGGGTAAGTTGTAGTTGTCAATCATTAATTTCTCAATAGTGTGTTGTCGAATCACACTAATGTTGGAAGTGAGGTTTTATAAATGACTTCATTGGTTTTCATGATGAACCATGATAGTTCCTGTGATAATGGGCCTAAAATGGTCCCATAATGATGGGATTCAACAGATATTTCAATGGTTTCCTTTAACAAAAAATAAGTGATATCTATTAAAAACACAAAAATGGGCATGGAAGCAAAAACCCAAATTGAACTAAAATAAAAAAGGTATATAAATATAACGATAAGAAAATTTAGTCTAATAATGCAAACAATCAATGATGAATATTCATCTAACACTGTTGAACTTAAGAATTTCTCATCAGTGATTAACAAATTTTTTGAAACAATTATTCAACTTGTTGGATTGTCTCACCTTTACATCATTCTATTTCCCTCACTACCTACATTCCTAATTTATGTAACTTCCTTAGTCAATTAAACACATTTATCCATGACTACATTCTAGGTTTTTTCCCCAAAGAAATACTTCTACACCACCATCCTCACTTCCAACATGTTTGAGAGTTTCATGACAGTTAAAAGGAACCCTCAGAACAACAAGTGCACATTTGATGCGACATAGGGGTGTGTCAAAAGGATGTAATGATGGGAGGGAATTAGAATGTGGAAGTAATATGTGAATCTCTCCTTTATTCGACGTGAGATTTCATTTTTAAAATTTCTAGCATAATTGGTGTAGATGTTTTTCTTGTTGTGTTGTACATAGACATTTTTTTATTTTGGTGGTATTCCACTTTTAAATAGTGAGGGGTGCGGAAGAAGTGGAAGAGGGAGAGGTGGTATGACATTCCAAAAATAAAGTTTGGAATGGTGGTTATTTATATATTTTTGGTTGATTGAGGGTAAGATGCAAGAAGAGGTGTAGAAGAGTGTTCAGACCAACATGCAACTTGATTTGCAATTTAATATGTCATGTCTTTCTTGTGGTGTCATGACATTCATAAATTAATATGACACAGGAAAAGGTATTAGTTCCATGCAACATTTTACCTAGTCAGTAGAAAGAGTGATGTGTTCGATCACTTCCAATTATACTAACACTTGCCATCTTTTCAAGGAAACATGATTTTTGAGTTTGTAGGCCACATATGGTACTTTCTAGCCGTTAGTTGGTTTCAAAAATGGGTCAATTTGAGGTCTTGATTTAAAAAATAATGGAGTTGAATGATTGGATCATGCAAGGATGTAAACATGATTTGAATATTTCCATGTAGATAATGGATTGATTACTCTAAAAAAACAGAAATGATTTGAAAAAAATAGCTAAATGTAATAATGAGATCTTGAGTTAAATACAGTTTGGTGTTTCCAGACAATGTACTAAGTACCACCCACCATCCACCTAAATCTTAGTAGATCTTCTCATCCTGAATCAAACACTAGACCTGAGATGGAGGGTAAAGATCATGTTAGTAAAACCATGAGTTGTGGTTGCTCTCTAATCAACAAGGAGTTTTTCACCTGAAACCAAAAAGTTCAGAACTTAAGTCTTTTCATAAAAGAACTATCTAGTTAACTAAAATGATGATACTGAAATGATGAAATAATAATCCAGGAAAATTTAAATAGAATGATGATCAAATTGCATCCTGACAAATGCCTTATTAAAAATCATTGACTCAACGCCTAAATTTCTATTTTTTGGTGGATGAGGTAAATAAAGGACAACTGTAAGGTTTTATTGCTATTAACCATTGTATAATGTCTCTTCAAGTGTCTTACATCAAGTGTAATTTTCTAGAATTTTCAATTTACACAATAACAACATCATGAGAACATCTGTGCCTCAATATGAATGGTCCACACTAGCTTATGTGAAGTTTGCTAGAAACCGCTTGCTTTGGGAATTGTAAATAAAGACTTGATTTGTGACTTTCAAGTCTTTTTTTCATCAAGACCTTGTATATCTACATGTTCTTGGAAGCAGTAAATCAAAGTTGTTTAAGTTCTTGTAGTCATAGTAGCATATTCTATCCAATTCCTTTAAATCATAATCAAGTTTCTTTATTTCCCAATAGGATCTATGCTCATGTTCCATGTGACTACAACATTATTTTCCATAGAATAATTATAAAGTTGTGATGTCAAGGTGGAAATGAAAGTTGTCTTGTAGACCCATAAAGAATCATTGACTTTTTTCCTAATCTTTCTAGTTTTATAGTTAAGGACGAGGATTTTTTTTCCAAGATGGCCTTTAGTTGTGTATTACAGACCTCCACTTGCACACCTATATGTAGATAATATGGGATGGCGAATTGATTTTTTCACACCATAGGTTTTGAGTAATGCCTTAAAAGTGTGCTCTAGAAAATGGGAGCCCCATCAGAGATGGCAGTGTGGGGAACTTTTAAGCATGAGAAGACAATGTATTTGAGACTAATGATGATTGGATTTGAGTCACTTGAGATCTTGGGAATGGATTTCACCCAAGTCATTGGAGGAAGGATAAAGATCCCTATAATATAGCATCGTACGTCAAAGATTTTGATGTCCCACCACATTCCCAATAGCGTGTCATCTTTTTATAAATGTCTCCTTGCTTTTGACATTGATCTCACAAGAGTAAAAAGCAATGGTCATCTTTGAAAATTCTCAAATATAAGAAATTGCATTGTAGGACTAATTAAAATGTAGTCTTCTTGGACCTCATGTGCGCCTCTATAGTGACCAAATGATACTTTTATAGATCAAGGGGCACCAACTCTTTTGGAATTCAACAACTATGGAGTTAGTTTGCACATGGGTGGAAAAGGTATGAATCATCCCAATAGTAGTGAGTTATTCCATGCATTCATTTATTCTTGGAAATTATGGTGCTCCCAAGATGTAAAACCATCTACAAAATAATTCCTTCCTGATTCATTGTTACGTAACTTGTATAAAAGGACCCACATTCATGCAAGTGTTTACTAATTATTCCATAAATTATACTAAATTAGAGGCATTAGGATTATATTATATTAGTAAGAGTCATCATATTCAATTGAAGTATTAATGTCTATACATTTCTATGTTTCATCACATTTATAACATTATATACAAGTCCTAGCTTTATCACTCATATTCATCTAGATATTATACTATTTGGGTTTCCAAGAAGTAATCTTAGTTCAATGCATCTTAAGAGTAGTATTATATATTAATCTCATCATTGTGTATAGAGGTTCATTGAGTCTATTCAAGACAAACTAAAAACCTAGATTTCATACAACACTATCAACCAATCATTCACAAGCATACAATGATTTATTGGCTCATTTGTGTCCATCCCTCAACATTAACCCTAGGCATGGATTTCCTCCATGTCAAATGTTCATATAATGATCCTCATGTACGTAACATATTCAATTCAAGTAAGGGTTTGAAATTTTTGTTGAGCGATTCATGATTTTTTAGTTCAAATATAGTTACATACATGCCAACAAAATTTCCAAGCATATCACATCTTGACTGAATTTTAGGAGCAATTTGTGTAAATCGATATAGTTGTCTATCTATAAGACATTCCATATAGCTAAATCAATAGTCAAGAACTAGCTAAATACAAATTAATGAGCAAGGATCTAAATTAGTAGCATTTATTTCCCAAAAATAATCCCAATTGATTATACAATTGTATACAAGTACTAGAAATGCTCTATATTAATTAGGATTTCTACATGATTACATAGCTTAATAGGGTGAGAAACACTCACCTAAGATGAGAAGAACCTTAAAAACATTGGTCAAACTCTAAATTTCTAAAAATCCACCAAAGTTCTAGATATTGATTCCATTTCTTCATCCTCTCAACTTAGAAAGCCTAAACATGGAGAATACGACAGAAAGAGTGAAAAAATAGGGATATTTAATATCACTTCGAATCAAATAAGAGGAGAGGTGAAATATTGACATGTAAGAGAAGAATCATGAATAAAATCATCTAATGATTACTAATGTACTTCATTTTATCAACTCTAGGAAGAGAAAACCCTAGATCGCCATATTCAACACTTTCTCCATCCAAATCCTGACTCTCTGTCACAAAACCAGAATCCCAATCCCATGAACCAAATGAATACCAAATAAAACTTGTAGAAGCGTGAAATTCTTAGCATACATGAACAGATAAAAAGATAAATGCACCATTCATAATCTCAACAATCAACAATATATATTATGCAACATTGTTTGTTACATGCTTTCAATTACACATTCAAGAGTAAAAATTATCAAGTCCGCTCATGTACACTATGGATCTAAAAACATGTACACTTACATAGATCACCAATCCCATCAACTTCTAGCCATCTCTGAACCTATAAAATACATGAAACAAGGCGGGTCAAGCACACGAGGTGCCGAGTATAGGGCTAAAAGATACATATACATAAGCTTTGCATAATTGAAAAGATTTGTAGAAGTAAATGAGCAAGAAGTAAACAAGTTAAGTATTTAGCAAAATGAGAGCCCATCTTTTATGAAATTTCACTCCAGTTATACCAAAAAGATCACATATTATAAGGGCTTTGACCAACTTCCCATTGGAAGGGTCCATAAGGGTGCTCAATATTAGCCAGCCCTTCTATACGTAAGGGACCTTAAGGCCATCACCAAGAGCTAACCCTTTTATCAACATGGTCAGCCCTATCTTGACAACTCAAGTAGGATGCCCAGCCTCATGTCCTTACCCCGAGAATATAGGCAGGTACACAAGGTTGGTATAATGGAATTTCTATTTTATGTTTGCAAGTTATAAAGCAACTATATGAGACAAACATTAAGTACAATACAAGAATACTACATGGAAATATTTGAGCAAGTAAACAAGCATGCATATGTATCACATTCAAGCCAGTAAGCCATAGTCATATAATTATTAAAGATCGTACCTGATTCAGAGATTCAAACTTACTTATCCTTTGACCATCTAGCCACAAGCAACACCTGATTAAGCATATGATTACATACATGAATTAGATTCTCATCATTAACCCTGATTAGCTTTATTTTAGGGTTTTTGGCCAAGTTAGATTCCAAGTTTCTTATTAGTTCATTTGAGTATCTTTTACTGATTTAGTGGTCATCAAGAAGGTGTGATTCAAGTTTCGTGTCATTCCGATGTTCCATTCAAATTATATGAGCATTTTAAGATTTGAGTCACTTATGCACATTTTAGGGTCAACGACTCATAATAGGGCAAGACAAGGTTATCATCAAGACAAGTGATCGAAGCATTAAATATGGTTTAAATAATCAAGGTAAAGACATGATTAGCATATCTCAAGGATGGGTGGATGGTCACCTAGGTATAGCCTCAAAAGGGTCATCATTATATTCAACATCCCGATATACATAGCTTAGAGATTCAGCATGTGAGTTAAGTGAACCATCCACATCATATGGGAAAAGGATTAGAAATTTTTTTGATTTGAGAGTGGAAGACATAAGAAGTAGATCCATATCATGGTTGGGGCATAAGAAAGACAAACAAGTCATTTAAGAATGCTTTGGGTCATTATGGATGAATCTGGTGACACAAGTACCATCATAGTACAAACAAAAAAATACCTCAGGAAACTATGTCACTAAGCATCAGAAGGTCAGTGGTTTCAGTTATCTAAGGTAATTGGGTGCACAAAGTAGGTCAAACGCACCATTGGTTCAAGTGTAGCGAAAACGTTCACATAGTTGGGGTACATCTAAAGCATGAGGTGTCATATGACCTCAACATAGTAAAAGAGGATAGTGGTGGATAAGATTACCATATGGTAGTATAAAGCTACTGATTTCCAAGTTAAGATGAGACTGGAGTTCATATTAGATGCAAAATTAGGAACTTAGGGAAAAGTACATCACTAAAGTCCCAAACTAGGCACATATGTAAATTAAGGCCATTCATGAGTAATAAGGTGATCAAGACCCTCATATAGTTAAACAAATTGCATAACATTACGGATAAGATGAGAAAGAGGGTAAAAGTACACTAAAGGTTCAAGTTTTTATCATTAGTATGCACTAGATGTAGTCAAACATTGTTAAAGGTTATATTTTTGCAAAACAGAGAAAGTGGGAGCATATCCAGGTTATGAAATAATTCCTAGGTTGTAGATCTTTTCAAAACGATCAATTTGATATATAATTTTTTATATTTTGGATGAGGGAAGTAAGAGATTGAATTTTACAATTATTGTGTGAGAACTATATGGAAATTGGGGGGCCGGTACCATTATTCATGTGATTCGATCGGCCGTTTGATCTAGATCGCATGGCTCGCCACTTGTGCTTGGCTGGGTGCACTCTTCAGGTATTCACGTGGTTCTGTGACGTTAGCTACACTCCAAGGGGTCTGCCCGCAATGATGGATTTCTCTCACCTGCCACCCACCACAAACGTGAGGTCACAAACCCCAACTCATCTCTCTGTTGGTCTCCAGCAACCCCGCTTGGTCGTGACCTTTGTTTTGCTCCATGAGAACAGAGCACAAATAGGGGACACCTCCCCCTTTGTAGAAGCCAAGGAGATGCCAGTCCAGGTGGTTGGTGTCTAGAGGGTGCCACCTGCGACCCTACTCCTAGGGTTCGTCCCCAATCCCCACCCCTTTGCACTGGTGAGGGCTAGAGAGTTGGTGTTGGTATAGGTATCCAAACTAAGCAAAGTCAAGAAAGAGGGAAGGGAAGTGGCACATGGAGAAAGAAGGAAAGGAGAAGCGAAACTAGGGTTCGATGGGGGAGTTATAAATATGCAAGCTTTAGGTTTTGAAGTTGTTGTGATCATCCAAGTGCTCCATAGGATGCTTCCCGATCTATCTGGGGGAGGGAGATGACCCTCCAGCCAAGGATTTCTTTCCCAAAGCAAAAGGGGGGGGGACAACGAACTGGGTAGATGGACCGCAAATGTAAAATCTGGGCCCAATAATACTCATTTTCCATATAAATCGATTAAATAAAAAAAAATTAATACAACCTTCATAAACTTGTAACCCAGTATTTGAAGGTCCAATTTGGGTGATTCTTGAGTCATTAGATTGGTGTTTGAATCCTCTACATCTTGATGTACTTTAGAGAGACAATAGAGCAACATGATGAGGATCAACATTAAAGATGAAATCATGATACATTAAGGCATGAGACATAGGTAAACTATGCAACATAAAGTCCCAACTTGAAATATAGAATCTAAGTGACTCTATTAGAGAATTGCATCGCATCCAAATATGAAACTAAACTAAATTGAGTGAATTAGGGTCATGATTAGTGATAAGAAGAGTAAAAACAATGAGAGACAATCAAGGTTGTCACATCCTTCCCTCTTTAAAATAAAATTTCATCCTCAAAATTTGTCCAAGATTGTTCTCAAAAGTCGAAGACAAAAAAAGGTCCATCGAGTATAGGTATCCAATCATGGTTTTCAAGGCATTCCCCTCAATGGGATGTACACTTAGGTTATCATTATCAATGGTGTACTCATCTCGATTATATACATATTACATAGTGTTCAATCATATTATGACATCATCATGGCATTATGTTTTTCACCATCCTGTAGTATCCCTACATTAGGATTTTGTTCATATACTCACGCAAACCCAAGGTATGTTATCAAGGACATAAGTTATCCATTTCTCAAGTAAACATGTTCGACATCATGACTTCTTAAACGAGACTATCATAGTATGTGTATTTCATCTTTATACTAGATTTCATGCATGTTTTAGTTTTCCCTCAAAAATTCTACCAACTATCCCCAATTATGTTCACCATTTATCATTTTGTATATGAAATTAATAAATTTATTCATAATATTTATTTGAGTTATGATCCCAGGAGCATCATCATATCGAGTTAATTATTTTTCATTTGAGTACGAAATTAGGCGTGTTAACCCTATTTTTCAACCTAAGATTTCAAGACAACACCATATTGAGTTCATGATTTCAATGCTACATCATTCATGTATGGCATGATTCCATACTAGGTCTATCTTTGAGAGTGGTTATCATTCATGTATCAAATTTTCAGCTTAAGTGAGATTATATCAG
Source organism: Alisma plantago-aquatica (assembly GCA_963693085.1). Classification (NCBI taxonomy): domain Eukaryota; kingdom Viridiplantae; phylum Streptophyta; class Magnoliopsida; order Alismatales; family Alismataceae; genus Alisma; species Alisma plantago-aquatica. The sequence continues at coordinate 246,948,700 of OY856411.1, forward strand.
GTATCATTCATCATATGATGGACAACATCATCATCAACATCAAGATTTCATAATTCTCTCAATTTTATCCCAAAGGAGCTCCACAAGCTCACTCCACTCAAGCTAAGACCTATTTGTGATCTACAAGACATGCTAACCACCAACATCTACCCATACCAAACGTCTACCCAACATACCAAACAAGAGTAATGACTATACTCCAATACATCAAACCACTAACCCGAGTATGAGGCTTGTCATGGAGATCACATGTCGTGTACATCATCTTAGGGTCTTGGGACATCTCCCTCACCTATATAGCAAACATCATATCTTCAATACCTCCATCTCTAGGGTTATATCTTTTCATAGGAAATCTAGGGTTCAATGTTTTCAAGGGAACCACACACTAGGTGACTCAAATCTTATACTTAGAAGTAGCCTAGCAAGGGACTCGTCATCATGCATTTCATCATGCATATTTCACAACATTTCACATATCTTGGAGTTTAGGTACTCTGACCTTCTCCCGTGGTGGGTCAACTCATATCAAGAGGTCACCCTATTCTTATGTCTAATGCTAGAGGTTATCCTTTGTAAAGAGATTGAGGCCCATTTTGGTATCAAAACATATCTCAAACATCATATATCATCATACACAAGACTAGGCACAAGCAAGTATTTCAATCCACTAGCTATGTTTAGCACATCAACCAAGTCGTATACATTAACGTGGTGTTAGATAATCTAGGATTGCATGGTAAAAATCCTCTCATACCATCAAACATAACTTGAATCATCTTGAAACATCTCATAACATCACATCAACTCTGACATCATCATCATCATCATCATCATCATCATCATCATCATCATCATCATCATCATCATCATCATCATCATCATCACCACCACCACCATCATCATCATCATCATCATCATCATTATCATCACCATTTTCATTATTGTCATGATCGTCATATCATAAACTTAGGTCATCTAGGCTACTTACTAGCCTAACATGTATCATGGCTCTAGAAAACTCAAGAGACTACAACTAACATCTAAACACTCTCATCTAGACTTGATGTTTCATCTCTTTCTCTTAGGTAACATGGACACTCACTACCTTTCTGCATGTGGTAACATTTTTCATATGTACATATACTAATACTTGAAATAGGCTTTACTCCAACATTGAAACAAGCGATGAAAACCACCATATTCCATTTGAATAAAACCAAACCAAAATCAGTTACCATACTCATTAGGAAGTCTAGTACCATGAAACCTAGAGAACTAGCAATAACATGGGGGCACACCTATGTATCTACCCTAAGCACATGCCATGAACATATGTCTAGGGTTGTAGTAAGATCTCCCTTTTATCACCCTCCTAAACCTACATCCCATACTATAGTAAAAAAGGAGGAGAAAAGAAATGCTCTAAGGATTACATAAGTCTACACCTAGTTCTAGAACATCTAGGTTCTAACCTAGAGGCTAGGTCAACTTAGTCCACTAAGGACAACTCATTAAGTTCCTAAGTTGAGATGTAAGGTTAGGTTTAGTTTGTGTTTCATGTGAGACATGTTTGGTGTAGTTATTGTTCATGCTCAAATACCATCTGTCACGGAACTAGAATCCCAGTCCCATGAACCAAATGAATACCAAAGACAACATGTAGAAGAATGAAATGCTTAGCATACATGAACATATAAAAAGATAAAGGCACCATTCATAATCTCAACAATCAAAAATATATATTAAGCAACATGGTTTATTACAAGCTTTCAATTACATATTCAAGAGTACAATTTATCAAGTCTGCTCATGTACACTATGGTTCTAACAATAAGTACACCTGACATAGCTCACTAAGCCCATCAACTTCTAGCCATCTATGAACCTATAAAATATGTGAAACAAGGTGGGTCAAGAACACGAGGTGCCGAGTACTAGGCTAAAAGATACATATGCATAAGCTTTGCATAATTGAAAAGATTTGTAGAAGTAAACGAGCAAGAAGTAAATAAGTTAAGTATTTAGCAAAATGATAGCCCATCTTGTATGTCATTTCACTCCAATTATACCAACGAAATCATATATCATAAGGCCTTTGACCAACTTCCCATTGGAAGGGTCCATAAGGGTGCTCAAGATTAGATAACCCTTATGTAGGTAAGGGACCTTAAGGTCATCACCAAGAGCTAACCCCTTTATCAACATGGTCTGCCCTCTCTTGACAACTGAAGTAGGATGCCCAGCCCCATGCCCTTACCCTAAGAATACAGACAGGTACACAAGATTTGTATAATGGAGTTTCTATTTTATGTTTGCAAGTTATAAAGAAACGATACGAGACAAACATCGAGTACAATACTTGAATACTACATGGCAATATTTGAGCAAGTAAACAAGCATACATATGTATCGCCTTCAAGCAAGAAACCCATAGTAATATAAATATTAAAGCCCGTACCTAATTTAGAGATTGAAACTTACTTATCCTTGACCATTTAGCCACAAGAAACACATGATTAAGAATAAGATTACATACATATATTAGATTCTTATCATTAACCCTAATTAGCTTTTTTTTGGATTTTTGGCCAAGTTAGGTTCCAAGTTTCTTATTATTTCATTTGATTATCTTTTACTAATTTAGTGGTCACCAAGAAGGTGTGGTTCAAGTTTTGTGTCATTTTGATGTTCCATTCAAATCATATGAGCATTTCAAGATTTGAGTCACTTATACACATTTTTGGGTCAACGACTCATAATAGGGCAAGATAAGGTTAAGGATAATCAAGACAAGGGATACAAGCACTAAAGATGGTTTAAATAAGCAAGGTAAAGACACGATTAGCATATCTCAAGGATGGGTGGACGGTCACCTAGGTCTATCCTCAACAGGGTCATCATTATATTCAACATCCTAACATACATAGCTTATATATTCAACATGTGACTTAAGTGAACTATCCACATCATATGGGAAAAGGATTAGAACAAATATTGATTTGAGAGTGGAATACATAAGAAGTATATCCATATCATTGTTGGGACATAAGAAAGACAAACAAGTCATTTAAGAATGCTTTGGGTCATTATGGGTGTATCCTGTGTCACAAGTACCGTCATAGTACAAAGGAAAAAATACCTTAGGAAACTATGCCACTAAGCATTAGAAGGTTAGTAGTTTTAGTTATCTAAGGTAATTGGGTGCACAAAGTAGGTCAAACACACCATTGGTTCAAGTGTAGCCAAAACGTTCACATAGTAGGGGTACATCTAAAGCATTAGGTGTCATATGACCTCAACATAGTAAAAGAGGACAATGGTGGATAAGAGTACCATATAGTATTATAAAGCTATTGATTTCTAAGTTAAGATGAGGCTAGAGTTCATTTTAGATGCAAAATTAGCAACTTAGGGAAAAGTACATCACTAAAGTCCCAAACTAGGCACATATGTAAAATTAAGGCCATTCATGAGAAATAAGGTGATCAAGACCCTCATATAGTTAAAAAAATTGCATAACATTACTTATCAAATGAGAAAGAGGGTAAAAGTGCACTAAAGGTTCATGTTTTTATCATTAGTATGCACTAGATGTAGTCAAACATAGTTAAATATTATATTTTTGTAAAACAGAGAAAGTGGGAGTATATCTAGGTTATGAAACCATTCCCAGGTTGTATATCTATTCGAAAGGATCAATTTGATATATATTTTTTTATATTTTGGATGAGGGAAGTAAGAGATTGAATTTTACAATTATTGTGTGAGAACTATATGGAAATTGGGGGGGTGGTACCATTATTCATGTGATTAAATCGGACGACTGATCTTGATCGCACGACTCACCACCCGTGCTTGGTTGAGTGCAGTCTTCAGGTGCTCACATGGTTCTGAGATGCTGACTACCGCTCCAAGGGGTATGCCAACGATGATGTCTTTCTCTCGCCCGCCACCCACTGCAAGCGTGAGGTGACAGACCCCAACTCATCATTGTGTCAGTATCCCATGACCTCGCTTGGTCGCGACCTCTATTTCACTCTACGAGAATAGATCACGAACAGGGGACACATCCCTCTTTGCTCGCCAGCATTGGAGTAGCTACAGAATCAAGGAGATGGTCAGTCCAGGTGGTTGGAGTCTAGAGGGCACCACCTGCGACCCTACTCCTAGGGTTCATCCCCAACCCCCACCCCTTTGCACTGCTGAGGTCCAGAGAGCTAGCGTTGGTATAGGTATTCAAACTAAGCTAAGATGAGAAAGATGGAGGGGAAGTGGCACAAGGAGAAAGAAGGAAAGGAGAAGCAAAACTAGGGTTTGATGGGGGGTTATAAATATGCAAGCTTTAGGTTTTGAATTTGTTGTGATCGTCCAAAAACTCCATAGTATGCTTCCCGATCTGGCTGCGGGAGGGAGATGACCCTCCAGCCAGGGATTTCTTTCCCAAAGTGGAAGGGGGAGAACAAACCAGGTAAATAGGTCGTGAATTAAAATTTGGGCCCAATAAGATTCATTTTCCATATAAATCGATTAAATCGAGAATAGTTTAAAACAACCTCCATAAACTCGTAACCCGGGCTGTGAAGGTCCAATTTGGGTGATTCTTGAGTCATTAGATTGGTGCTTGAATCCTCTACATCTTGATGTAGCTTAGAGAGATAAGAGAGAAACATGATGAGGATTAACATTAAAGACAAAATCATGATACATTAAGGCATCTGACGTAGGTAAATTGTGCAACATAAAGTCCCAACTTGAAATATAGAATCAAAGTGACTCTATCAGAGCATTGCATGACATCCAAATATGAAACTAAATCAATTGAGTGAATTTGGGTCGTGATTAGTGATAAGAAGGGTAAAAACAACAAGAGGGAATCGAGGTTGTCGCACTCTCCCTCTCTCTCTAGGGTTTCATTTCAACAGAATGAACCAAGAATATGGGAGATACTAGTGTGTCATGTAACTCTTATAGAGAAACTAAGGTGCTTGGGTCAATTTTAAGCTGACCTACTTTACACTTTCTTTTATTTCAATAGAATTTTGTATCATAAAAATGTTACTAAAATAGTTTACTAAATAGGTCAAAGATCCTCCAAAATTATTAGAAATTATCAAGTTATCTTAAACAATATTTAGCGATCCATTAAAATTTTAAGATCATGAATAGTTGTCAATAAATAGATATAAATCAAATACTAGACTTCTATATTTCAACCAGAATGCATGATTGGCCTAGTTAGTCTTGGACTAACTTGTCCGACAAGTAGGCCAGAAAATATTTAAAAATTCTTATAGTTTACAAGAACACTTATAATTGAGTTCTCCAAATAAAATCCAAATTTCAAGTATGTTATGTTTTTAGATAAATTACTAGAAAATATTTACTATACCTTGTATTAATCAAATTTTTTATGCATATGCTGTCAAAACCCTAATTTTTGCCGATTAGGGTTTTCAATTTATCAAACCACATTCTTTGAGCTTATCATTAGCATCAAAATATCATAATTATACTAACATCATTGATCAACCTTAATAAATGATCCATATACTAAACATGAATCATTCTAGTTTACCTTAATTAGATAACTAATATGAAAATGGGTTGTTACAAATTATCTCCTCCTTTTAGGAATTCCTCATGAAATCCAAGAAATGATGTGGAAGAATATCATATCATCTAATTGTCCATCTCTCTTGGTGTCGAGTTACAATTATTTCTAGTTTATCTTTCTTGAATATGACATTATTTTTTGTTTCTAGGATCTTTTACATTGAATTATGAATTTGCAAAAATTAGACAGATATTTCATCCCTTATCATCCTCATATAACTATTTTAAAATTACGAACATCAATTTCACAAATATTGTCAATACATTATTGTCATGTCACGGTTTACATCACCTTTCTTATTCTTTCCAAATTTTAATTATGTATCACATTGATCATGGTTTATGATACATTCTATATTACTATCCACATCCATAAGTTTTCTCTTCTTGCCCTTTGGGGGACTTTATAAAACCAAATCTGTTGGGGAGTCTAGTACAATAGAATAGTGAGGGGTGTTTGCTAGAAATAAGGTGGGCTGAAAGATTGGATCGCGGTCTTCGAGTCCTTCTTACATTAGGCGAGTTCGGTCTTGCTCTCTCATCTTCTTCCTTCCACCTTCCTCTCGTAATTAATCCATTCCTCTACGTAGTCCATCAAATTGGCATCGGGTGAGTGATAGTTGCTCCTGTTTACTAAGAGATCATGTACCACAAAGAAGTTCATTTTGTGGATAGCATTCTTAATCCTCACCTTTTTATACAATTTTGTATTCATATTCATGTTTGAATTCATTAGGGATTATCTTTATAATCCATTAAATGTATTCATCTTTCTCATATAAATTTCCTTATTGTTGGAGGTCGCATACTTTATTGTATAATCCTTTTTTTTATCCATTTTATCCTTTTTTATACCATTGCATATTCTTATACACTCAAACTATCTTCATCTAAACACTTGGTCAGTGAACCTAGAAGAAGTACAGTCAGCAGCTCCATACTAGCTTATCTCAATACCCAAATACTTCACTAGAGTATCTGGATACTTTGTACAATCAATATGCATATCATTTTAGGTTATTTTCAACATCCATATTATCATTTATCCCCAGATCCTATTGTCCTTGCATACTCATCTAACATAGACTCTGACACCACATTGTTGGACCTCTCTTTTAATCAGCATAAATGCCAACCATTAGAGAAAAATGTCAGACCCAAATTTTTAGAATGTAGTAAGTACATGATTGAGTTATTGGTAAAATAATTATAGCATGGATTTATGGTTGCAATAAGGTTCCATCCAATTTATATGAAATTCAGATATAAGGGAAAAGGGATGTAAAAATGCCTCTTTTGTGTCTAGTAGCAGGATGGATAATCTTGAATAGGGAGATGATCGAGATGATGACAAATAAATATATTGAATTTACTCATTTATGATGGATATGGTGTTACTTTGAATTTTATATACATGATGTGATGGTAGACCATCATAGTTACATAATGTTTAAGATACATATTACAAGAGGCCAAGATAGAGGCGTGATTCTATCACAATGGATAATGAGAAACAAAAGTTAACCAGAAATCAATTCTAAAAGTTCTGTAATAATACTAGGAAAGAAAATTGGTTAACAATAAATAATGACATTTGAAAGGGATTTCCCTTATTTGGGTTTACTAATCATATCGGAATAACCCAATCAGATTTAGTATAACAATTATTCATACCAATTAGTCTTCTCAAGGAACTTAGGAACATGTGTGTCGTGTGCTATATAGGAAGCCGATGAAGGTGAGGATGTCCCATCTCAGACCCTAGAGCCACACACCCCATAAAAAGGGTTGAAAAAGTTGTGATGAATCCCTTGATATAGGGGTGGGTACACTTCTTCCTAGACGAGACTCATATTCTGGAGAAACATAGAATAACAAGAAACCCATGAATGACATCAACAATTTTCATTCTGGTAGCCGTCGAAGCATCACCAACAATACAAAATAAGAGGAGGAAGAATATTCGAATCCATGGCATTCTTCGATGGGTCTATCATCATCTAGGATCACTGGTCATGCTGTCAGATTCTAGGAGCACCAATCCTTTGTTTTCATGGTGCAAGATGGAACTGTTAAACCTATATCACATGGAGAAGGGAGAAAGAGGGGGTGGATAGGTTCTGAATCACCACTTAGCTGGATCCCCTGGGAAGATCTGTAAGATGCCATGGATCAAAGTGGTTGGGTTTGATATGGTGTTTTTTGAGGATATTCAGATAAAAAATCAATGCTCTAGACTTTCCTAAGGTATTCTTCTAATATGTGGCTCAAAGTAGTTGGGTGTGATATGGGGTCCGTTGAGGATAGTCAGATAAAAATCAATGATCCAGACGTTCCTAAGGTATTCTTATAAAATATATATCTTGAGATAGAAAATTCAGATTTAAGTAAACAAGATGTCTATGTAAAGCTTATGATGTCAACTTATTCCTAAAGTAAATTAAAAGGGTCTTTTGGATGTTTGGTATTTATGATAATTTGATTATTAAAATCCATGCGATCTCAATCTTTTGAACATTAAAAACAAAAAATGATATTAAAAATTTATTAATAATTTATTGAAGGTGTATTTTGATGTGTATAATATCATTATAAAGTTTGATATTTTTTATTTAATATTTTACAAATGATTTTTATGTAAACCCTAATAAGGGAATTCTTGGTATTTCATCCATTGTTTGATTGTAAAATGATATGATATTTTTATCTAGACCTAGTATATGGTATCAAAACTGTACTTGAAGTTTTGGTGATTTTTCATGCCTTCTTAAATTAATATCTGGTATTTAGACCTAAGAGGATACTATGTGGTGTGTTTTATGAGATATTACATGACATATATATTTCGTCTCTATGAAAAATGGTTATTAGATATTTATCTCTATTTTCAACCAAATTATAGTAACTAGAGACATATGTCTATATTTGAAACTTTTTTCTTTATCATGGTTCAATGTGTTTGTATATTAGTACATTATGTGATTCTTATGACCAAAGTGAGTATGAAGTTTATAATAATTATGTAATGTGATTTTGGATATTTGTACAATGCCAAGATTTCTTTGTTATTTTATACCTGAGTTGTGTTTGGTCTAAATAAGAACCCTATTTTAGTTCAGGAGGTTAGAGTGATGGGGGTTTCAGATTTAGAAATAAAAAGAGAAAAAATGTGCATGGACTTATAGAACTTTATTAATATTCAGGTAATTAGGTTACTGATCAAGGTATACGGATTTCATGAAGGATATTGTTACAACCCCAAATTTTGGGTTCCTCTGGTGAGAAATGTAATTTCTCATATTAAAGATATTTGGACAAATAATGATATAATTTGTTGTGAATAAATGGATTTCATTTAAAATAGCCTTGTTGCTTGATTTGTGGGCTTTATTGGCTATTGGGCCCAATAATAAGAAAATTCAATTAATTAATGAATAATTGAGTTGTTGAGAAAAGAGAGATGGGGTAGAAACCTCTAGAAGGCAAAGGAATGTAATTCAAGAATGAATTTCTTGCCTCTTGGGTTCCTTAAGTTCCAAGGAGTCCAAATTTGCATAAAGAGAGCAATAAGAAAAGAAAAGATCAATTAAGTACTTCCTTATTAAGAAAGAAATTGAAAATAATGATAAAATGTGGAAAATATGTGAAAAGAAGTACAATTGAGTTATCTTTGATGGATTTTCGTATCCATGAGGTTTCTAATGTTAAAAGGAATTCCAATAAGGAAAATAATAAGAGAGATAAAGAGAAAATTCTCAAAAAGAGATATTTTAATAAAGAAAAAGTAAGATAATAAGAAAAGGGATGAAAGATAAGGAAAGAGGCTAAGTAAATATTTCCAAGAGGGAATTTCGAGCCATTAAGGTTCCCTGAGGTGCAAGGAACTCAAAATAATAATTTAATGTCAAAGGAAAGAGGAAATATCAATTAATTTGGTTTTATTTATAAATAGCTTGCATATGAAGGAAACACCCTTTTTCTTTGTAATTTGGGTTTCAAATTTAATACACGAGTACATAATGCCAAGATAGAGTTTCTACTAAAATTTGAGTGAAAAATGTTAAACGAGGAGAGAGATATGAATTTTTCAAGTTTCCTTTGAATATCACAATTTTATTTTAAATCAGGTTCTTTCATGGGGCCCGACAGCCGTTGGATTTGGATCCAACAGTGGCTGCACTTTGCCATAATAAGGAAACGATAAACAAACTCACATAATTTTAGGATCAATTTCCTTGTTGGGTAGTGATCGAGCACTAATGGGGACTCTCCCAATGCGATTAGGAGCCCAATCTGAATAAATTGGTCCCTAGATTAACATGGTTCCGCATTTAACCAGGACTTTCCCCAGTCCCCATTCCTCCAGAAACTGGAGTCCGTAAAGGCGAATACCTTGGCGATCCTTGGATATAAAAAGGGGATCTCGACGCCCTTATGATCATACAATTGCTATCCACCATCCTGCATCGTCGATAGATAGACGGTGAGCGAAGAAGGGGGGGAGGCTTGGTCTCCTGGGTCTGCGAACACCCTGGCCTGGATCGGCTCAAGGGGTAACACCACCCTGCACACTAGAAGGGCATAGCTTGGGGACGACAGAGTCATCTGAGAGGGGGGGGGGGAACCTTGGTATTCTTATGCGGAGCTCCCAGGAAGAAAGCGAGCGCCACGATGGGCGAGGTGGTCGCCGCCCAGCCCAGATCGGAGTACTCTGTTTTGCAGAGTATACAGAGGAACGAGATCCTTCGCCTACGCCCAGGAAGATGATGAAGGGGGAGCAGACCGGGTAGCTGGGTATCTGGATCCACGCAAAGGATCCGCGAACAAGGGTTGCAAGAAAAGGGAATTAAAATGCATGAGGCGATCTCCGATTGGTCAAGGTATTTCTTTATCTTGCAAAATTAGTAACTAATAAGTGGTAACTCGGATTAAAGAGTATAATATATCAAAATTGATCAGGAGAACACGTAGAATTCAATAAAAATACTTTTAAATCCTGATTTCGTTCATACTTGCAAAAGTGTGTTAAGTTAATGAAAAGTGCTTTGAAATTATGGTAGAAACCCCAATTGAAATTAATGGCTAGGCTCATGATGCTTAATTGGAAAAATTAGGTAATAGTAACCTGATGAAACGTTAATGATGAACTTAAACCTGATCTAGATGATTTATTACATGATTTAGGATTTTTACACCAATTATGAATGATTAAGCGCTTAGAAACCCTAATTTAGGGTAAAAGAGGATAAGGTCATATTTAATTCAAAAAATATGATAATATGTTGTTAAATGATGGTTCTAAGATATTTTAAATATAAAAAGTTCCTAATCATGGATAGATACCCTTAATATGATGATTAGGGTTTTCAAAAGGATAAAGTTAGAATTAATGATAAATGGAGTTCATAGGTGAATTAGATCATAATGAATTATGAGTTGTTAATCCGAAAGAAACTAAATATGATAATTGAGTATAATGACCTTGAAATAACTTAAAAGGATAAAGAAGGTAGTTTTGGTATAAAAGAGAAATAATCGACTTTAATTGGGCTTATGATGTTGAAATTAGGGTTTATGAACTAAGAGAGCATTTAATATGATAAAAGTGTTATGGAGGCAAAAAAAAAACCCTAATAAAACCCTAATGTGGTCTAGAAAGCCTAAGGTGGAATCCAAGTCTAGCTTTAGAATGTTCTGGATAAACTATAACACTTGGATCCCATGCATTAATTTTAGGATATTGTTGATTGCTTGTTGCTTGTTCTTTATTCTTATTGCTTGGATAATCAAGTTGCTCTGGATCAGGTATGTGGTTAATTATGAATAACCGCCTTAGTTTCCCGATGATTTTCCAGATGGTTAATTGCATTGAATGCAAATTATCTATTGGATGTTCATACTTGCAAATCATAAAGTTACTATGATTATCACATTAAAAAAATAGAAGTATGGATTCTCACACCTACATGCCACCTTGATGGATGATGCCCAAGGTCAGGCCCAGATGGGTAGACCAATGGACACCTTGAGTGGTGACCCTAGGCACCAAGAAGGTGGCCTATGATATTGCATGACTAGTGGGCACCATGAGTGGTGACCCCCAGGCACCAAGCTCGGGATTGAGAAGGTGGCCTTAAGTCATTGGCGAAGGGCACCCTAAGGTGGGTATTCCAGGGTTAGGGGAAAAGTGGTGGAGAATGTCATACTGAAAAGTGTAAATTGGCTTGTTAATTAATTTGATTGTGATTATTAAATTGTTAGCCATATTTGCAAGATTTTGGTTGTTCCCACATACCAGTATATTTCGATATACTGACCGACATTTTGTTTTTCGGCGTTTTAGGAACAACAATTGAAAGAACAAACAATAAAGTGACACATTGCGGAAAAAGAAATAAAGTGCAAGGAGGATTAGATAGAATAATTCAAGACCAAGATAGATAGATTTCCAAGGTTTTCAAAGGTAAGTAAAGTTTAATTTTATACCAAATTCCAGTTAGTTAGTAGAATTTCATAATTGATATTGATTATTTGTCGAACCTTTGATCCTGTTAATTGGATAACAGCACCGACCTTTCGGTCTCCCTTAATTGGGTGTTACCGGGAGGCGGGGTCATTACAATTGGTATCAGAGCATAGGTTCCTCATCTAATCATTAATAATTATTAAATTTTACAAATTCCATAGAACCAAGGGAGTTATTAGAGGAGTGTCCAAAAGATTTAGGTGTCTAGAAAAGGATCACTTCCGGGGGCTGGCAATATTTTCCTCCGCACCACTAGTCGGAATACGAGGACTCCCGGATTGTTTGACTGCCTGGCCGATGTCTTAGGATATGACTCGAAATAAGATACCTTTAGGACTCTCTCATCTTGTTCATCCCCTCTCAACCCAAATTCTATTAAGGACCTTAAGGATTAGGGTTTTCTCTCTTCTCCTCACCCTCTTGAGGTATGGGTAAGGTTAATAAGGTCTAAGGGATCCTCCACCAAATTAATGAAAAGCATGTAAATAAGATGTCATGGACATAATATTAATAGATTAAGTGCAAACTAAAGAATATATACATGCTTAGGTCGTATGACACGAGTTGTCATTGCCCTCAGGAGAGACCTGATGATAGACCTCCTTGTTAGGAGAGAGTTAGTCTTGGAGGTAGAGACCTAGCACATCCTTTGAGGATGATGTTAACCCTAACCCTAAGAGAAGGTTAGAGAGAGAGACATGATGAGATTAGATGTCATGGTAGACTGGGTGTTTGGATGGACATGCCTATGGTTTGTCATATGAGCCATGAGAGGTTAGGTGGCCTAGCACCTTTGGCAACCCAACCATGAGAAGGATCATGCATGTTTGAGCAAAGGATAGCTCCTTCCCGGATAAGATTAGAGATGAACCTATATAAACCTTATGGGCTGTTGCAAGTAGGATATAGCTTTCACCTTGAGTACATCAGTAATGTGAACAGTAGGTTAAAGCTAAGGCTAGAAGGATATGATGGATGGCTTATGAGATAAGCATATGGATAATCTTGAGCCAAACATGAGTTGAGCATAGGCTTCAACCACATAGGGGTTTGCATGAGAGAATGAGCCTTCATGGAGAAGGGACCTCTAGTAGGTATGGTTGGAGGTGGTTTTAGCTCTAGAGAGAGGAAGCAGGACCCCAACAAGGAGGTTGGAAGTCTAAAACCCCGAAACTTGAGGAATAGTGGGGAGTTAAGGATGATGCGACCTACGTGGATGATAGTGGTTTCCTTATGCTTGATTCTTGGAGGCTAATGATATCTTGGTTACCTTTAGAGGAACCAAACCTTAGAGAGAGGATGATGCTTCTAGTACCCATGGTATAAGTGGTTACTTGCTGGATGAGATAAAGAGTGCTTTAGACCCTAAGGGGGTTTGAGTACCCAGTTGTGAGGCTTTATACCTAGTTGGTTTCTCTGGAAGAGGACTCAACTCCGAAGAGTTGCTTGAGTAGAAAGATCATGGAGGTACATGACATACCTTGGACATGCTTGATTTGTGGTTAAGAGGTTGAGCATGTAGTTGGATACCCAAAGGAGAACCTAGGGTTCCTAAGCCTAATAGGGGAAGTAGTGTATCTGATGCCCATGATGAGATTTGATTCTCTATAGTTTTGAGCATAATACTCCTCATGTGTAGAGGTAAACAAAATCCCTTACGTTAAGGGTATGTTTGATGAACCCCTCACAACTAAGTTGATGTAATGTTGAGGATGAGAACAAGTGCGACCTAGCATGTCTTTATAGGTATGCTTGTGCTTTAGTAGTTGTTGGTTTAATCATGCTCATATGGATGTAAACCCTAAGAATGCTTGTGACCTTTGTTATAAAGGTGTAGTTTCCTCCCATCCTGGGAGAGCGACCCTTTGGTAGGAAGTTTACCAATTTGGTTGGTTTTGAGGTAACCTAAGGAGGTTTCATAGGATCTTGAGAAGCTAAGTGAAGAGCACATGGCATGAGAATGAACCTATAGACCCATAGATAACCATCTCTATGTGCATGTGGATGTGTTACCATGGAGGTAACCAGTATGGGGCTCGACCAAGGTATGCAGGTCGCCATGACCCTTATGGAAGGATAAAAGACAACCCAATAATGCAGAGAGAGATGATGAAGGATTAGGTAAGGTTCTGAGTGGAACATGTACTATGATAGAATCCTAAGTCTATCCAAGGGTCAGGTAGGGATAAGACCGATGAAAGATGGAGTTGCCTAATTCCCTAGTTGCACATGACCATAGGGTCGGGAGGTAACAACTATCATTGTCTGAGGGCCATGGGTTAGGAGATTGATCACCTTCATGAACTCATGGGACCCAAAGGGCAGATGAGTAGGGCACTCTCTAGATGCATAAGGGAAGAGGGATGACCCCAAAAGTGCCGGCACCCTATAGACCTAGAGGAGATGACCAAGGATTGTGTGGTGACCCAAGTAGGTTTCAGATCAGTTTTCCATGGAAGAAATTTTTGATATCATGATGTTTGTGATGTGGAGACATGAGTTGCACGTTTCAACTTAGATTTGAAGGTGTACTGGCAAGGTGGGATGTACTATCTCTACTCCTAGAATGGGAAGAACTCTGTATTTGGACGGCCGCCAAATGCTTATTTCTTCTTGTTATGGGAGTGAGAGATAGGACAGTACGCAAGCCTTACACGTTACAACCCCAAATTTTGGGTTCCTCTGGTGAGAAATGTAATTTCTCATATTAAAGATAAGACATTCTACTATGACCTAAATAAAGGGGAGAGGGCTAGTCTGGATAGAGTAGGATCTGGCTTCTTCCTAAGTAATAAAGCTACTTGGTATCATGAAATCCTAAAGAACATGGCCAAATCAGTCATGGGGGAGGAGCTAGAAGCACCAACAAAAATTAAAAGTGCTATGGAATCAAGGGATTTCTTAGAACTCAAATCCCAGAAATAGACTCACAAGGAAGATTGAGAAAAAATTCAAATATCATCTGGAGGTGAAGAGGAGGATTGCATGTACCTACATCAACAATATCAATAGGACATGGACCCTAGTAAGATACATAAAATTGAAGACATGCTAGTTAGACTAGTGAGTCAAAATGAGACTTTACTAGACCATACAAAATGGGTGCAACAGAATCATGAAGCTCAAATCTGTAGTATTGAAAATTAGATTTCTCAGCTTGCAGCAGAGGTGGCATCCATAAAGAAGCCCATTCATTAGGGGTTTCCTAGGAACACAGAAGCATCTCATCAACATCATCAAGTAAATTTTGTCTCTATTGTTAGGGATCCAAAACATATTACTAAGGAGTCACCAGAGCAGAACGCTCCAGATCCAGATTGGGTGTATATACCAAAAGTTTCATTTCTCCTCAACTTATATGGAAGACCAGGAGGATGCACAATGCTAGTGTAGTATGCTCACACATGCACCTTAGTAGATATTGGGTCAGTCAAAAGTGACAAGGATACCAAATATTCACCGGTTATGCAAGGTAAAGAACTTCAAAGTTCCACCAATGTTATGTCACCGCCTCCAATTATAGAAAAGGTGCCCATGTAAGAACACGTGAAGGTTCTACTTTGTAGTGTAGCAATTACAGTTAGCAAGGAAGCACACCCACAATTGAGAAGGAACAACCACATGTCATTCCATCCACAGAAGATGTTGCCAAATTCTATCTTAGAAGGTGTGGTTGAAGGAAGTTTAGGGGAGGAGATCCAAAATGTGCCATACATTCCTCCTCACAAGCGTATACGAAAGCCACATGTGCCATTCCTAGATAGTTTTAAGATGAAAAAGGAGGAGAAGAAGTTCAAGAAATTCATAGATATCATCAAAAAGCTCAATATCAATATCCCACTTGTGGAGGAAATAGAACACATTTTTGCATATGGGAGATTCTTCAATGATATCGTCAAAAAGAAGAGATGGATTATATATATATATATATATATATATATATATATATATATATATATATATATATATATATATATATATATATATATATAGACTCCAATGGTGTTTGCCTATCTAGACCATGTTTTTCCAAAATCTAATCCGTTGATCTTCATGGTAATAATAATAGGTCACATAAAAAAATTGAACTTATTTGGATGAGTGTAAGTCACTCATTCAAGGACAACAAAATTGATGCACAAAACTAATTTGAAATACATGATTTTTGCCTCCTTTAGATGCAGGACCTATAAGTGTCCAAATGAGCTAAAATTTATTATATAGCATGCTCTTATGATAATCAAGAAGATAAATAGTTTAGATTTTTCAAAAATTTATTGCATCTTCAAAAATGACTAAGGTTTACGGTGCCTCCAGTACACTCGAGTGTACACTAGCCTGACTCTATATAGAGTCTGGCTAGAATACACTCTAGTGTACAGATCATGCCGTACACCCCAATGGTGTTTGCCTATCTAGACCATGTTTTTCCAAAATATAATCCATTAATCTTCATGGTAATAATAATAATAGGTCACATACAAAATTTTAACTCATTTGGATGAGTGTAAGTCACTCATCCAAGGGAAACAAAATTGATGCACAAAACTAATTTGAAATACATGATTTTTGCCTCCTTTAGATGCACGACCTATAAGTATCCAAATGAGCTAAATTTTATTATATAGTATGTTCTTATGACAATCAAGAAGATCAACGGTTTATATTTTTCAAAAAATTATTGCATCTTAAAAAATGACTGAGGTGTACGGTGCCTCTGGTATACTTGAGTGTACACTAGTTGACTATATATATGTATATATATATATATATATATATATATATATATATATATATAGTGTTAATGAAGTGCTATGTGCAATGATCTTGGGAAGACCACCAATGAAGAGAAAAGACCCAATATGCTTCTACATTCCTTTTTCAATAGGCAACAAACATTTTCAGCAAGTAAAATGTGATTCGGGAGCAAGCATAAATCTCATGCCTCTTGCTACCTTTTGTAAGTTGGATTGAAGAAACTGAAAAAGACGTCCATGATAATCTAGTTGGCAGACGAATCAATTGTGATACCGTATGAGATATGTGAGGATGTGTTGGTCAAAGTCGATAAATTCATATATCCTATTGATTTTGTGGTCATGGATATGCACGAGATGTAAGGATCTGAGATGTTGTTAGGAAGACCATTCCAAGCTATGGCCTATGTGATTATTTCCATGGGTAGATGTTACTTGACACCTGGGATAGATGATGATAGAGTGGAGTTTAGACCAGATGAATCTTCATAACCACCGTGACAACCCAAGATGAAGAATATCACTTTGTCGAGCCTAGGACATTAAACAACAACACTTATGGGAGGCGACCCAATTTTATTTTTGTCATTTATATTTTGTTAGAATTTTTCATTGTTAAATTTTATATTTGTTTTATTAGAGGTTTACTTGATGTAAATAGGTACCTTAATGCTTTTGTTTGGTGTGTAGGCAGAGTCAGAGTCAATACTACTGACTCTACTGTCAATACCACTGACCTTCACAAAAAGTCAATGCCACATACACCAAAGTCAGTGATACCAAGTCCTTATCAGGTCAATGCTTGTAGAAATTCGGTACCACTGACACCAAAGTGGGTACCACCAAAGTTTCTCAAGAGAACTCACCAAGCTATATGAAAAAGTTGTCGATATCACCAACACAAAAGCTAGTGGTACCAACCCATATAGATCAAAGAGGTACAAAGAACATCATATCTTGACACCATTGTCACACAAGTCAGTGGCACCAACACTAAAAGAAATATGCCAACATTGCTTGATCTAGAGAGGCCACCGGGAACATTTCAATAACCACCCTTTTGAGCACATGGTACCCCCGTTCCACCTCTAAGTTTGAATTTTGATTATGAGGATATAGTCAAGTTCAAGCTTAGGGGGTGTTGGAATGACTTTATCTTTTTATCTTTTATTTTCTATTAGTTATTTTGTTGCTGCAAGTGTAAGATCCACATCTATCAAGTGTAATTATTGAGTTTAATTTTCATGATTTCATTTATCATCAAGGAATGTGCCTTCGTGCCTTTTCAATGTAATCTTATTTTTTTTAAATGATCATATCTTGATTAGCTAAATTTGTAAAGTCTAAGACAACACCACTAGATCATGTGTATGAGTGAGTTAGCTTGAGGACACTTCATATGAATCAAAATATTAATTTATCCAAGATTTGTTGATGACAATGAGGTTTGAGCCCAAGCCGACCAAACGAGTAATGGGAGCTTAAATGGGATTTTTAGAAAGAAAATCTAAGGTTACACTATAAACAGGCTGGTAGGAGAGGGACATATCATAGTTTAAGAAATGCATTATCTCTAAATCATGTGATTCCACCTACTTTTTATTACATTTCATCCACCACCTTAAGATGGTCAAGTAACATAAATTATTTCCTCTTGACTGTATTGCACAACATAATAGGTGGAATGATAGCTAGTCTTTTGATTGAATTATTACAAAAAGAAAAAGATATAGAAATGTGCATAGCAATTAGTGGCATAGAAAATTTCATATAGTTTTCATTCTCTTTTTGGCATCATTCATTCATCATGTATCTAAATAGCTTTATCCCCAAATATAAAGTGAAAGGTTACACATCCATAACCCTCTCAATGAAAAGAACAAAAAAAATGATACATGGAAAAAAGCCCAAGCATAAATCATCAATCTATGCTAAATTAAGAGGGTAGAAAAAAGGAAAAGAAAGTAAATTAAATAAAGATGGAGAAAAGGATGCCTTGAACTTAAAAAACTTGAATTTTTCTTCAAGAATAAGTGAAAATAGTTACATGTATGCATTCGTTTGTTCCATTCTCATCAACTAGATGAGACTTTTAATGTATGCATCATTCCACCAAAATAGTAGGCATTTGGATTGATGCGTTTCTCATTTCCTTCATATTATAAGTTCATCGTGTTTTATATTTGCATAAACAAATTGTATGTTTCTTGTGATTCTTCATAACCCACCTACTTCATTCCATCCATTGTACTTTATGATCGACCACACATATGATTGATTCCCTCATTCACTCTTATAAGTGGAACTGCTACCAACCCATTTGCTAGGTAGGTAAGAGCAATGTAGATAGGGAATCCCATGGTGCATCACAAAAATGCCCTATCGAGTGTGATATTAACTGCTCTATTAATTGTGTTTCATTGATATAAGGATGGGTATCTTTAGTGAACATTTTTGGTCACTCTTGAGTAGTTATTTGTTCAACTATTGGTAAGGGTCTGTTCAGGACCGTCAGGTGGGGATAGTTGAGAAACATAGTTCATATTGTTTGACCTTTTGTTGACTTATCTCAGACAGATCCAAAGGTGGTGTTTCTCAAGGGTGAGCAACATTTAAGCTTAGGGGATTTTGATGTACTAAATCTTATCCGCATTTCACATACTATTTTGCCATGTATTTCATGCATAATTGCTCATTTTGATATTATGTACGCATTGTTTATCATCATTATCCCATGACATATTATTGCATGAAATATTATCTCTTCTCACTATATTATATTGTTTTATCATATTTATTTGGACTTATGTTTTATATTTCTATATTTCAGAAATTTTGAGCAGTTCTAAGTCATCTCAGTGCTACCGACAGCCATGTCGGTGGTACCAACTTTTGGAGAAAAAGAACAGAGTTGAGTTGAGGATTTTTTGTGCTACCGACACCTTGGTCGGTGCTATTGACTTTTTGGACAGACCCGCACAAAAACAGCTCAGTGCCACCCAAAATTTATGTTAGTGGGACCAACTTTTATATGAAGAACTCATTAGAGAAGTAAGAAATCAACTCGGTGTTGTCAACATTTTCATTGGTAGTACTAACACATATAAGGAGTTGTGAATCCACGAGATGACTCGATGACACTGACTTTTTGTTGGTGGTACTGACTTTGTGCATCCAAGCAAGATTAAAGATCTTAATCAATCTGATTCTCATGACTTAATGGTGGCTGAAGACTCGCTTATGACCTAAGAGGAGTTTAGGCATACCTATTATCTCTATTCTATTCCATTTTACGAGACCACAAAGGGAGGAGAGGAAAAAGAGGAGGAGATGGCCACATCACAGATGACTCAGACACCTTCGAAGAGCAGAATTGCAATCGGAACATAGAAGATAGCAACATTCCTCAGAGGGTGTCATCCAAATCTTCATCTCCAAGGGGTTTTACTAGTTCTCTAATGTTTCCCTCATTTTCTCTTATTCGATTGGTGTATGCAATGATAGAAATCATACATGGATAATCCCCTAGTTACTTAGGACCCAGGAGTAGTCTGATTTTGCAATATATTGAAATTATGATTTAATGTATAAGTTTTTCCTAGTTTCTGTACATAAATCTATGTTTGCCTCATGAATTGACTATTCTTGATCACCATAGCTAATTTCTTAGACCATTAATTTCTTCAATATAGGGATTAAGGGTTAGATAGGTCATAGATTTACATAGTCTATACCATGCCGCGAGAGAGGGCTGACATCTATGAAGGGTATATGCCATAGGATTTATTAAATCACATAGCTAATAGTTAGATCGCTGTGAGAGTGGGATTTATATTAGAATAGGTAGGGAATTACACTACGAGAGTGATTAATTCTTGCTACATGTCCATCGGTCTAGGGTTAGGAGAAACAAATATTATTGGATGATGCTAATTACAATGTGAATCATGGTAAAATCATAATCCTAAGGAATCCTTCAAAACCTTGATCACAACCCATTTAGTCTCGTTCTTAGTTCTTGAAATTATTTTTTTAATAAAACAATCATTCTTTCTCTAGGCCTAGTTGATCAAGTCATAGTTAGTAGAAGTATTAGGATTAACGTTTCCCTGAGTTCAAAATTTGGGCTTCATATGCCTATACTACTCTGTATGTGCACTTGCATTTTATACATGTGGTTTACACACATCAAGACTCAACTTGATATTGACACATGGAAGTTATGTAATGACATGTCAAAGTCATATCTCTATGTGACAGTAGTGACTGTGATCCTTAGAATTGAAGTCACTATTGTAATACATGTCATTTTGTGTACTTTGACACTAGCCCAATGTGCTCTAAAATATGGAGTCCAAAAAGGTGGTGATTGGATACACTGTGACACATGGCGAATATTGTGAGTGATGTAGATGGAATTTGTCCCTCCTTTGGATTAATATCCCTCACCACTTGATAAGAGAGACTACAAAATGCATGGTCATGCTCATGCAAGTCAACATATGATATTGAGCTTACAATATAGTCTAGTCTGGTCCTAGGAACATATATTAAATGTTAAGAGAATGACATTCCATGGCTCATTTTCGATCTACATATCTATGCGAAAGGAATTATACAATCATGGTAATAGCATTCAGTTTATAAGTTGTAGTTGTTCACCAAATAATCCCTATTACTTGGTTGGCAATGATGTGTGGCTAGAAACCAATCATTGGTTGTGTTGTCTTGAACATCACTACCAATGTAATTAGAAACCTATTGGGTCATACAAATAAGTGTGTATAAGTGAATTCAAGTATGTAATCAAACATATGATTAGAATGGTTGTTAATCATGAACATGCCATAATCCTATGATCATGAGGCAAAAATGTCTAATTAGACAATAAGATTGGTTGGGTCAATGGATCAATTAGTAATTAGTTAGTTGACTGAGTTTGACACTAAATTCACGTGATCATCCGATCAAGCAGCCTGGTGGGGTGATCATAATGTAACAAGGAAGTCTCAAATTGGAAATCAATTCGTATCTACATCAGAACTATCATGATAGGCTACTAAGTTAATGTGATCAAGCAATTAGAGTGCCCAACATAACTATGTTTAGACGATCATGTATTCTAATCAGGCAATCATAATCCAGTCTGAGTTTTTTTGGCATTAGACTATTTTTGGGATCACGATCAGGATAGGATTGGAATTAGGTTTTTCCAAGCCGATGACTCTCCTATATAAAGGGAGCATGTCCCAAAGGATTTGGCACAAAACTTGAGACAATGTGTATTACAAGTTGGCCATCAAACTTCTCTCTTGGAGAGAGGAAGTTACTCTAAGGACTACTTCCTAAGATAGGATAATAAATCTCAGTTATGAAACAACTTCATGTCAATAACTCATGTTCCACTTCGACTTGGTGGCCAAGGTGGTGTACCATGTTATCCCTCATCTGTGTGGAAGAAGTAGTGGTTGATGAACATGTGTAGAGGCTTGGATAAGATGTTCCACAAGAAGGCACTAGTGATGTAGCTTGGTGGCCAATCTAGATCGTCTTCACGTCTATCCAGATTTATTGGTGACCATTTTAGATCTAGATCTGGATGATCATGTTCTTCACTGACACAGACATGTCTAGTTGTTGTACAACTAGTGGACACAAGGGTATAGACTTTATACCTTCTTATGTATTTCATTCACTGACATTTATAGCTATGAAGGATTTTATGGCTAGGGTATAAAGGGACGATTTTTATTATTATTCTGATGAGCCCCTTTCTCAAGAAACCTACAATTAGCCTATGGAGGTTAGATCCCTAAGTTAATGTTAGTGTCAAGTAAGGAGGATGTAGAGCTACAAGAGTCCTTGAGGGTTAAGGGAAGACTTTCACTCCATAAGTACATGAGGATGAGGCGTCAGTAGAGAATTTCACTCCATGAGGCCAAATGGGTTAGGAGTTAATTTGACTTCATAAGTGCAATGAACTTGACGAGTTAGGAGGAGGTCAACCCATTAGTACTTATACCCCTAGAGACCCTAAAATAATGACTAATACCAAATGTGTATGAAAATTATATAAGGAATGGACAGACTTATGCGATAATGAAATCCTAAGGGAGGTTTTTCCCAAACTCAAGGTACCGAGAAGAGCACTTTATCCCTTAGGTTAATGACTTCTAAGAACTCTTCGGAGTTACAAAAATGTTTATGTTTGAGGAGTCACTCATTGAGTATGACTCCACCCTAAATTTAAAAACTACTGACTAGTGGACTAACCACCTCTACATGTGAAACAAGGTGAACTTTGTATTTGAACTCAAGTCAAATATTCATTTAATCTTTGTATAGGTGTAATAGAAAGGGTAGACATATGTAATATACAAAGGTTTTGATGAATGGATTGTGTTGGAATTAATGATCTGATCTAAACATATTTAGGTATTGCCTCACCATTCTTATGAATATACCTACAATATAATCCTTGTGTTGAGAAACTAAGTGCAAATGTTATCATCGTGTGATGAATTAATGAATGAGAATGTGGGACAACACGTACGAGTGTCTTGGTTTCAACATTAGTAGATATATTATGTGATATATAATGAAAGTCCTAATCTAAGCTACTCTAGAAATATAAGAGTAAGACTGCATCAGGTTTAGTTAGGATGAAGTTGGGAAACCTAGATTTCCTAAAGGGACCTAATCACCATATATTTTTATGGAAAGGATATAGTATTTAAGTGTGGCTAACCTTACATCTAGGTTAGGGAGAATCCCAAGACCCTAAAGGAGGCATGTGTAATGAACCTTACATATGGGTGAGGGAAGAGTCCCAAGACTGTGGAGGAGGTATGTTTGTAAAGCCTTATACTCGAGTTAGTGGTCCCTAATATAGGAATCTAGTGATTGTAACTAAGAGAGTTGGGTAACATATGGTTAAGATTAATGTCTTGACTTGGGTGACCCAAGTCTTGAAAGCTCATCCTAAGATGCTTGTTAGTTCATCCTTGAAACAATATACATTGAAGAGGGATTATGTTCCTTTTGGGTAATGATGATGATAATATAGAAACCTCTCTTGAGCTAGACTTGTTATGGATAAAACGTCACTTAATAATTATGTCTTAATCAAACATAATGATGTGGAGGGAAATTCATGAGATTCAGTATTTGTAATGTTGACGACTTCCCATCCACCTCAGATATTCTCTATTTGAATTTGGGTGCCCAATCCTAACAAAGGTCCTATGCTAAAAGCATGAACTTACTCATTTTTGTGGGAGAACACACACTATTAAGAAACCAACTTGTCCATGACATTGACATAAATTGGGGATGACTGAGCCCCAAACATTAAGGTCCTTTGACATCTTAGAATAGGTTAGTGAGATTGTTCATCAACTTGATCCACCAACCCCTATTTGAGGTGATGTTAAACGAGTTCTATGTGTTTGACTTAAAGCAGCATGTGAAGGATCCTACATATGTGTTAAATTTTGAACCTTCAGATGCTTCACAATAGCTCAATCTTCTAGAGGCACCTGTGAGGATCTTAGTCAAAGGTAAAAAAGATTCAAAATAAAATATATAAATGAAGAAAGTTTAGTAGAGTCACCTTGGATATGATGAAATCACGATAGAGTTAAACATTGACACGGTAAAATCTTACCCCACCATTTTGCTAGTTGAGACAAAATTTGTTGGAAATTTTCATTTAAGGGGGATGATATGTGAGGATTTGGGCTTTCCCTCCTTTTGTAAAAGTTGTAATTGAAAAGAATTATCAAATATGAATCTTCTAATTAAGTAAAGTTGGTTGCATCTTTACTATTAAGTCCTTTAAGGCAATAAAATATGAAGACTATGCTACAATAATGTGAAAACCATACAATTGTACATGCAGTGATACCTTGAGTTAAAATTGTCAATGAAAATTAACTTATCCTAGTTATTTCCTCATAAAGTCACACAATAATGCTGACCAAGTTTGAAGTTTTTTATGTATATTAATCCCATCTACGGGTTTATTCAAGTATGACCTGAGGAGAATGTTATGGGCATGAGAGTTGCCTAATCAAATCCCATAGGTTTAGTATGGCAAGATAAAGATAATAAGAAGCTTGATCTAAAATTTTTAACCAATCAAAGTTATGGTTTAAAAGTTATGGATTTTCAAAGTTTGTAAAAGGGTTCTCATTTAAGACTCTAGTTGATTGAATAATCAATCACACAAGGCTAAACAAAAGACGACCCTATGATTGAATAACATATGTGCCACTTAATTTTGGGTGTCACTAGTGCCTCATAACCTGATCTAATGCATCTTCTTTCATCATCTACCTTTGGCCAAGTAAGGAAAGTAAGGGGAAATGGATCAACAACCTCGATCATTGGTCCCTTAACCAATTACAGACCTTATACAACCAAATATAGAAAGACAACCTCACAATTTCTGAAGCAAGAAAATCCCCTATAATTTAGGCTTTGGTGCAAGAATGAAGGAGATCGAGATGTTTATTGTGCCCACTTCTCCATTACAAGTTCCTAGTGGAGGAAGTAAATTAGATGAATGGAGCAATGAAAGTTGGTGACTTTTGCTCTAAAGGTTCCACCCACATAACAAACAAGGCCCAATTATTTCTTATCATGACAATGGTCATTGGACCAACTCCACTCCGTGCTAGTTTTGGGGAAGAGTGCATTGGGGCATTTCCAGCCTGGTCCATGGACACAAGGAGGGGAATTAAGAGTCTGAAGAGCTCGCAAATCTTCTTCCAGATTCAGGTGAGCTTTGAGGAGGTAGGACATTAAGTTCTCCCCTCTTCCACCCTTTGAATTGATGAGCTTGTCAACATCTCACCATCCCCATTGTTTGGGTGGCCTTTGAGTATATAAGGGAGCTTAGGGTAACAACACATGATCTATCTTGGCATTGTCCACACCATCCCATCCAAAAAGGCTTGATGATAAAGCAACCCATTAGCAGAGTTAAGGCCTTTGGCGTAACCGTATACATGAAAGATAGTGGATGTTGTCCCTCACGCTCGCACGTCTAGTTGGGTCAATGAGAGTGGGAAGAAACTAGAGCCAGATGAACCTATCAACCAACTAGCTTAGGTTGAACCCAACATCTGAGTTTCTCCTCTTCCCTCAACCAACATGGAAGTGGGTTGGGTGTCATGGTCCAATGGTAATCTTCCACCTTTCCCAATAAATGAGGTATATCTTTCAAAATCAAGATGTATCTTAATATTCCTACAATTCTAGAAATTACTAGGAATATCAAGTCATAGCAAAATTATATATCAATTTGATCAAAAAAATATGTAGAACCTGTTGAAAATATCATTACCCTCTTATTATAACCCCTTTAAGAGAAAGTCAGAAGCCTCATGTATATAAATGATTAATTAGTTTGATCATGCTAACTTACTTTAGAATATAATTCTAACATGAAATCTATGCTAGAACCTTATATTGTGCTAGCTTGTCAATAGAAGCCATATTATGAAATAAACGTAAGTTTGAAGGTATATCTTTGAACATGTCTGATTACATGTCGATGAATACATGAAATTAGGATAAGAGGAAATAAAAATAGTTGTAATCCTCGCATATTGGATTGAATGATAATGTTGAACCCATGTTTAAAAAGGTTATCTTTTATGGTTGAATGATTACAACCTCAATGCTAATTTGGTTTACCTTTTATATGAATGAAGAAACTTAGGACACAAGATGATGATTAGGTTTTCTACCCAAAAATTAGTATTCCATCAAAGAAGACCATAAAAATCTGATTTATATGAATGAAGAAACTTAAGGCACAACATGATGATTATGGTTTCTACCCCAAAATTAGGGTTCCATGGAAGAAAACCCTGACAATCTAATACAAACCCTAGATCAAATGAACTTTAAGATATATGATCCTTACTTAATTTCAAAACTTTATAGAAGGACTTTTCAGAAGTTATTAACATTTTGATGATGAATAATGATTTTCAAATTAAATCCTATTTTGATGCACTACTTGAGTTGATTTGGACATTTCTTTTCCCTGAATCAGGTACAAGGATTGATTATGCATAATCAATCTTCACTATGCTTGGTTTTGAAGATTCCTGGAGTTTATTTGAAAAGTTTACATGTATGCAAATTGACTTGGTTGCTTTTATACTTGCAGTTTATATCAAGATTATACTTGAACCTTATAAGGGTGAACCAGGGAGATAATTTCTCCTGGAATATAATGGATGATTTGTATGAAGTGACCACACCACCATAATAAGGTGAAAAAATCTGATTGGTGGGAAAATCACCATGGAACATATCATTGGGGAAAACTCAATAGAGTCCATTATTGGAACAAGGAGTGGATATCAAATGACATTGAATACTCAGGTTGGAAACAAATTGAGCAGTTTATCACTAGCCATTATTTCATCTTGAACTTCTAGAAATATGTTGTTAAATATTACATCTACACATTAGTGGTTACATCCAAACACATAACATAGATGTATGTTGACTTGCATTTTCTTTGTCAGAATTATAGGTCATCCACAATAAAGAAGAAGATACAGACTCCAAGAGGGAAAATCCACAATATGTAGATTTGAATTTACACTAAGGAGGATCTAGCCAGAATAATTAGTAGTAACCTTCTCTAAAGTTTATGTAACTCCACATGGGAGATAGTGTAACATCGTAGGATTTGAGGCCTTAAATAAAATGATCTTAAAAGGAAGGATTGCACTACCCATATCACCAAGGTGCACCTCCTTTTTAGGGATCCCATCATTAAGAACTCCAAAGTTAAGCATGTTCAACTTAGAGTAGTACTAGGATGGGTGACTAGTAGGGAAGTTGATCTTGGGTTGTGTGTGAGAGAGAACAAAGCATACATTTATGACCAATGGGTAGTATGTGGGGCTAGTCATCATTCTTGAAAATCTATTAGAACCGTGGGAAGTGGGATTAGGCATTACAAATGGTATTTGAGTCAAATCCCCTCTAG
Source organism: Alisma plantago-aquatica (assembly GCA_963693085.1). Lineage (NCBI taxonomy): Eukaryota > Viridiplantae > Streptophyta > Magnoliopsida > Alismatales > Alismataceae > Alisma > Alisma plantago-aquatica. The sequence goes on from OY856411.1 coordinate 246,976,616, forward strand.
TAGGTAGGGCCCATATGGGCATGTGGCATGCTAGTCTTGAGTTGTTTGGTCTAGGCATGTTGGAGCAGGTTGTCCATAGTGATGTAACCACCCTTGTGCTGGTAGTCATGATCGGGGAGTAGGCATCCATGTGCCATTTTAGGTGTGAAAGAAAATGGGAAAATATTACAAGGCCATAAGGTTGAGCCTTGACAAGGACGTCAAGAGTCTAAGTGGAGAAGAGTGTAATGTGCCAAGATTAGAGGCCTCAGATAAATTGATCCTAAAAGAAATGATTAGACTACCCATATCACCAAGGAGAACCTCCTTTTAGGGAGTCCATCACCAAGAACTCCAAGGTTAAGCATGCTCAACTTAGAGTAGTACTAGGATGAATGACCAATTGGGAAGTTGATCTCGGCTTGTGCGTGAGTGAGGACAAAGAAGACAGTTAACATCGGTGGTAGTTTGTGGGGGCCACTCATCATTTCTAAAACTTTACTAGAGTCATGGGTAGTGGGACTAGGTGTTACTGATTATTTCTTCCAAACTCATGTAAAAAATACATCTTATTAATATTATTAATGATTATTGATTGTTTATTTATAAATTTGTATCCCATAAGTTTTGAATGATGTCATTTGCCTCTTTGGTCCACCTATAATGGGGATAACAAGAGGAGGGAGTCATTATATGACACATAACCGGGTACTAGTATGGGACAAACACAGTTAACCACATAGTACCTATTGATGGGATCCTTAAATGGAGGTGCACTAGTTGATATGGGTAATTTAATTATTTATTTTAATATCATTTTCTCTAAGCCCTCAAATCTTAGATGGTATATGGGATGCTAGGGAATGAGGAGAAAATGGTAATGGAACTTGAAGTGTTAAGGTAGGACCAAGTGGGAACCCTTGTGATGATGGCTACAGATTGGTATGTACTATAATATATGGTGATTGTTCATGCTTCCCTAGGTTATGAGGGGAGTTTTTTTTTTAATTTATATATTTTTTGAACATATGAGGATAAGCCATTCAGATAGTCATATATCTTGGGTGCACTGGTTGGTATATGTCAATGTGGGGGTTGAATCATACATCATCATTGTTGGGATACAAAAAGTCAAATCCACTTCCAAGGAAGTTAAACAACTAATGGGGCCCACTTGGAAGAAGTCAAATTCTTCTAATGATGAAGTCATTGTTATGAATCGTAAAAGTTCAACTGACATGTGGACAAGTCAAACAACCTATGGGTCCCAACTTGTAGTAGTCGATCCATTATAGAGGTCAAAGTCAAGGTGAATCCTCAAAATACCTTCCAAAAAAAGTAGTCCAGCAGTCAAATCTACCAATCTCCTTCTAGAACGTCCATCTACACATTGTCTCATAGTGAAGTGACATTCCATTATTTAGCTCCTAAAACTATCAAAATAAGCTATATACACAAAATTGCATTTAAAATAGAATAAATTATTTAAGTACTAATATTTAAATCTAATTATGGAAAACTAGGGATAATTTAGGTGAGATAGTTGGAGTGAAGAACCTTGAAGTATCCCTCATTTTAGTTTCTATAAATACGAGAAGCTATATGATGTAAATTTTTAAGCGTTCATAATATTCCACTTCTAGACTCTAATTTCATACACATAGTGAGTGGTACCTAGATCATGCTCACTACACAAATAAGTACGAATTCATCCTTAATTAAGCTAAACTAACATGAATATTAAACCCACTACATCATGGAATTGGAAATAGCTTATTGTCTTCAGAGAAACTATTGTTAATATAGTTTTCTTTAGACCTAGAAATGGCAAAAATATTCTCTTATGTAGAGACATTTGGATTATTGAAGGGGTTTTCCTAGATAGTATTCTTTCTTCTATGATATTATTATTCTTGGAAGAGGGAATTTTGCACCGTTGAATTGCCTTATGGATGATAATGGATATTGGATCTCTTCTACTTCAAGACATGGTAACTGTATCATGTCTACTATTTAGATTTTTAAGCCTGAGATCAGTAAGACGAATACTCTATTGCTCAACAATAGAAGTCCTAAATGATTGAGAGAGTTATGGTACTTATATGATGTTAAGAAATGTAAGGTGAAATGGTATTATTGGCTTTGGAGGTCCAAAGTTCCCAATAGATGTAAAACTTTCATATGGAATTTTTTTCCAAAGAAACTCCTTACTCAAATGTGATTATAAGAAAAGGTTTCATGTTTCCTTCTATGTGTTTCCTATGCATATCTAACTATAAAAGCTTTACTCATCTTTTCTTTGTTTGTTTATTAGCCAAAGAACTCTAGAGTATTACTATGGCTTATGATTATATCTTACACAGTCTTGTATGTCTTACTGGTCTATTTGGCTTTAGGGAAAAAATTTGTGTTATTGTGACTCTTATATGATATGAAATTTGGAAGGATAAGAATCACATGACCTTTTATTATGGATCCAAGAGTTTCAAGTCTATTTGGTCTCATTTAAATATTGATATAGATGCCCTCGTTTGAGTTGTGAGATACATGGAAGGCTTTCTTGTCTTGTACAATCTTTTATTTTGCAAATCTACTTTCTTTTCTATGGATTTTCCATTTGCACTATAAGTACTGATCTTTTTGGTATATGAAAAGGAGTACCATGCTTTGGAGGATACAAAAACTAAACTAACATGCCATAACTATATAAAAGATCATAATCTAGAAGTGGAAGAAAAATCATAACTACACCATATTGGAACTAAGATAGTAAAAACAACACCATGGTTGATATATAAAAGGAAATATAAAGTAAGATAAAATTACACATAAGGAAATCTACTATTTTTGAAGATGTCTTCTAGGAATTCTTTACTCTTGACCTGAATCTTTAACTAGGTCAACCTTGGCAAAGTTCTTCCCACATGGGTTATAAGGAACAACATCGTACAAAACCAAAAATGAAATAGTGAGAGCAAGTACTAAAATGGGTATGTGCATACATAAATAAACATCTCGAGTAATTATATGGGAATGAAAATAGATAAAAAAGTAATTTCAAGATTATATAATAAGGAAAGAGGATTACCAAAAAAGTGATATTGGATTTAAGTCCATATATACTAATGAAATGAGGAAATTATACAACAATGAGAATTTGTATAATAATTTCAGAACATATTTACGCTTACCATAATCAAATTGACACATAAGCATAAGTAATAGGGGAAACCCCACATAAGAGAGAATGATCATGTAGTAATAGTGAGTGCAATAAAAAAAGTTGTAGTAGTATGTCACATAACCACCCACCTCATTGAGTAGGACGCAACGAAAATACTCCCAAAGGGGTGTAAATAATTTCCAATTATATTGTGGGAACAAAAACCAAGGTAATAAGAATATAACATAAACCCAAAGTATATATATAAACCACAATAATTACATCATGTTGAACCCTCTAATCATACTTGATAAGAAAATAGAGGCAGGAATATGGCAAATAGACACTAGCAACATTGCATCAATTTCACTAATATGGATACAGGTGGATAAAATATGCACAAAGAACAATATATCAGTTGAAATTGCATACTTAAGTATATGAAAATTTATCTGGAAGATATATAAGGGAATGAGTTTGATTATGTCAAATCAAACAAATATGGATATTCAAGTAGGAAAATGTCTCATGAAGTTCAAAATAAAGCATAAAAGGTGATTTTCCAAAATAAACAAAATCTAGAGTTGACATACTTCAATTGATGCCAAGTTATCTTTTACTTACCAAAATTAGGATTAACTAAAACCATATAAAAATTAAAGTTAATTTAATTTATAGTACCCATTATTAAACCATAAAGTCACATTTTTATGCCAATGATATTGGGACAAAAAGTTACAAAGATATATAGGTTTTTTCCAAAACATATTTATTTCTAATGGTTTGGTTTTCTCACAACTAATTATGACCATTTGAATGTTGATTCGTTGGCTAATCTATATACCCAAAACCCATGAAAGAAGACTGAATTTACCTACATCATTTTTTAGGACTTACTCACAAGACAGAGAATGAAGATAAATGTGATTTTGTAAAATACATGTGTAAAAATAAATGAAGTGCAAAATATGTGGTGATATAATAATAAAAAATGAGGGAAAGTGGATAATACACAAAATGAATTGTTCTGATCAAATAAATCGTGATGAATATCAACACAATATCTAGAAGTAATAGACCAAAACTTACGATGTAATAAGAAACACAATCAGAGAGGATCCATCATGATATTTACACTAGACTAGTCTATGTGACCGGAAATACACATCACGAGATGGTCGAAGGTGCCCATATATTATGCTACCATTGTTAGCTAAGGTGAAAAAACTCTAAAGGAAAAAACAAACAAAAAGACAGTCAAGGACAAGGTGTCAACTAGTTTTTTGAAGTCCTACCATATGTAAAGATAAAGAAAAGGGGATAGCTACATACTAGAAGGTAGAATTTAAATATAAAATTCAAAATAAAGAAGTAGAAGAGGTAAAAGAGGGAAATGTAGGTGTACCTTGACTATGGTAAAAGAGGGAAAAGTTGGTGTGCCTTGACTATGGTAAAAGATTTGGGGACCATGATGATGGGATTTATATGGTCTACATAGATCTTGAAGGTGAAACTATCATTTATATTATCATGTGAGTGTAGGAGTAGGTAAATGAGGTAAAGTGAAGGTTTTATGGAAAATCAAATAAAAGAATTATTTGAAATTGTATTTAGGCGGTGGTGTAGGGGATATGAAGGAGTTTATATAGAGGAGGTTGTGGAACATATGAATTTTCATGTAGTATGATACATATTGTACACTTAGGGGCTTGAGAAATGATGATGCTTAGGGTTTTAATACTATTATGAAGAGTTCCAAAAGTTAGCGTAATTGTGGGTATGCAAATAAATTGAGAAGGGAGATAGAGTAGATGAGAAGAAAGAAAATATAGTATGGAGTCTAAAACATATTAGGAATATTATTTAATGATTGAGAATTATACTTTTATTGGGATTATCTTATTATATTGAATAAGGTTTTATCTTAAAAAATCAAATATTTCTTACTAGTTATCCCATCTTGTCTTCAATCTCAATGAATGTCTAATAAGTCATTTTAGTCAAGTTCCATCTATTATAACTCAATTAGGGACATTTCATGTTTTTGTAGTACTTAACCAATCAACTTAAGAATGCTCATCAATTAGGTATGATACATTCAGTGCATGTGTGCATTGCTCCTGATATGAAAATGGGGGTTACATTATGTGTCTTGCATAATATTGGATCCACCATTTTACATAGTTCACTAATTAGATCATTATGTAATGAGTTGACTAGTGTGAATATAAGATGATTAATTGTTACATATTGTAATATATAACTATTTGTTACTCACTTGGGGACTAGTATCCATAAATTATTTAGCATTTTGCATACTCGTACGAATTAGGTTACACTTCATTGATCCTTAAATTATTATTTTCTTCTTTATATTATGCATGCATGGGTATTTTATCTATCCCACCTAATGATATGATTAGGGTCATAGTATAATTGATATTTGTTTTCACATTTTAATATTTCAGGCATATTCATGCACCTTAAGTATTGTTCAATTCATTTCAATAGTGAAAGCTCAACATTACTATATTTATTTTTTTTTGGTTTTGTTATTAATTATAGGATTGTCTAGCTATCAGAGATCATTAAGAGGACCCCTTCCTCAAGCACACCAAAAGATGCAGCTTCCTTATCATGAAGAACATCTAGTTGTATACATTCAAATAGTGGGTGTTGATGGGAAGAAGATATTACACAGTATGGATCCATATTGTGATACTTGATCCCTATATCAATGCATAAGCACATCTAAATGCTTATGGCACAAGTTAAACATATATTGATTAAAATCAAATCTAATTTTATAATTTAAAGTATAACATTTATAGTTTCAAGGATGTCACTTCAAACTTTTTCCATTTATACTTATATTTTAGCATCACAAGAGAGTGTCACATGTCAAAAATGTACATCTACATATCATCAACAAAACGTCATACCTATTATAGACCTAAAGACAATAAAAATATAATGTAAAAAAGACAATGTAACATTATCTATATATAATATCTACATCCATGATAGAAAAATCTTAGTTATAAATAGAATTTTGAAATACCATACTTGAGACCTGAGAATACATAAGTAATTCAACTAGGGATTCCAACTAACTCATACCTAAGGTAATTCTCCTTCTTCTACTACTGCATGGAAAAATATTCCTCCCTAGAGTAACACTGAGAGGTTTGTTGAGACCAGATAAACATTAAAACCATGAGTGTGTAAAAGTAGTACCAATGAAACATGAAACCCATATACATAAATAGAAGTATGCAATTCTAGATAATTTTGTTTGGAAGGTATATGACATAAAAATTTCAATTCAAGAATAAGACCGAATATCAAAATCATGTGTATTTTATATGAAAGTGATAATCTATACAATTAGTTGTAAATAATTCTTTTCTCATTTTTTTTGCTTGTTCTTGATGAACTTGGAAAGTTACAAACAATTTAAAATTGTTGTATAATGATACACATAAGATTATGTGTAGGATATTAGAGTTGTTGGTCCCATTGAGATCTTATCACACCTTGGTTTGTGTGCGTATATAAGATGTAGGGGCTCATCAAACTACAACCTAGATAAATATAAGGTCCCTCACAGGTACACAAGAATTAGAAGCTTATCATATTAATTATTAGCATGAATGAGATATAGGTGTGAAAAGCTTCATATAACCCATAGTTATTACCTTCGTAAGCGTGGCATTAACATATCCTACCCATGATTTTTCACATCAATGCAATTTTGTGCCAATGGGAGATATCAACTCATCTAAGATAATATACATGTGATCTTAAGGAGCGAAGGGAGATCCACATAATGAATATTTTTGGTATTTCAAATATATTTAATAATATACGACTAAATGTAACTTGTGATGATTCTTGGATCATTATAAGTAGACTCGATTTTCTTCCATCAGTTTATACCATTAGGGAAGATTTATGGTGTACATGCCATACTAGATATGGTGAACTAGGATTACTTTTATTATTCAATCAAAGAAATCATCTTTTAGTATAGGAAGGTCATATGCATAATACTGTATGCATGCTTTATTAATAGGAACTTTAAACCCTAATTTGAATCATACTCATACCAAACTTGTCCACTTTTGACGACCACAACTCACATCTAAGAATGACTTTACATGTAAGGCTTAAAAATCATTATGTAATAAGAAATATCATGATAATAAGGAAATCACTAAAATATTTCAAAACAAAATTCCATTATGTGAGTTAAATATGATGAAACAATGTATAGTAACCCTAAATTTGCTTATTGAGCTAATGAATATGAATTTAGGAGTACATAACATACCAATATGATATTGTAGAATAATAATAAGTATTAATCTATATCAGTCATATCACATTTCCACCCAAATGCTATTATAGCTTTGTTAGCATTCCATTTGTTTGATTCACTAGAATGAAATAGTGATTACATAACAAGAAACTCTAACATAGAATCTGATCACTAGCATGTATGCATACGATGTTTCATATCTCAAGAGTTTGGAGCTCTAACCCTTTCTTCAATATATTTTTGCACCCAATCCAAAAAAGATATATATCTAAGCCATACCAGAAGAGAAGAGAGATTGAGATCCAAAACTAGGATTCCTAGTAGGGATTATGTAAAATTTATCCAAGAGGAATTAGAGAAGATAATTATAAGATTAGATAGTAAATCAATTGATAACTAATCAAGTGTAATCTTTTCGTTAATTAGGAACTTGATTGCTAAATTGAACCCACCAATTTCCTCCACAATCTCCTCCAAGCACTTATTCACAAAGTTGTTTCTCAATTATTGAAAGGTGGTATTAAAGGGTTAGGGTCGGTACATGTATGCATTTAGGGGTAAGTAAATCAGGAAAAATTCTTTCTATCCATTATTGTACATACTTGTATGAATAGGGTTTTTGTTGGTCAACCAAGGCTTTAGTTGGTAGACTAAATCTCTTAGTCAGTAGAATTAGGGTTGGTAACAACATCAAATCATCTTCCTAGATACCATGTGTGTATCTTCTAATGGCCTATACAGTTTGTTGACTAACTCTTTATTTGCCTGACTAATGCCTAACATAGAAATAGAAAGGTAGTGATATGAGGCAAAAGTCTTTATCAAGAAAGGTCCATTGTTTAGTCAACTAAGCAACTAATTAACTGATTACACTTGATACTTAACACATTCAAATTAGCTCCACAACCAATTTTAGAGGATCTCCTTGGCAAATTAAAGGGAATATAAGCCGCACTTGTGGTATAAGCACCACATATGTGGTCTGTAATGTAAAAAAACTTATTTTTGGTGCTTAGAATATTAATCATGATGTTTTCATGTTTGAAAAGACTGGATTTCTCTAATAGGACACTTTATCTCTCATCTAGGTTCCATTTACTCTAAAACTTAGCTACTACATATTATAGTACATAAAGCATATACATTAAGCAAATTATCCACTAATCATATACTACGTAGAAGTGAATCACACAATTAATATCATTAATACATGAACTAGAAATATAGCAAAATTATTGATCTCATAACTCACACCTCCCTATTGTTTTCCCCTCAGATACTATAACAAAGATGATTGCATATTATTCATACCATCCTCCAACTACCATGTGATTTCTTCAGCTCTATGTCGATGCAACAACACCTTTGATAAGGGTATTTCTCTTGCTTCCTCAAATTTTGTATACAATGGGATCTGAATGCCATTCTTATAAGTGCCATCATGAATGAAACATACATCAATACTTGTATATTCTACTCTAATTCTGTATGAAATTTTTATTCATGGATACATGATTTATGTTGTGTAATATTTTCAACTATTGTGCTATCTCTCATCTATATGCTACTTTTCCAATACATACAACTTTATGGAAGGGTCATATATGTGAGAACCCGTCATGACAAATGAGTTTACTCAAAACTCAAAAACATGATCAATCACTAAATAACCACATACTAGAAAAATAGAAAAAATTAAAACTAATTAAAACAATCTGAACATATCCATGAACATTTACGTAAAAGCTCAACATCTTGCTTGTATTCATATTATGCTAAGTATCTTTTATAACGGGTCAATGGCCTCAACCACAAAATATACATATAGAAGAACATGATCCACATTTACCCCATGTACAAGCATCAAGATGCTACCAAAAACTCAAATTGATTGTAACATGGTATACAACTTTTCTGCCCATACCTGAGAGTATAGCGACAATTGTAGGATACACTAGACATCTAAACAACATTATCTAAGGTCCATCACCACAACTCCTCCTTAATTCCATGGGTCTACTATTGGTGTTGTCGATCACCTAAAAAGATGTGATGAACCATGAGGTGAGACCCATGTCCCAGTGAGAGATATAACTCTCAACAATGCTTATTGATTACAACAAGTTAAGCAATTAAATATAAAAAGAATATTATATAATAGCATAACATTACCAGATATAAAACTTCTTGAAAATACTTCTATTCAGAGTCTTATTTGTAGCATTGAAAGATTAACATTGTTATCATAGATCAGGTGTAGTTAACACTATTGGCATAATTAACATCATGAGTCTAACTAGTCTCATGAGTATAGCTAACTGTTATTAGCATGTCTAACAGGATAAGCATATTTAACTAAATAAGCTTGGCTAGCAGTATAACCATAGCTAATAGCATGAGATAACTAACATCATAGGAAAGTCTAGCAGCATAAGCATAACTAACATCATAAGCAAGTCTAGCAGCATAAGCATAGCTAACATCATAAGCAAGTCTAACAGCATAAGCATACATAGTCATCATAAGCAAGTCTAGAACCATATCTATAAACTTAGCTAATCATCATAGCATATTTATCAACATGAGTATATCTATCAACATGAGTATCTAGCAACATGAGCATGGCTACCTTCTATATTGTATTATAAAACATCTATATATAAAAGGAGAAAACAAAGGTTATCATCCAATGTGAAGCGTTGTGTATAACCCTAAAAAATATACTACACAGCTGGATTACATATTTTATTAAGTCATGGGAGAGTGAGGTATACCACTCAGACTCCAATTGACTACCACTTGGTTGCAATTAGTTCTGTACAAGATACAAGACTCTAGACATCCTAAGATATCACCCCCTCGATCAGTATGAGTGAAATGTAGTGACATAGCATTCACGATGCCTACAATGCCATATAGTCAAGCTTCTAACACCATCCCGTCCTTGGTATAAAGGTCAAGGCACTCGAAACTAGGGTATATAAAACACTATCATTCGAGCTACAACTACAGTTGTCCTCAATCACATCCCATATGTTACGGGTATCGACTATTCTTAAACCAAGGTATGATCGTAGCCATCCTCCATAACCTTGGGATCATGATGTCAAGGATGTACACTCCATGCAACCCCCCACATACTCAACAGTTATGTATGCGACTCCTGACATCCCTTAGGAATACTCATTTCCCCATCCAACAAATCTTGACACTAAATTGTTTTACGACACAAGGTACTACATGATTATCATTTCACTTGATATGTTATTTCCAATTGAGTGAATTAAGGTTGCATCAAACAAGTTGATGTACAAACCCTAATTTGTTTCTAGCAAGCATTGACATACAAAAACTCCAAAAGATATAAATTGTATGAGGTATAATTCTTATGACATCATCACAGGATACCAATCCTTGTCACATCATGAAGAGGATTACATCTCCATTAGGGCTTAAGACATGCCCAAAGGTCATCAAGACCATTCTCATAATCACCTGCTAGAACATCATTATCTTTCCACACCTTATAACATGATTCAATAGACCATCAACATACATGTGATATACATGTTTATCATAACATTGCATTAAGGGGTTTATGATGTTCACATGGAAACATATTAGGGTTACAAATCCATTAAGAGAGTATTCCAACATCATACTAATCACGTAAGGAAGCTAAGTATGATTAACCATCATTACCTATTTGTATTAGGGTTAGGTGTAACATGATAAGCTAGATTAGTGTTACACATCATCTCACTATGGTGACTATTAGTTTACATTCATACAAGGTCAAATGTAAGACTAAAAAGTCATGGGCATTGAACCATCAATCCTTAGTCATCAAAATCAAGCCATCAAACAATGAATTTCATCGAAAAATCAATGGATGAAATACAAGTAAAACCTTGAACCATATGTCTAATAAAACCATCAAGTAGTAATATGGAAAGAACATAAACTTTGAAAGTAGGGTAACCATTGATTTTTGAACCATCGACCCAGTCCAACCATTGGTTTATGAACCATCAACCCAATCCAACCATTGGTTGATGAACCATAGAGTCATAGAAACCATCAGTTGATGAACCATCGAGTCAGGGAAACCACTAGTCGATGAACCATAAAGTGAGAGAAACCATTGAGTCAGAGAAACCATTAGTTGATGAACCATCGACCAAGTCCAACCATTGGTTGATGAACCATCAAGGAAGAGAAACCATTAGTTGATGAATCATTGAGTCACAAAAACCATTGGTTGATGAACCATCAAGTCAGGGAAACCATTGGTTGATGAACCATCAAGTAACGGAAACCATTGGTTGATGAACAGTAAAATAAAATAAAACATTGGTTGATGAACCATAAATCATTCCAACCATTGGTTGATGAACCATCAACCAAGTCCAACCATTGGTTGATGAACCATCGAGTTATAGAAACCATTGGTTTATGAATCATCCAGTCAGAGAAACCATTGGTTGCTAAACCATCAAGTCAGGGAAACTGTTGGTTGATGAACCATCAAATCATAGAAACCATTGGTTGATGAACCATCTACCCATTCCAACCATTGGTTGATGAACCATTGACCCATTCCAACAATTGGTTGATGAACCATGGCATCAGAGAAACCATTGGTTGACAAACCATGGAGTCAGGGAAACCATTGGTTGATGGACCTTCAACCTAGTGAGGCTAGTGGTTGATGAACCATCAACCCAGTGAGGCCATTGGTTGATGAACCAATGGGACCATAAAGTGTTAAAATAGAATGACCATCAAGTTTGGTCAATAGGTGGTGAAACCAACTTCAAACTCCAAGTAAAACCATCAGATTTGAGGGGAAAGAAAACCATCAAGTTCACCACTACAAGGGGCAATAAGACCATCATTTCTTTAGCACAAAAGAGTCCAAAACCACCAATTGTCACAAAAAAGGCAACCACAACAACACCAAGAACAAAACCTTTGGTTTGCATCTCAAGGAAGGAAAATAGCTCAAAACCCTAGAAGAGAACCATATTTTGAGAGAGAGAAAGTGATCATTTTGCACATTCAAGATAGGTATAGAGCTTCCAATACCAAATGTCATGCATGCTGTTTAGGGTCCATCCAAAAATATAACTACTCAAGAACTAGCACCTAAGCTCAAACCCTAGGCAAAGATAGGATCTTTCTACTTAGAACCTCATTTTAGAGAAAGATCTAGCACATGCAAGCAATGTGTAAGCAAGAAACGTGTAGAAAGTTATATAACTCGCCTCTAGGTTGACTAAGAAGCTCCAAACAGAAAGGTAGACTAAGGGAAAGAGGAGATAAATCCTAGCTTGAGCACTCCACTCGGCCAAGCTAGCTCCTTCTTCAAAAAGGAAGCAAGCCCTAGGTCAAGGAAGCAAGAAGGAAGTCATATTCAAGCTCAAGAACAAGATCCACCATGGAAAACCATGGGAATGACCAAGAAGAAGAGAGGAGAAGGTAGGATAGCAAAGAAAATGAAGGAAAAGAGGAAGATCTCACTTACCCAGGCCAAGAAACCAAGCAAGGATGCACTAAACAACCTCTACTAGGGTAGATCTGAACCCTAGGGGCACATGCAAGCTAGATTGAACACCTTATTTGACCTAAAGGGAAAGATCCAAACACAAAGAAGGAAGACGAAGAGCCTAAAGGGGTTGTTTGGGTGGAACGTGAGAGGTATTAAGGCTATGGGTGAGAGAGGAGAGAAGTTTAAGGTATCTAGCCATGTTTATCATATGTCAATGGCCTAAAGGGTCACATCCATGTTAAGAAGTAGATCCATTGGTTGTGGGAGTATATAGGGCCATCAGAGCATGACTTCCTAGGGTGGCCATCGAGTACCAAAGCATGGTGACCATTGGTTGATGCACCATGGGTCACAAGGGTCAAAACCATCAGTTGTAGCACCTTCCTAGGTGAACCACTGACCCAAGGAGTCTCAAGATGGTATAACATCAAAACTAACACCTCTTGGTACCACCAAGGACTCACAATCAGATTCCAATACCATCAGATCTCCTCAACTAAGGGATACCATTGGGTTTTGGTCTTCAAGGTAGCTCATTCATGAGGGAAAAACCCTAACTCAACCCTAGGTAGATGTCACCATCAAACCAAGGTGCATATAGGATCCCCATGAAACAAAGAACTTAAGTATGATATGAAAACATGTGAGGAACAAAATTATGTGACAAATTACAAAAAACCTAATATGGGTAAACTGCATCAAAGACCAAAACAAGCATAAAATTGCATAACTTGCTCAAACAATGTCCAAACTAGACCAAATGAAAAACTTAGGTTTGTCATATGATATAAAAGCACAAATTATGGTTTAAATAAGGTTTTAAGTATGTAATAATGATAATCAAGCATGTTCAACCAATAAGCAAGGTTAGGACTCTTACAACCATAAACCCCTAATAGGGATTTCACCCCCGAAATCCAAGGCAACAAAGATGGGTACCTCCTACAAACCTCATCCACTAACATCCACATGGTTACTTCCATCCCATGGTGATGTCAAAAAACTCTCATAGAAATCATGTTCTTCTCCCTCAACTCCTCTATGTCTCACCTTGGGTCAATAAGAAACCCCTAATAAGAAAACATCCTCATCCAACTCCATCTCCATTGTTTGTGTCTCTTATCCTATACTAGGGTGACACTTCCTCAATCATGGAACATACAAACTACTGTGCTACCTGTACAACTCTAGTAGTAACTTCCAACTTGGAACTCTAGCTACTTGTCATGAACTATTCCCATTTGTTGCTAAATCACCATGTCCTTTATTATAGTCTGTTGTATTAACATATCACTCAGAAGCTATACTTACTTGCTTTTACCAATCATGGAATGTCCTATATCTATTACCATATGTAATTTCACAAGGTGTCATATCTATGCTCCTATGGTGGTTGTTGTAGTAAGACACTCAATTAATCAAGTGGATATCCCTTAACTATCAAGAACTATAGGGCATATGTTCTTAGAAGATTCTCCAGTTGTCTAAATGGTTGACTAACCATTTGCCTTGAATGTAAGGTTGTGTTGAACTTTCACTATATTCTTATTTCTATAGGCTTCTAATGTTTCTTATTGACAGGCTGACAACTATGCACTTGACCATATCTATGTCATGTCCTCTTATGTACTTGGATGCCATTTGCACATTCTTCACCTTATGATACATCTGTGTATTTACCAAATACATCATATGTGTCAAATATGAGTCTCCTCAGGTACTATCTCACTCAAACCCGCAACATCTTAAACCATTGTCTGACTATAGAATCATACACTATCTCATCATCTAGCTCATGGATGTCATCATGCTTCCTATTATGATACTCTGATATGATGTCCTGCATTATGGTACCATCCATTTTTATACCTTTGATATGATGTAGTGGTGTTGGTGTGACATGTGGCTGTGTCAATGATCCTGACAATAGATTTTCTTCCTATTGTACCTCCTTCTATTGAAGCAAAAGGAATCATTCTCTTATGCTATTGTCAGCACATATTTTAAACCGTTCTTCAAAGCATTACAGAAGATGATGTATCCTTTCCTTTTAGGTTGGCCACACTATCACTAGAAAACTTGTCAACTTCTCCTTCAACATATGTATATAGCACTAACACCAACACTGACACATGTCATTCCATACAAGAAGGGACACCTTTCCTAGTTAGCCTTGTTAGGGGTAGAGAAACAACACTGATGTTCTGAATGGACTTTCCTATAGTGTCCTGCTAAGCCTAAGAAGC
The DNA here is from genome assembly GCA_963693085.1 of Alisma plantago-aquatica. Classification (NCBI taxonomy): domain Eukaryota; kingdom Viridiplantae; phylum Streptophyta; class Magnoliopsida; order Alismatales; family Alismataceae; genus Alisma; species Alisma plantago-aquatica. The sequence continues at coordinate 246,991,876 of OY856411.1, forward strand.
TCCAGGTCTCATTCGGTGTCTGGGGCTACTCCCACTTCAACACTGTCTTTGCCTTATTGAATTCACACACATGCTTAATAGTTATATCATAGCATCAAACTCACTTTTGATGAAATTGACACACAATTATTGTTGTTCCAACAATCCTAGGATTTAGCGAAGATGTTGTCCATGTTGCTGGCCATCTCTAAAGTACATTGAGATTTCATCAACAAAACTTGCCACAACACATAAGGACATGACCTGAGTACTCTGTTCCTCAAGTCCATAAATGATGTTGATGCATTAGTTAATATAAACGACACAAAAATGAGCCCATAGTGACCATGCAACTTATGTCCTCCACTTTGATCTTCATCTGATGATATCACATGCTTAGGTCTATTTGAAAGAATACTTAGCATCTATCAACTGATTAAAAACCATCTATCCTTGGAAGGGGTCTTGTCCAGATGTCAGTAGCCCCTATACATCATTACATGACCACTTTTTTTCTTTTTTAGGCCACACTTGGAGGATCTCAACATCAAACTCTCTCTCTAAGGAAATGAAACACCAAGAAACTCATCTAATGAACATCTTCAACTCATATACTACTGGTACACCATGGATACTAGGACTCATCACCTTGGTATCCACTTCATGTGCTAATAGGAACTCACATCTCAGTCTCTTCATCTTCTTTGTCATCATAACCAACTCAAAAAGTATAGGAAGAGTCTTCCTAACTCTTTGAAGGCTCGAAAAGTATGCTCATTAGAACACGTCATGATATTAGAACTATAGTCCCGACAATCACATACTATCAAGATGTCAACCTTCTAGGATTATAGAGATTCCATGCGCACCAAGTGGCATAAGATACACTTGAAATTTGTTCCTAAAAAAGAAAGAACACAAGGAAAACACACTTCCCATAACACAACAACACAATTCAGGGGTTACTAGCAAGGGGTTACATATTCTATCTTTATTATGCAAATTACAACTTCTTATGTATAATTTTACCTTTTTCATCTAGGTTCCTTGCCATTATTTTAGGAATTATCATGATTATCGTACTCCATTGCTCTTTCTTATTGAAGATTTATGATTATTATGTGACCGTTCATTCATGCTATCTTGTTTCTTCCTTACTTGTCCTTAAGAATTATACAAGTCCAACAACTTAGGGCTCGTTTGTTTTGCAGGATCTGTATGGATTTTGGGGAATAAAGCATTCCTTTGATCCCGATTTAAGTAATTGGTGGTTTTTAGATCTGCTGCAAAACAAAATTTCATGTTTGGACTCTGTGGCCACGAGCGTCAGAAGAGGGGAGATGGCAGGCCGCGAGGACCATGCAGCAACATGCACGATGTTGAAGTCGTTGAGGAGCCAGGTTGCTGCATCTCGATGCCCGACCCTTTTGAGATGGAGACGGTAATGCAACAACTGCGGTGCGGTTACGGTGCGGGTCTGATCATACCTATATTCATACCTATCTAATATAGTGGGTCCGGTTCCGGTTCTAGACCCACATTATAAAAAAACTACACCCACACCATATCTGTACCCGCATTAATAGTGGGTTTGCGATGCGGGTATGCGGGTAAGTGGTTCCATATAGAACATCATATTGGTATTGTAAGAAAATTATGATTATATTGGTTTTATATTAATATTATGTGATATTGCTATCATATAATATATTAACATGCAATAGTTATATTAAATAACTTTGTAGATTAAGATTAGTGAGTTAATTTGTAACATATTTGCAGTCATTGTCATAATATTTTAATTATGTGTCATGTCTTGTGACTATTTTGATTTAAAGTTTATATATGTTGCTCATGATTAAAATTGAAATAGTTAATTCTCAATTAGATGACTAGTCTCAACCTTATTAAAATTAAAGTGGGATATAATCTCAAGTATTATATTAGTTAAACTAGGAAAGTATGATATAAATACCATATTATCTAAGCAGTTATTTATGTATAGCGGGTCTACGGGTCTAGCGGGTCTGGGACTAAGAATACGCATTAGTGGACCCGCTTATATATGGGTCCAAGGGTATGCGGGTCTACGAGTATGCGGGTACAAGAATTTAGACCTATGACAGATCTTTAAAGGGTCTGGATTTGTGGGTCCATGGGTCTACCCATACCCATTTACATCCCTACAACTACTATAAGATAGAAAGTACTGGATTCCTTCCATTTTACATCTCTAGATTATCAAACATAAACTTTCTTCTGCTGGATCTAAGATTGCAATCCAATCCGGTCTAATACGGCAAAACAAATGTGCCCTTATACGAATTAGGTTCTCATGCTTTGATTCTTTTCCACATAGGTCCACTGGGACTTTATTGAAATTTCCTTTATATCTTTTCAATATAATTGTATTCATATTTTTATACAATTTCATGTACATCATTTGTTATTTTAATTTAAAATCATTATTTTAGAATACCATTTTCTTTTTGTCATTATTCATTTACATACTTCATAATATTACACTATAGTTAAGGTTATATTCATTATGTTATTCTTTATTTTCAGTGCCCATATCTCAACTCTTTACATAAGTTATTTTCACAACATTTATATGATTTTGTTTATCACCTCAAACCTCTTATTTACCTTCTTCATATCAACCAATGAAATAATAACTCTTGTAGTATTTCAAGGTGCAGCTCATTATATCCCACATTTTCTTCATTAATTTATTTTACATGTCATGATACTTTCACTTTAACTCTTTCTTACACACATAGGTTGGTCTGAGTTTAGCCCAGGTTCCACTTTATTCATCTGTCATTGTTCTTATTCATCTTATCATATCAAACTTATCTCAGGAGCCCTCTTCTTCTTACATGGATTTTATTCTTGGAATTATTCCATTGGCACATATTGATTTCTATTTTAAGTCATTATATTATAGAATTTTTGTTTCAAGAACTCCTTTTAGCTTACTTTTTTTTAGACTTAGTTTTCATGGAGTCATATCTTCCTCTTTAATTACTAAACATTCAAGTTTTTATAGGTTACGATGTGATTTTCACCTTTCTTTATAGTAAGATTAAGATATTATCACCATGATATTTTATTCATTATGCTCTTTAGATTGTTCAAACTGACTACTTGATTAGAGTAATCATTAAGATAATAATCTAAGAGTTCCATACTTACCTTCTCTTCAATAATTGAATACTTGGCCAGGGAATCCAAGTACTGCAGTTAGGCAGTATGCATCATGTTTACATTTCATGTTCTCTTACTTGGTCATCATCCTAGTCCTAAGTCCTAGTGTCCCTGTAGACTTAGCAAACATGAAGCTTTGATACCAACTTGTGAGAATCCGTCATGCTAAACGAGTTTACTCAAAACCCCAAAACATGACCACTCACTGATTAACTAGATAACAGAAAATGGGGGGAAATTAAAATTGATTAAACATTTTGAACATGTCCAAGATCATTTACATAAAAGCCCAACATCTTACTTGTATTCATATTATGCTAAGTATCTTTTACAACTGATCAATGACCTCATCCACAATATATACATATAGAAGAAGATGTTCCACATATACCCCATGTACAAGCATCAAAATGCTACTAGAAGCTCAAATTGACATAAACATCATATAAAACTTTCCTTCCTGGACCTGAGAGTACATGTACAACTCTAGGACACACTAGACATCTAAACAACCTTCTCTTAGTTCCATCATAACAACTCCTCCTCACTACCATAGGTCTACTGCCACTACTTCCGATCACCTAAAAAGATTTGGTGACCCACGAGGTGAGACCCATGTCCCAATGAGAAATATAACTCTCAACAATGCTTATTGATTACAACAATTTAAGCAATTAAATAGATAGAGAAGATTATAATTGAATAGCATTACCATATATCAAACTTCTTAAAAAAAATTATATTCAGAGTCTTATTTGTAGCATTGGAAGATTGACATTATTCTCAGAGATCAGGTGTAGTTAACACTATGGGCATAACTAACATCATGCGTCTTACTGGTATCATGAGTATAGATAACAATTGTTACCATGTCTAACATGATAAGCATATTTAACTACATAGGCACGACTAGCAATATAAGCATAACTAACAACATGAGATAACTAATGTCATAATTCTAGAAGCATAAGATTTTCTAACATCATAAGGAAGTCTAGTAGCATAAGCATAACTAACGTCATAAGCAAGTCTAGCAGCATAAGCATAGCTAACATCATAAGCAAGTCTAGCAACATAAGCATAGACAATCATCATAAGAAAGTCTAACAACATAGCATATCTATCAACATAAGTATATCTATCAACATGAGCATCTAACAACACGAGCATGGCTACCTTCTATATTGCATTATATAACATCTATATATAAAAGGAGAAAATAAGGGTATCATCCTATGTGAAGTGCTATGTATAACCCTAATAGATATACTACATGGTTGGATTTCATCTTTTATTAAGCCATGGGGAGAGTGAGGTATACCACTCAGACTCCAACTGACCACTGCTTGGTCACAATCAGTTCCGTATAAGATCTAGGAGTGTCAATGTCCAAAGATCTCACCCCCGCGGTCAGTATGAGTGAAATGTACTGATATAACAGCCAAGCTGCCTACAATGACATATAGTCAATATGCTAACAACAACCTATCCTTGGTATAAAGGTCATGATGCTCAAAACTAGGTATATAAAACAATATCATCTGAGGCACAACTGCACACATCCCATATATTAAAAGTATCAACTGTTCTTAAATCGAGGTATGACCACAACCATCCTCCATAACATTGGGATCAGGATGTCAAGGATGTACACTCTCTGCACCCCTTGCACACTCAATGGTTATGTATGCGACTCCTAGCATCCCTTTGGAATACTCATTTCTCCGTCTAGCAAGTCCTGGCACTGAATGGTTCTATGGAATATGGTACTACATGATTAGAGTTTCACTTGATTATTTATCGCCAATTGAGTGAAGTAAGGCTACATCAAACAAGTGGACATACAAACCCATTTGGTTCTAGAAAGCATTGATATATAACAACTTCAAAAGATATAAAATGTATGAGATATAATTCTTATGACATCATCACAGGATACCAATCCTTGTCACATCATGAAGAGGATTACACCTTCATTAGGGCTCAAGACATGCCCGAAGGTCATCAAGACCATTATCATAATCACATGATAAAACATCATTATCTTTCCACACCTTATAACATGATTCAACAGACCATCAACATACTTGTGATAAACATGTTTAGCATAACATACCATTAAGGGGTTTATGATGTTCACATGGAAACATATTAGGGTTACAACAACATTAAGAGAGTATTCCATCATCATAATAATCTCACAAGTAAGCTCAGTATGATTAATCATCATCACCTATTTGTATTAGGGTTATGTGTAACAAGATAAGCTAGATTAGTGTTACACATCATCTCACCATGGTGACTATTAGTTTACATTCATACAAGGTCAAATGTAAGACTACAAAGTCATGGGCATTGAACCATGTACCCTTAATCATCAAAACCAAACCATCAAACCATGCATTTTCTCCTAAAACCATTGGATGTTGGATAGATAAAAGTATTGGATGAAATCAAGTAAAACCTTGAACGATATGTCTAATAAAACCATCAAGTTGTAATCTAGAAAGAACATCAACTTTGAAAGTAGGGTAACCATTGGTTGTTGACCCACCTACCTAGTCCAACCATTGGTTGATGAACCATCAACCCAATCGAATCATTGGTTGATGAACCATTGAGTCATAGAAACCATTGGTTGATGAACCATCAAGTTAGGGAAACCATTGGTGGATGAACCATCAAGTTAGAGAAACCATTATTTGAAGAACCATCGAGTCAGAGAAACCATTGGTTGATGAACCATCGAACTAGTACAACCATTGGTTGATGAACTACTGACCCAACCCAACCATTGGTTGATGAACCATCAAGGTAGAGAAACCATTGGTTGATGAACCATCAAGTTAGGGCAACCATTGATTGATGAACCATTGAATCAGAGAAACCATTGGTTGATGAACCATCATACCAGTCCAACCATTGGTTGATCAACCATCGACCCAATCCAATCATTGGTTGATGAACCATTGAGTCAGAGAAACCATTCATTAATGAACCATCAAGTCAAAGAAACCATTGGTCGATGAACCATCAAGTTAAGCAAACCATTGGTTGATGAATTATCAAATCAAAGAAACCATTGGTTGATGAAACATTGACCCAATCCAACCATTGCTTGATAAACCATAGACCTATTCCAACCATTGGTTAATGAATAATCAAGTCTGAGAAACCATTGGTGGATGAACCATCGAGTCAGTGAGGCCATTGGTTGATGAACCATCGACCCAGTGAGGCCATTGGTTAATGAACCATCGACCCAGTGAGGCCATTGGTTGAACTATTGACCCAATGAGGCCATTAGTTGATGAACCAATTGGACCATCGAGTTTTGAATCAGAATGACCATCTAGTTTGGTTAACAAGTGGTGAAATAAGCTTCAAACTCCAAGTAAAACCATCAGATTTGAGGGGGAAGAAAACCATTGAGTTCACCACTTCAAGGGGAACTAAGACCATCATTTCTTGAGCATAAAAGAGTTCAAAACAAAAGCTAAGTCAAACCATCTATTGGTAAAAGAAAGGCAACCAAAACAACACCAAGAACAAAACCTTCCATTTTCATCTCAAGGAAGGAAAACAACTCAAAACCCTAGAAGAGAACCATCATTTGAGAGAGAAAAAGCCATTGTTTTCTACAAGCAAGCTAGGTATAGAGCTTACACTACCAAAGGAAGGTCAAGCACAAGGTTTAGGGTCCATACAAGAAGATCACTACTCAAGAACGAGCACCTAAGCTCAAACCCTAGGCAAAGATATGATCTTTCTACTTAGAACCTCATTTTAGAGCAAGATGTAGCACATGCAAGCAAGGAGTAAGAAATTAACATGGAGAAAGTTGTATAGATCACCTCTAGGTTGAGGAAGAAGCTCCAAAGAGCAAGGTAGCTTGTGGGAAAGAGGAGAGAAACCCTAGCTTGAGCACTCCACTTGGCCAAGCTAGCTCTTCTCCAAAAAGGAAGCAAACTCTAGGTCAAGTAAGCAGGAAGGAAGTCATACTCAAGCTCTAGCACAAGATCCACCATGGAACACCATGGGAACGACCAAGAAGAAGGGAGGATAAGGTAGGATAGAAAATAAAATGAAGGAAAGGAGGAAAATTTCACTTACCTTGGCCAAGAAACCAGCAAGGAAGCACCAAACTAGGCCTACTAGGATTTAGATCTGAAACCTAGGGGTACATGCAAGCTAAATCATCCACTGTAACACCCCACGTTTCATCACATGTATAATTCACTGAACGGAAGCACTTTACTCAAGGGGGTGTCACAACATGCCATTCTTTGCAATTTAAAGTAAATGAAACACTTTGCATTGATTAAAATCAGATTCATACATAGTTTTGGCAAAAGAAAAAATCCATCAAGTCTATCTAATCTACTTTGATAACAAGAATATACATAGTGTCAAAATATATAAACTTTGGATCAACTTGGTAAAAGGCACCCCACTAGGTCTTTTCTTCTGGAATATTCCTTGAACTATTCCTTGCATGTCAAAAAGCCTCTTCCTCCTAAGCTTGCTCCTTACCTACGAGAATCATGCCCCCAGTTATGCATAAAACCAATGGCAAGTGGAATTGAAATATTATAACTTAAAGGAAGCATGTAAACTGAAAATATTTTGAACATTAAACTTTGAAAAAAGACACAATTTCTTTTAAATTACTTCTTTTATCTTGACTTGTATAAGAATCTTCAGGTTTTGTACCGAAGTTCCTCTTCTCTTATGCACCGATATGCCTCTTATATTGCACCGAAGTGCCTCTTGGGTTGCACCGAAGTGCCTCTTCTCTTATGCACCTAAGTGCCTCTTAGTTTTTCCCCAAGGAGACTCTTAACATTATCTTTCTCATAAAACTATTAACTTTCTCTTAAATTTTTCTTAAATCTTAATATTGTATTTACTCGTAATGTGCATGAAGAAGATACCATAATATGTACATTAAAAGCATAACATCTGATTCATCACAAGTTAATTGACTATAAGCAATTGAAATAGATAACACATTCATAACATTCATTGCATACATACATACATACAAAAAAGCAAACATTACTTATGTTCAATTAGCATGGACCACTTACCTTGCACTTAGAGGAGATCTCATCTTCCTTCCTAGGTTCAGTAAACCCTAATCATGTCCTTGGGGTTCACAAACCCTAAACACCTTGTACATAAAATTCAATATATCAAATTTGTATTCCAATTATCACCTAAAACCCTATTTTTTATAACATGTGAATTATTATTCTTAAATTAGATCAAAGATGATCTTTTTATCCAAATAGGTTAGAATTTGACTATTAGGACCATTTAAACATATCATGATCACAAAAACTAAGGAATTAGGGTTTTTATACATCTATCACATTAAAGTTGGTAACATTAGGTGATTTTCCAATTAGAAGCAGATCTAGGTCTTGCAACTATTTTTATTGCATTCTTCTGATCAATTTTCATATATAACTCGTCTTAATCTGACTTACCAATCAATTACTATAATTATTTCAAGATTAAACTTAACTGGCAATCAGAGATTGCCAACAAGGCAACCCAGACATCCTGGTCCATGTGATGCAGGCACGGCAGAGCCAATCGGCTCGTGCCTTACTGGCATCTAGGCCCGCCTGGGCTTAAGAGAAAAATAGGGTGGAAAGTCCAAAACGTCCTTACTTCGCTGTAGATGACCGAAGGGTAGGGGAGTAATTTCGCCTCATAGTTGTCTTCTACCTCAACTCGTCTGTGTTTGTGAATCTTTCCCCTACGTGAGTCAACACCAGAGTTGACTCTGGGATTTAGAGCCACGGAACAAAAGGAAAGAGTGCCAACACATCTGCCTTGTCCGGTTGAACTCATCGGTGGCGTCAATTGGCCATGAGGCGGCTTGGATATGGAGGACTGTGAGGGGAGTCCTCCTATGGGGTACATATAAGAAAATGAGGGAGATAGAGGGGTTTCAATTGGACTTGGAAGTTGGGAAGAGATATAGGGTGTCGATCGAGGTCTTGCGAACAGGAAAAGGTTTCTTAGGGGAAAAATACCCCATATATAGATAGGAACTATGGAGGATGGCCGATGAGAAGTCTTAGAAGAAGGGGATTCTTGCGTAGCCTTCCAAGGGGGTGAAAGTCAAGACTCTCTGACTGAGAATCATTTCCTGATCAAAATGGAAAAGTTTCCAAGCGTTCTCAATGATCAGTGTGAGAGAAAAACACGAGAGGAGGGAGTACACTGTGTTGGTTTCCTAATCTGGCTGGAGATTAGGGATGGTCTCCTGACCATTGATCAACAATCCAACGGTCAGTAGGCACGCGTGATAGATATAAGGGTTGGGCCCAAGGTTTCCAAAAATGATGTAAATCATGACATTTAATACATATTTCCATAATCCTCTTCACTGTAGGAAACCCTATTTAATTCATATCTCTCACTCTGTTAATCCTTTTAATCCCAAACTTTGAAGGAAAGGTCCTGATGACTTCATTTAAGTGTGGGAAAGATTTAGGGACAAAAGTACGGAAGTTAGATACCCTTTTCTTGCCCCCTAAGTAATTTCTTTATTTGATTTATTTAAGGCAATAATTAACTTATTTTACCATCCAAACTTGGAAAGAAATCCTATTTAAGTGTATATTTCTCTTAGGTGCAAGTTAGGGTCGAATTATGTCCATTGGTTACTCTCAACCTACCTTTTCTAGAAATTCCACACAAATCCTTATTAATCAATTTACTTTAACTTTTATGCATTAATTGATTATATATTGTGAAAAAGGCTTTCCTTCATGATCCATTGAGTCAAAATTCGAGATAAAACTTATTGTCAACTCAAAAGTTATTTCATCTTCCCTTTTGTGCTTTTTTGAGTAACTTCTTTGAAGGAGAGAGAAAAGAAACCAACATTTATATCTTTGAGTTGATTGTAAAACATAATGTACATATGAAAGAGAACAAGTATTTTGAGTCCTATTTTACTCTTCTAACTCCATTATCTCTTAAGAAATTTCATTTAATGGTCTATTGCATTAAGACCCTCAACTATTTTATTTTAAGTAAAACCAAATTCTAAGGTTCAAATTATTCTTGAAATTTTGGGATGTTACAACCACATTCTTCTAACTTGGGATCATTCTTCTCCATCAAACAAGGGGGACAAGTTCCAAACAGAAATAAGGAAGAGGGAGAGCCTAAAGGGGTCATTTGGGTGGAGGGTGAGAGGTATATAAAGCTATGGGTGAGAGAGGAGAGAAGGTTAAGGTGTCTAGCCATGTTTGTCATGTGTACATGGCCTAAAGGGTCACATCAATCAAAAGTAGCAGTTCCATCAATTGTAAGAGTCTATAGGGCCATCGGACCATGACTTCCCAGGGTGGCCATCGAGTTCCAAACCATGGTGACCATCAGTTTTTGCACCATGGGTCATAAGGATCAAAACCATCAGTTGTAGCACCTTCCTAGGTGAACCACTGCACCAAGGAGCCTCAAGAGGGGAAACCTTGAACCCTCACACCTCTAGGGACCACCAAGGACCCATAATCGGATCCAAACATAATCGAATCCCATCAACCAAGGGATACCATCAAGTTTTGGCCTTCAAGGTAGCTCATCCATGAGGGCAAAACCCTAACTCAACCCTAGGTAGATATCATCATCAAAGCAAGGTGCATGTAGGTGCCCCGCTATACAAGTAACTCAAGAATGATATGAAAACATTTGAGGACCAAAAATCATGTGACTAATTACAATAAATCCCTTGATATGGGTAAACTGCATCAAAGGCCAAAACAAGCATAAAATTGCATAACTTGCTCAAACAAGGTCCAAACTGGACCAAACTTGAAACTTAGGTTTGTCACATGATATAAAAGCACAACTTATGGTTTTATTAAGGTTTTAAACATGTAAATATGATAATAAAGCATGTTCAACCAATAAGCAAGGTTAGGGGTCTTACAATATAACCTAGGAACCACTTAACTTTCTTTTCTGGCTCAAAGATACTCTCATTAATGGTACTTATGGATATAATACACATCATATATGAATCCAAATAGTATGTGATGTTAATAAGCATAAGCATTATATTTATCATATGTTGTTTTCAGCTTTGATCCAATGAATTATATCTTTTCTATCTTATGGTGTACAATCTCATGACCCAAATGTCATCTCTTTTTATGAGTCATATTGGCAATCTATTGCACTTGTAAGACATGGTCCCACTGATCAAGGATCGGGTAGAGTTTTAGGAATGACAACTAGCCCCACATACTACCACTAGCCTTGATTGTGCACTTTGTCCTCACTCACGCACAAGCCACGATCAAATTTCTAATTGGTCACACATTGTAGTACTACTATGAGTGGAACACGCTTAACCATAAAATTATTTAGTTATGGGCTCCTTGAAAAGGAGGTGTACCTTGGTGATATGGGTAGTTCAATCATTCCCTTTAATATCATTTTATCCTATGCCTCAAATTGTGGGACGTTAATATCTCCCCCACTTAGACTATTGATATCATTACTAAGGCTCAACTATATGGCCTCATAATATTTCTCGATTTCAGTGCATACCCATAATGGACCATGGACACTAGCTCCCGATCAGGGCTACTAGCGCAAGGGTGGATAGATCACCATGGATAGTGTAATAACGTGTATTCTCCTAATAACATAAGATAGATTACTACATTATAGTTAAAAATTAATTGTAACTATTAAATAAGTTGATAATGTTTCTACGGAAAGTTTTACAACAAAAAGGAAGAACTAAAAAACAAAGAAAATAACTGTAAACTTGTACAAAACATGGGTAAAAACCCCTTCTAATCTAGCGCACAACTTAAGTAGCCATCCGCTAGTTCCCCTTCTTTGTCTCGTCCACCAGCCAACCAACAACCTCCACCTCGCCTGGCCCCCAAAACCATGCCCTGCCTCCCCTCTCACTCTGCTCTTCCTCTCCCTCTCCCTCGCATGCCCGGCTACAACATGGGTTGGTCATGGCAACTAACTGCCCCCCAGTGGCATCGCGCCATGTCAACACAGACCCCACTCCTCCTTTCCTCTCTCTCATTCTCTTTTCCCTTCCCTCATCTCTCCCTCTCCCTCTCCCTCCCCGATAATTTCTCGTTGTTGGTTGCTGAAACGGCAACAGTTCTGACAGCAAGTATGTCGCAGTCGTGGCAGTGCCAACAGGGCCTCCTCTCCACCGGAAATGGTTACACCAACACCACAGGAGGATCTCAGCCTCGCCCATACTATCACCCACCTCTCTCGACCACCAGTAGGACCCCGCCACGTCTACAAACACCATGCCGTTGGTGGTGCTACAAACTGCGACGACGGGATTTGTCACTGCTCCGTCTCGTCCCATCACCATGAATCAGTCCATGATATACCACAATACCTCAATGCGCCGCCCAAACTGCCCCAAACGACCTGTAGTGATGCAACACATCGTCTTCTTCCTCTGCCCACGGACATGGCGACATTGTACACCATTAATGAGAAGGCAACTCCGGTGACTGAACTCCGCTACCTCAGACTATCGTTTCACACGAAACTTGGCGAATGGCTTCATCGCACAAAGGACTAACCTGACAGCTACTTGTCACAGCCAATGGGGATTCAGGAAAGAACTTATCGCTGCCCAAAAACACCCTATCATCGTTACTGTGTGCTGAGTATTGACGAGCAGATTCTGAGTCACCCTTATCTAACCACCCTCACTGTGTTGAACCTTCCCCAGCCTACCCCAAATTCCTATATAAACACCCCTCTGACCATTGGATTAGGCATACTCTCATCCTTTTCCTTCAATAACTCCCGATGAAGCCACTTCATCTTCTTCTTCCTTCACCTTCTTCCACACCCATCCTCCGTCACCATGGGTCACTTAGGTGACGACCATAGGCCTCCCTTGCATTCTCTAGACTCGTGCCACATAGATAAATCATCGACCATCTCCTCCTATGTTCCTTGTTCTTTTCCTCTCCTTCATCCTCTAGATTAAACCCAATGGGCTTCTCCGTCGTCTTCCTTTCCTCACAATCCACCTTTTAACTAGTAGAAAACAAGGTGCAAGGATCCTGATAAGTTCTTAATAATTACCAAGGATGAGCATGTTCGAGAAATCAACTTTCTTCATTCAAGAGAACACTCTAATGATGAGGAAGATCAACCATGGATAAAACACTCAAAAAGACATGAGCATGTATGAGAACTTAGATTTGTCAAACAAAATGAAATGGACCAAGTAGTAGAACAAGATTCCAATCCACAAAACTAATGCCCTTGAAAGAATGAAAGCTATGGAGTACGATTTGTTGAGTCATCATCTTTCTACATAAATTGTTGTATGGAGTATCTTCTATTGAGTCATAAACATCATCATACATTTTTTGTATGGAATAATATTCCTTTTGATGAGTCATCACCTCCTCTTCTCATTTATGTGTCTTCCTCAAGATGATTACCATGTACAATATATTGTTGTCATAAATGTAAGATTAAAATATAATCAAAGGGTTGACTGGTTCATAAGTTAGATCTTTTATATTTGTATTATCTTATATTGGATCTCTCTTTTATGAAAATATATACAATTAATCACCTTATAATGTAACATCACAAACTCTAATGTTCATTCAAAAATTAATTACATGTATTTAAAGTTGAATGCTCGATTGGGAATTTACATTCATGTCTGAGTCAACCTTGAGAAGACTTTATCTATTAAAATAAGTGATTTTGTCCAATATGATTTTCATAATATCATATCATGCGAATCAATATCTCTTATTTCATTTGAAACTATGATATGTGAAAAGTAGGTATCCAAACATGATTAATTTACCTCCTATATGTATTCATTTGAATTTCAACAAGTCTTGATCTATTTTACACTGTTTCAACATGATTAAATTTATTATATTTGAGAAATGGATGAAAAGGTTAAAATGATGAGATTGTATACATGAGTTGTGATGCTCAATGGTATTCCTCCTAGTTTTTTAAAATTATGATAAGTATTGTTGATATTTCTCCATTGAAGAGTTGATTAATTTTACAGTCCCATAGCCAATGAGGACCAAAAGATTGAGATTGATGTGTTATGTTATGTTTGGATCTAGATTGTATCCTTGGGATGTTGAAGGGAGGAGGGATAGCCTCTCCCTTGCAACTACCCCACCTTGAGGGCGGCCAAAGTGCTACTAGTCTATGAGATAAATCATTAAAGTTTGTGTATAACGACCGGTGAGGTGACGACACCTATACTAGGCCGCTAGATCATGGAGAGATATGGTTGAGGACCGACCCCACCTCGAGGGCAGACTAAGGGATGCAGGACTACCCTTCGAGTAGGCATCAAACCAGGGGCCTATAAACCCCACCAACTATGTGCGGTGGGACAGAGGAAGCTGTGGGGGTATAATTGGCACACGTGAGGTCGATGTCTTTGTGATAGGGCAGTGTGCAATATGATATTATTAATTTGTTACTTATGGTCTATGTGACCTTAGTTGTGGTTGCAGGCCATGAGCTGGATCTAGGGTTGGTTAACAATCCATTTGGACTGAGTGGGGAATGATACAATAAAGTGATTCATATGTTATCTACTCTCTTATTATGTGTTTTACTTCATTATCATATGTTCTGACTTTCATAACATATGCTTCTCTTTATGTATTTTACATGTATAGACATATACCAAATGTTCCAACATTTATATGATCTGCCTAAATTTTTACGCCTCTCCATATTTAGACATTTATGTAACTCCTCTTGCTATAGTTCTTGTTCCCTTCCCACTGTAGGTTATACAAGGATTCAAGTTTCATCATGTGGCTTTTCTAACTTGATCCTGGTGGGAGTAACATCAAGCTAAATTCTTAGTTGATGTTCAGATGTTTAACTTGTAGAAGGATAATCAAGTGAATGTAACATTTTGAAATTTTGATGTAACCAATGTCATATAATACAAACATTTGAAGATGTAATAAATTTTTGTGGTTGATATCTATTGCTTGATGCTTCTTCCATAATGCTCTTAGGTTTTAATCTCCATGTTTAAGAACTAATTGTGGAGGCTAAAATTTGGGACGTTATAGACAGTCCTTTACAACATGCTTAGACTGCACATATGAAGATTGGCATGTTGCATGCCCATGTGGGCACCATCAACTGGAGGGGTTATGGATCTAATACCATTTGTAATGTCTGGGACCACTGTCCAAGGGTCTACTAGAGTTTTATGAATGATGATTTGCCCCCAGAGACTGCCACTAGCCTTGACTGCATGCTTTTTCCTCACTCATGCATAAGCCATGATCAACTTCCCGACCAGTCACCCGTCCTACTACTACATTATATGGGGCATGCTCAACTATAGAGTTCTTTAGTGATGGGCTCCCTAAAAAGGAGGTGCACGTTGGTGATATGGGTAGTCCAGTTGTTTATTTTAAGATCATTTTATCTGAGACCTGAAATCTTGGGATGTTATAGTACTCCATACATTTTTTTTTCAAATTGCTGATGTTTGTATGCAATGTAATCTATCCTATAATGATGGTAATAGGGATGCATTATATATTATTTGATAATTAGTAAGGGAATTCCAGATATTCTGTTTTTTTTAGTATTGAGATAATGGATAAATGAAGTAATCTCCTAAGAGTGTTTTGACTTTCTGATTTGGGTTGAGGATCTAAAAATAAGATCATATGTATACTAAAGATTATCATTCTTATTATTGTAATAGGGATGCATTATATATTATTCGATAATTAGTAAGGGCAATTCTAGATATTCTGTTTGTTTTTAGTATTGAGATAATGAATAAATGAAGTAATCTCCTAAGAGTGTTTTGAATCTCTGATTTGGGTTGAGGATCTAAACATAAGATCATATGTATACTCAAGATTATCATTCTTATTATGTCCTTAATAAATTATTATTATGGATAATATAAAACAATGGTAATACATAAGACTAATATGTATGTTAAATGATGATTATGTCTCTTAGTTATGTATTAGATATCAATTCTAATACATGAGTACTTTTTTTTTCTATAAATTTTTTTTTCTTATATACAATCGCACAACATAAGGAAATATATCCACTATGATTGATTCCATCAATGTATAATGTAATGATATGTTTATTGACCTGAGAGTTATACATTGTCCATATTTTGATAATGTTTTAACCATTCCATTCCTATGTATCTAATATGTCTACTTGAGATTGATTTTAGGTATCAGGTACATGAAAAGGATCAATTCAATCAATCTCTAGCTTGATAAGTTCAAGTCAAAAGCAATGCAAATGCACTTTTGTGAAAAACACCCTAAAACCCTTAGGATGATTGTTTTAATCATTTGTATTGATGCTATGACTTGTAACTAAGATGAGAAAAATCAGGAGCCCTTAATTCAAATGTTTAATCACTCTAATGACATTTTCAAAAATACATCACATAGTGTATACTTAGTCGAGTTTATTCTGTGACAAACTCGACCGACACCATTGATGCATTTTGAGAATGTCCAGGTTCGGTCGAGTTTCAATACATAGAACTCGACCGACACCCTACACTGGAAAAAATAATTTCAAGCGACCGATCGAGTTTCATCCAAGATAAACTCAATCGGTGCTTCAAATTTGTTTTTTCATATAGTGTAATTAGTCAAGTTGCCTTTATTAAAACTCGACCGAATGCACTATACAAAAAGTGCAGGAAAAGAGATTTTAACTGTTGGAGTGTTGTAAAACTCAAAATTATATCCATTACAACACCCCAAACGGATAGAAAACATTCTTTAGTGCTCCTAGCCTCTAATAGACACCCCAACTATAATTAGGTCCTCTTGGAGTTCATTCAATGGTTGGTCCTTCATGCTATTCAAGCTCCTAGCTATAGTTGAGTGCATCCAGTCTACTTGAGCCCCTTTCTCTCTATTGTTTGCAAATCAAAACATCCATATGAGTGAGATAGATATGTGTAAGAGAGATACTCCATTGTAGACTTGTAAAGCTCTCAAAGCTTCCCTTTCTCCAACCCCTTTCTTCAAGTTCAAGTTGGTGAAAACTTCTCCAAGTGAAGGACAAGGTGCAAGGATTCTCCAAGTGGAAGGATAAGGTGCAAAAGCTTCTCTAAGGTGAAGTAGAAGGTCAAGGCTAAAGATCCAGGAGTAGAGTAGGTAAATACTTCAAGGAAAAAGACTCGTGTAAGAAGGGAATCTCCTTGGCGAAGGTGTCCAGCTGCTTGCAAGAGTGGGTAAAACCTTATAGAGGTAGAAGACTCTATCTAAAGGATAGGTAAGTCCTTGATTGGTTTATTATCTTCTTTTGGACCTTAAAAAGGAGGTTGGGTATTCTTGGCCCAGCAAAGGAAGGTCATCTTATATGTCATATAATGAAATATATGTATGCATGGCTTGCAAAATCCTTCATTTTGATCTCTCTAGGTAGTGGACTGACTTTCTCCTAGTTTGGAGATTGAAATCACTCTACATAGATTTTTCTTGCATTTTTTCAATCTCTCTCATCGTTGATATATATGTGTAGTTGCACCACAAATTCAATACTTTCAAATCCCATATCTTGAAGTAACTTGAAGGTCTAATGAATCTTTTTAAGTGTTTTTAGCTTTATTCACCCCCTCTAGATCCCATTGATCCAACAAGTGATATCAGAGCCACGATCTTCTCCAACAAATCTCCCATAAGAAGAGAATATGTGCGAAAACCTACTTGGATCTCTTAACTTGGAAGGTGTCTCAACACCATCATCAACAAACTTGCTTCTTTGAGCCACACCATGGATAGAGGGACCATCAACTCCAAGATTCTAAGGTCTCTCTCCAAGAGATGGGAATCTAAGGTAACTTCCATTGAAGAAGTTAGAAGGTTTGGTGATATAGCCACCGAAGAGCTCATCGACAACCTTCAAGCTCATGATCCAAGACTTTACAAACAAGAGGAAGATGAGAAGCAAGAATAGAAAGAATCAAAGAAGATCAAAGACAATACATTCAAAGCTCAAGTGGAGGCAATGATTCTCCAACAACAACTTGCTTTCCGATCCTCTCCTCCTTACTCAAGTGAAGATGAAGCCCCTAGTGGCTAAGAATCAAACTACTCCAAGGGGAAGAACTTCAAAGGAAATCCATCCTCCTCCACTCCAAGGTTCTATGAATGTGGGCAAAAGGGACACTACAAGAATGAGTGCCCCAAGGCCAAGAAGTCCTACCACAAGAGCAGCTCCAAGAAAAGGGAGGACTATAAGAAGGATGGCAAGTACAAGAAGAAGGACAAGAAGGAAAGAATAAGTAAGGGTGCAACCCATGCCACATGGGAGGAGTCTTCTTCTAGTGATTCCAGATCCAATGAGGGATAATGCCACCTTGCACTCATGGACTCTACTAGTAAAGATATTTGTGAGGTAAGTGAGGTAAGCTTGCATGATTTATCTAAAGAAACCTTCATTGATATGCTTAATGCTTCCCACTCTTCTCTTTCCAAATGTAAATTCAGAAGAATAGGTTAGGGAAAATCATTGATGACTTGTATGTTAAGCTTGATATCCTTTATCAAAATGAGATAATGCATCTTGATAGTATTGATTCTTTGCAAAGACAGTTTCTTGATCTTGGGCTCCAATACAATGGAGTTGAAGTAGTGAATGGTCTCTACCTTAAGAAGATCAATAGTCTTAAGGGGGAAAACCAATCCCGCCTTGATGAGCTTGTTTTACTTAGAATTGACAATGACGATCTTAAACATGCTTGTGATGCTATCAGAGATGAAAATAGAATCTATCTTGATGAACTTATCATGCTTAGAAATGAAAATGTTAGATTTCTTGCCCAAACTAATGATCTTTCTTCTAGACCTCTATTGCCTAGTAATGAGGTAGCTAGCATTACTCTTGAAAGAGATTTTATCATACTGAAGCCCTCTATTTGAAGTCTGACTTACTTCATGCACAAGATGATCTTACTAGTTTATCTTCTACTGTCATTACTCTTAGTGATGATAATCACAAACCTAGAGTTTCCTTGCAGAAATTCCTTAAAGGGAAAAAGTCCTTCAATGAAGTTCTAGATCACTCTACCAAACAAGTTGGTACTAGTGGTTTGGTATATGTAGGGGGAGCCCCAAAGAACAAGAGAAAGGGTAAGAGTAAGAAAAAGAGCAAGGAACCTCCTTTCTTTCATGGAGGGCCATCCGACTCTAAGAACCCTATGGTTTGTGTGCATTGCAAGAGTGATGACCATTACTCTACTTATTGTACTTATAGAGAGAAGGGGGCCAACCCAAAGATGAGATGGGTTCCTAAGCTAACACTAGATCCCAAGGTTTGAATTGGGCACTAACGTCTACTTTTCTTGTAGGTAAAATGAAAATGAATTGTTGATAGTGGTTGCTCAAAACATATGACAGGTGAAATCAGCCACTTCAATCAATTCACAAAGAAGAAAGGAAGATCAGTGGCATTTGGTGACAACAACAAAGGTAAAGTGATAGGTGAGGGTGATGTAGGTGTTTCACTATGCATCAGGAATGTTCTTCTTGTGGATGGCCTACATCACAATTCAATTAGTGTTAGTCAATTATGTAATAATGGCTATCTTGTTCTTTTACCTCACTAGAATGCTTGCTTCTAGATTCTCTCTTCTACAATGTTATATATAAGGGAACTATAAATGGTAATCTCTATGTTATTATTCTTGACTCTATTAAGCCTATTGTTGGTAGATGTCTTATTGTCAATTTGAATGATATATCTTTGTGGCACTGTAGGCTTGGTCATGTAAATATGCATTAGTTGAAGAAGTTGAGCAAAAAAGAATTGGTCAAAGGACTTCTAAAACTAGATTTTGAGAAGGATGAGGAATGCCAAACTTATACCCAAGGAAAGAAAAAAAGCCCTCCTTTAAATATAAAAGAGTCCTTAGTACCAAGAGAGAACTTGAACTTCTTCACATCGATCTATTTGGACCAATGAGAACTCAATCGCTTCATGCTAGCAAGTATTGCCTTATGATTGTCGATGACTTTTCTCGCTTTATTTGGACCTTATTTCTTATTTCAAAAAGTGATACTCTCGATGATTTCTTAACTTTTTATAAACAAGTTAAAAATGAAGCTTCTTGCCAGATCATTTCTATCCGCAGTGACCATGGGGGAGAATTTGAAAATGATTTGTTTGAACATTTTTGTGAGGAATCTGGGTATGTACATAACTTTTCTTCACCTCAAATACCTCAAGAAAATGAGGTTGTAAAGAGAAAGAATAGGTCACCACAGGAAATGGCTATAACCATGCTTCTAAAGTATGACACTTAAAATAAGTTTTGGACCAAAGCCATTAGCACTTCATGTTTTGTGCAAAACCAAGTTTTCACTCATCCATCTTTTAAGAAAATCCCCTATGAGTTATGGCATGGTAGAAATCCTTCTATCAATTTCTTTCATGTTTTTAGTTGTCCTTATTTTGTTTTGAACACCAAGGATTTCATCGACAAGTTTGATGTGAAATCTTACAATGCTTTCTTTCTTGATTATAACACTACTAGAAAAACTTATAGTGTGTTTAGTATTGAATTGTCAAAAGTTGAACAATCTATAAATGATAATTTTTTGAAACTAACCCCTCTATTTCCAAGAATATTGTGAATAATGATGTTGTAGATGAGGTGATCCCTCACTTGAAAGAGTTGAACATTGTTGACAAAGGAAAAGAGGTGATAGTTGATGAATAAGAGAAATAAGAAGAAAAGAAGGATACAACTCCCCGCTTTGCAAAACATCATCCTAAAGAGCTCATTATAGGTAATCCTTTTGAAAGGATGAAGACATGGGCTGCATACAACAAAGAACAAGTCATCAACGCCTTCATCTCACAACTTGAGCCCAATAATGTGCAAGAAGCTCCTAAAGATGATGAACGAATCCTAGCCATGTAATAAGAGTTAGAACAGTTCAATAAGAACAAAGTGTGGACCTTAATGCCAAAACCAAATGATAGGAAGATCATTGGCACCAAGTGGGTCTACCACAACAAGCTAGATGAAAGTGAAAAAGTGGTAAGAAACAATGCAATGTTAGTTGCTCAAGGCTACAATCAACAGGAAGGTATTGATTTTGATGAAACTTATGCTCATGTTGCTAGACTTGAATCTATTAGAATGTTACTTGCCTTTGCTAGCTATAACAATTTCTTACTTTATCAAATGGATGTTCAAATGTGTTTTTGAATGGTACAATAGAAGAGGAAGTCTTTGTAGCTCAACCTATCGGATTTGAACATGATAAATTTCCAAACCATGTTTATTTATTGCAAAAAGCTCTATATGGACTCAAACAGGCCCCTAGAGCTTGGTATGTGAAACTAAAGAACTTTTTTTTAGACAACAACTACATCATGGGCAAAGTCGGTTCTACTCTATTTCAAAAATATACTTCTAGCAATTTCTGGATCATTCAAATTTAAGTAGATGATATTGTATTTGGTGAAACTGATCTTGATCTTTGCAAGGAGTTTAGTTCTCTTATGCAGATCGAGTTTGAGATGAGCATGATCGGGGAGCTTACTTTCTTCCTTGATTTCCAAATCAAGCAAACCAAGGAAGGTAACTTCATCAACCAAGGCAAATACACCAGTGAACTCTAGAAGTTCTTTGGAATGGAGAGCACCAAGCCTATGGGCACCCCATGCGATACACCACCAAGTTTGACAAATATGAAGAAGGTGAGAAAGTGAATGAGAAGCTCTATAGAGGTATGATTGGAAGTTTATTATATTTAACTGCATCTAGACCTGACATAATGTTTAGTGTTCGTTTGTGTTCTCAATTTCAATCAAGTCCTATAAAATCACATCTCATAGTGGTTAAGAGGATTTTGAGGTATCTAGCCAAAACTCAAAATTTTGGACTATGGTGTCCCAAGTCAAGGGACTTTACTCTTACTCCTTCTAGTGATGCTAATTATGTTGTGTGTTTGATTGATAAAAAGTTCACAAGTGGCACTTGCTTCTTCCTAGGACCATGCTTGGTTTATTGGTTCTCTAAGAAACAAAGCATAATGTCTCTTTCAACTACCAAGGCTGAATACATTCCATCTGGTAGTTGTTGTGCCCAAGTCCTATGGATGAAGTAAATGCTTCAAGACTTTAACATTTATTTTGATGTTTCTCCTATCTATTCTGACAATACTAGTATAATTAATCTCTCTTATAATCTAATATTGCATAGTAGAGATAAACATATAGAGGTCCATTACCACTTTCTTCTTGACCACATTGCCAACAAGGATATCTATATCAGCATGTGGACACAAAGAATCTACTTGTGGACATTTTCACTAAACCTCTAGCTAGAGAGCAATTTACATTTATTAAATCAAAACTGCTCATAATTGCTCTTGATGATATTGACATGCAACATGCAATCTAGCTAGATGTTATCATACCTAAAAATTTCTTGCTTAAAATTGGTCATGTTTTACTTGAAAGTGCTATTTTTGCCATGTTTTCATGCCTTGTTTTGCTTATTTTTTGCAAACATAAAGCAAAATAGTATCTAATGATCAATAGAATGTGCCTCGTTGTGTTTAAAATACATAATAGGCTAAGAAAATATAAATTTATATAGCACTATAGAGGATTAGAATTAAAGTTTCTATGTTTTGGACAGGCTAACCAGTCAATTGAATTTGACCTGGAGAAACACGACAGATCCCTAGTTGAGGACCGAGCTATAATGTAGTATCGGTCGAGTTTCCTATACACAGAACTCGACTGACCACGCAACTGGATGCAAATTAAAATGGGCAATCAAATGCCTTTTCTCCCTCCCAACTAGAGAAAGTCAACCAATAGCCGACCTCCAGTGTTCGTCCTCCAACCCGAGGCTAACCCAACCTCTCCTACACCCTTACTAGCCTCCAATCATCCCTTCTTTCCTCTCCCAACCATAACCTAGGTGGTTTGGCGACCTGCTTCTTGTGTTTTGCTTCTCGTTTGGTGGTCATTACCTCACAATCCGACCTAGATGTCCTCCAACTGTAGGAAACGATCCAGACCTACTGGAGCTCCATCCTCCTCCACTTCTCCTGGACATGTCTCTTTTGATAGCACCTCTTTCATATCAACTCAAGTCATGAATAATTACAAGGAACTCCTTCCTAAGACTCCCTTTCATTTTTGTGCTTTGTTTGAACCTCGTTTTGTAATGAGTGAGGTGATCAAAGAGGTCTCTAAGGTGTTCAAAGAACACCATCTTACATAACGTTTCTTTTGCGGGATAGAACAAATGATAGGAGTCAAAATCCTATTAAAATTTATATCATGTGTTTGGTTGCGTAAAAACCCACATTAGGATAGGCAAGTAGTGGTAGTGGAGTCCCAACTAATTAGGATTCACAGTTCCAGACCCCCCAAGTATTAAGTCGGGATATATCCCAACAGACACCCGACCCCAAAGAGAACCCTCTCCTGATAATTTTTTTGTGTCTGCCCTCTCTCTCATGAAAGAAGGTTTGTGTGCGTCATTTCTTCTCCGAATGGTGAGCAGTAGTCTTGAATGACAAAAATTGCTCTTCTTCTCCCTAGAGAATAGATGTCCTTCTTCACTTGTAAGTAGTCAATCCTCACACTAGGTTTCTAACGCCTTCTCTTTAGTCTCATAAACAATGAGCCCCTCCTCTCCCTCATGAATGATGACACCCTTTTCCAACCAGACATGGTTTCCCCTCACGGGAAGTGGCACTGCAACTCATTCAGATTCCACACTACTGCTCCTCGATACCAATGTTGTTGCTTCTCACTGTGGTTTTGGTATTTTTGCACAGTGTAACTCGTTCCTCCGGAGACGGTTGACGTTTCTACTCCAAACAACTGATTTGACAATTTTACTTCTCAAAACTAGTTCGATGCCGCTACTAACAATCAACAACTATCAATACCATTGTTTATCAAGATTCATTAGTGTTGCTTCTCGTTTGACCCCATCTTTTTGCTCCTTGCTTCCTTTCGGTGTGCCTCTCTACAACAATTGTATCAAGAAGGTAACAAAAAAATATGCTCCTTTACATATTTAATATAATTATGCATGTTATCATATCCTATATTACTATGTTAAAAATTTCTATCATGTATGGATCATAGGAAAATCAATTTTCTTATCATTTTTATTATTTTGTCAGTGTTGAGATTTTTAACAATACATTTTTGTGTGTGATTTTTTCCTAGCGATATAAATTATGGATTTAACTTGATATTAAAGTTTTCCAAAAAAAACCAACTAAAGTGTTTACAAATGTGTTCAATACATGATTCACATAATTGGGTGTAGACTTGTGCATGCACAAAATTATGTTATCTATTATTGATAAATTGTTATAAGTTATCAAGTTTGTTATGGATTTTGATGACAAAACTGTGATCTAAATTTGAAATGCATAAAAATTAATAATTTAATATTAACTTGTTTTTAATCATAAGTAACCATATTAAATACCTTATTTGAAAAATAAGAGGTTATGTATCATGTAAATTACAAATGATGATGGTTGTAATGTTGCACAAAGACATTCTTTATAATACTAATGTATGTGACATATTTTACGTTATTCCAAAATAGAATATGCACAGTTTAAAAATAATTTACACGCTATAAAGCCATCTATCTAAATATTCTCTTCTTTTTCATCTGTCACATAAATTATTAGTTTTAAACACCTCAATAAATGGATGTAGTTTTTGACAAATTTTAATTAGAAACATTTCTTATGGGTTGCAGTTTTATATGCAACAATGGCACATTTGTCAAAATGGGATAAACGTATCCGAAATAGGAGAATCAGTGTCCAATTGTTCCTACATTCTATACATGAGGAAATCTTCTGCTGATAGTCATCATCATTGTAGTTTCATGGGCACATGACCGTAAATTTAGTTTAACTGATCAAAATGAGAATAGGAGTATCTTATTGATAAGTTGGTCTACAAGAGTGACAAAAATGTATCAACAAGCTTAGGATGGACCGTCGAACTTTTTGACATTTGTGTTCATTATTGACATCAATGGGGAAGCTCACATGTAGTAGGAATACAACCATTGATGAAAGGGTTGCTATTTTCCTTTATATCCTATCTCACCACTAAAAAAATAGGATAATTCAGGACAACTTTTTTAGATCTGGTGAAACTGTGATTTGATACTTTAATGAGGTGTTAAATGATGTGATCAGGTCACATAAAGCATTGTATCAAAAGGCCGAGGTACTTCTAAAAAATTCAACTGACAACCTCTGGAAATGGTTTAAAGCATATTTATTTTACATATATATATTATCAATTAAACAATATACTAAACATTATTCCTTACCTAGGGATGCCTTGGAGCATTGGATGGCACGTACATTGAAATGTGTATCCCTGAGATAGACAGAGAGATATAGAAATAGGAAAGGATTCATAGCAACTAATGTTCTTAGAGTTTGCAACAAAGATATGCAATTCATGTATGTCTTGTCGGGTTGGGAAGGTTCAACATCAGACATGAGAGTTCTCGAAGATTCCATGACTAGACACAATGGATTCCATGTTCCACATGATTATATTCACAAATTTGTATATATCACATATATAATTAGTATATTCTTTCTCTATATTTGTTATTTTTTTCATGAATATGGTTGTAGAAAATTATTTCAGGAATGACGATTGGCCCCACAGACCACCACTAGCCTTAACTTCACGCTTTAATCACACTTCGCATGCAAGCCAGGATCAACTTCCCAATTGGTCACCCATTCTAGTACTACTCCAAGCTGAGCACGCTTAACTATGGAGTTCTTTTGTGATGGGCTCCCGGAAAAGGAGGTGCACCTTGGTGATATGAGTAGTCCAATCATTCCTTTTAAGATCATTCTATCTGAGGCCTCAAATCCTAGGATGTTAAAATTTCATCAGCATATATTAAAATTTAATTCATATGTTTTGAAAAATAGTGTAGAATCTAATTTTCCTATTGAGAAACCATTATCAAATCGATATTTTTTAAGTCTTTCATACCAATTTCGTAGTTCTTGCTCTAGACCATAAAGAGCTTTCTTAAGTTTATATACATGGTCAATCTTGTCAGGAATCACAAAGCTAGGTGGTTGAGAAACATATACTTCTTCTTCTTTGATTCTATTTAGAAAGGTACTTTTTACATCCTTTTAGAATACTTTGATATCTTTGTGGGAAACTAGAGCTAATAACATTCTAATAGCTTCAAGTATAAATACGAGAGCATAGGTTTCATCAAAATCTATCCCTTCTTATTGATTATATCCTTAAGCTACCAACCTAGCTTTGTTTCTAACTACTTCCCTTACTTCATTAAGTTTGTTTCGAAAAACCCACTTAGTTCCAATGCTGGTTTGACCCTATGGCTTAGGAGCTAAGTCCCATACGATATTTGTCATAAAGTGATTTAGTTCTTCTTGCACAGCCATTATCTAATATTCATCCTTTAGATCTTCATTTACCTTTTTAGGTTCAACCATTGATACAAATGCCATGTTTGCAACTTCTCTAAATGATGATCATGATTTTATCTTGTCAAAAGGATTTCCTATGATTAAGTCTTGAGGAGGGTTCTTGAGTAATCTAGGAATAGATTGTTGTGTTTCATTTTGTTTTTCATTTTCAAAATTTTGATCATCTTCTATAGATATGGCTAGGTCCTCAATTTGATGAGTAACATCATTTAAGTTTTCAATTTCATTTTCAGCACTTTGTGTTGTCATATCATGAAATGTGATATGAATTGATTCTTCAATGTGTAATAACTTGCTACTAGAGCATAAACTAATTTGTCTGGGATAATGAAGTTAGTATGTTTGAGTCATAAGTGTACCAGTTAAAGGTGATGTGGTGATCTCTCTAAAAATTCTAGCATTTGGATACCCTTTCCCAGTATCCCAATACTTCCGCTAACCAGTCTTAAGCTATTTTTTCTATCCCTATTAGTATATTTGCTTCATCGATTTCTTATGATTACTTAAAAGGAATATGTTAATAAAGATAAGGATGATGTTAAACAAATGAACAAGAAATATGAACGTGTTTTTATGAATAATTGAATAATTAGGTTTAAAAAGAATACTTGAGCATCAATGGAGCTATTTAAATTCAATTAAAGGATGCATAATGTGTTAAATCATAAAGCTGAAACTAGTAAGGAGAACATTAAATCAGACATTTAAATTTAAGCATAAAATAATAAACATATGGCATGAAATGCAAGATTATATAATTAAATAAAGATATAAAAAGAATTTAATGCATAAAAAATAGAATATAATGATGTCATATGGAGTGAATAATATAATAGAAATATGATGGATACTAGAGGAGAGTTTGAAACATGAATATATAGATGATAAAGATTAAATATATTGATGATAGACACATAATGACAAGTAAGTAAAATGAATTTCTTTTGTGATAATGTATTAAACCTAGATAAGAGAAAAGTATTAAGTGAATAATTCAAGAATAGAATCTGAAGTGATAAACATCTTCATTTTGTATATTGTCTTTCATTAGAGACACATGGGGAAGGCATATACATTGAGAATGTAGCCTATGGAACAAAGACATATATTAATTATAGTCATTTAATCTTAGAAAGATAACAACGAAGAACTGAAGAGAACTATAACACTAATGAAATTAAGATGCTACTATTTTTTATGAAGTAATATCTAGGTCAAGAACACTAGAATGAGAACGTATTTTGGGCATATAACACAAATTCCAAAATCAAAAGTGAAGGATAACTAATTAAATAAAATACATATTAGGTCTATTTTTAATTTTCATTAGGAAAAAAGTTTCTATTTGAATATACTTGTTTATGAATGCATGCTTGCATTCCCAAGTTTTAAACATTATAATTTTGGTGAAGAATAGAAGAAACAAAAATTAAGTAGGGATGAAGTGATAAGAAAATAATTTAAAATGATCCATAAGTATAATTAGAGATACAAAATTTAAAAGCATTGGTGATATATTGAAAATCTAATACATTCGGTAGATTATTTACAAAAAGTAATTTACAAGAAGGTTAGATACAAGAAAGTAATTCAAGCATAAGGAAGATTATAGTGAATTTCAAAAAGGATAAAAATGTAAATATCTAACAAATGGGCTAACATAGTGATAAGCTAGGGTTGCATCATAAATGAGGCTTCATATTAGGATGATGTAGGTTGTCAGTGTACATCCCCCAAGTAAAAAAGATATATCACTAGTACAAAAACTATCTATGGCATCAGTTAAAATGACCTTTTCATGTTAGTTTAAAACTGACACCTAAGTCACTATAACCACAGGCCTAAGATGTTGGTTCTTTGGGGAAGAAAAAACCGACGCCAGAGATCCATTCGTCGATTGTGTGGATAAAAGAAACTGACACCTATCATGATGTACCAGGTCACATTTATAATTGGTAAAGGACCCTAAATCGCCAGTTCTATACAAACCAACAACTATCATGAAGTATGATGTTGGTTACAACCCAAATAATGATGATTTTAATGTAAAGTGTAAGTTATATTTAACAAACTAACACCTATGGCATGCTACCCATCAAGATCATTCCGTCCAACACAATCATTTTGGTTTTGTCCTTTAAGTTTCATTATTTTACTAAAGCTAATGACTTAGGCCTATGGTGTCATTTTTTTTATAGGATTGATGACTAAGTTTTGGTTTTTTCTTTAAATGACAAACCTACAGCCTACTTCCTGGATGGTAAGCAGGATGTAGAACCAGTAGTTTAGTTTCGAACTGCATGTTAACAACATCATGTGAGTTCAGATTAGCAACATGCCACTAAACCTGCAATAACAAACATAATATGCACATAATCTTATTCATTCACCAATCCAATTTCATCACATGTGCAATCATAATTCTTTCATCTTCACATTCATTCACACACATGTTACTTCATTTACATATATACCAATTTCATTCTCGTAACATGTAGAAACATTCATTTATTGATCTTCACATTCACAAACTTGTATATAGATCATCATTCACATATGCACACATCAAATTTAGAGTTGCCAATGTGTACATCAAATTTAGAGTTGCCAATATATAGATCATCAATCTCATCAATATAGATCATCATTTATAAGCACCACATGTATAATAGAATGCCAAGTTCTTCTTAATCTTCTTTATCTTCTTTATTCCAATCAAAATCAAATATGCCATCCCTTACGAAGGCTTCTGCCCATTGTTCTCGTGTCTCATCCAATTTTTCTCTTGTATAGGGTATGTGTATGCCTACTATCTTTTCTTTCATATCCAAGTCTTTCGTTTTAAACACCTACAAAGAGAATGACACATATAGTTAATAAGTTTGATATGTTCATATTATCTAATGCCCCTTTGTACTTATGATGATCAAGACTATATATATATATTATAATTAGGTAAATATATTTTGACTTCCCTCTAAAATTATAGAGGGTCAAGAGTTACATATAGCCCAATGCCACACATAAAAAAAGAGTAAAAACTCACACTCCTACCTAATGTGCAACTTGTATTTGATACATTTACAATTTTTTACAGCAAATGTGGTTAGATTTGTGACTGAGCCTCCGTGTCTTTGTACTTTCCTTTCCTCCCATATATGGTATCATAGAGAAGCAAACATGATCCCCTTTTTGTCACTTTTCCCACAACTGGACTACATTCTTCGTGGATTTTCCTTCAACTGCTAGTTCAAGCTGAATTTTCCACATATAATCTCCCATACCTCCCTTGTAAACGTGTAGCAACTAAAAAAGTGCATATGAGATCTGTGCTCTTTACAGAGTAGACAAACAACAACATCTTCATACCATTCATTATTTTATCTAGTGTAGCCAATGTGTTGTGTAGAATTTTATAGACGTACCTCATGTGCCTATCTTTTACTTTGGAACCTGAATACCAGCCCATACCTATTCCATGTGCATATCCATTACTTCTCTGGATCGTATTACTTCCAACGGATTGATCTTTGTATCTTTGAGTTTCCATTCTCCCACCTCATGTGGATTAAAAAAATGTCTAACCTATTGCCACATTTCTGTCATAACAATGATGGTGTGTGAATATCCTTCCCTTGTCTTCGGTATGAAGTAGAGTCCTCTAGGATATTTTTCTCTTATCCATTTTCCCCAAGTAGGAATGCCCTCTTGATATATAATAATTCTTCTCATTGTTCCCCACTTTGGTATGTCTCTTGGTGCTTTTAAGTCCAGCCTGCCTTCAACTTTTAGGAGTGCCAAGCATGCATATTTCATTGGATGGTGTGTACTGGTCCAAAGGAAGTTTGTCATCTTCATTTCCATTCTATCCAACACTACCCCTAAAATCTCTCCTTGTTGTAACCATAAGATCAGAAGTCCCTCAACCACCACCTTTAAAAGAGTGGCTCTTCTAGCCATTGATGTTTTCTACATTGTCCAATTGTTGCTGATTTTCTCCAATCTGTCCATGCAGTCAACAAAGTCTTTTACATGTAGGTTGCCTCCCACCAAAGTAAAATCCCATATATTTAGTAGGAAATACCCCCAAATCTACTCCCACATATTCCTCCAGTCAGTCTTCTATTAGATAGCAATTCTCAGACAAAAAAGATGAGTCTTATGAGTATTAACACACAACCCCGTCTATTCCCCGAACCTCCTAAGCAGGTCCTACAAATTCCCTAGAGTATTTTGCTTGGCTTCCACAAAGATAAGGATGTCATCTGCAAACATTAGATGTGTCATCACTTCAGTTCCAAACACTATATAAGGTCTAATCACTTTACTTCTTTCTACTTCTTGCAACTTCTGGGTAAAGTACTCCACGATAATCACAAAGAGAAAAGGAGAAAGTGGATTCCCCTGACGAAGTCCGTTGCCTCCTTTGAACATACCTATAGAAGTGCCATTAACTAGTATAGAGAAGCTAGTGGTCCCCACACACTATTTAATTTAGCCAATCCACTACTTATTGAACTCCATCTACTTCATGATCCATCATAATTTATCCCATCTCACGCTATCATTAGCTTTAGATACATCGAGCTTTAAGCATGCCTTCCTACTCCCTCTCATAACATTGTAATCTTATACGAACTCGCCTACTAGAAAAGCACAATCACTAATGCTCCTTCCTATCAAAAACACCCCCTAGTTAGTAGAAACAATATGGTCTTCAATCTAGCAGCCAGGATCTTTACAATGATTTTATATTGTACCGAGCAACATGCAATAGGTCTAAAATCAACTAGGGAATCAATCACTTTTTTCTTAGGAATGAGCACAAGGAAAGAGTGATTAACCTATCTGACCATATTTCCTCCTACTAAGAACCATTTCATATATTCCATCAAGTCCTTCTTTATGATATCTCGTGATTTCTTATAGAAAAAAGAATTAAAACCATCTGAACCTAGTTGCTGCCAATACTCCAGAGGGAATCTTTGACTTCCTGCTCATTTGTTTCCCTTGTGAGTACACTATTATGGGTACTTGCCAATTTGAAATTCCACTCCATCTCCTCCTCTTCTAACTCATCATTAAACTCCTTATTGTATAGAGAAGAATAAAATTGGATAGCATGTTCTTCCAAGTCCTATTGCTTGTTGAAAACATTCTCATCACTACCAATAAGCTCTGAGATGATGTTGCTAGCATATTTCCTCTTGATATCTGAATGATATAGTTTGGTATTTCTATCACCATCTTCCATTCATTTCTCTCTACTCCTCTACCAATAGAACTTTTCCTCAGCCTTCTTTAAGTCTTCTAGCATCATTTTCAGCTCACTATCTTCCTTTATCAACTCTCCATTTAATGGATGATGAAGCAACAATCTTATAACCGCCTTGCATTCTTCTTTGGTTTCCTTCAACATATTTGGAATGTTCTCCTTCTCCTTGGCCCAACTTTTGAGTGCACATTTGGTATTATCCAGTTTCTTTGCAAACACATACATTGGATTCCCCTTCACTTTGATGGTCTAGCTTTCTCTAATGACATCATTGAATCCCTTCCAATCAACCCAATAGTTCATGAACCTGAAAGGTCTTCTCTTTTGTTTCTTTTCTATGATTTTCACTAAAATTGGGGCATGGTTGCTCAACTCACATCCACCATCTTTAACCTGCACATTAGAAAATATCTACAACCACTTCTCATTTACTAGAGCTCTTTCAAGCTTGCTTACAATTCTATCCTCCAACTTCCTCTCATTGTTCCAAGTCAACAAGTCCCCACAAACCATGGGAAATTCAAAAAGTCCAGCCTGAACAATGGAATAATTTAAAGCATTAATCACTCCATTCACTACTGATCTTCCACCTATCTTCTCAACTGGCAGTCAGGCATTATTGAAGTCACCAATCATCAACCATGGATAAGATATCTATCTAGATAAATTTATCAGTTCCTTCCATAAACTTTGTCTCCTATTTGCATCATTATGAGCGTAGACAGTTGTCAACCAAATATGTAATCCACCTGCATTCCTACACTCCACTGTAATATGCTGATCTGACATGTGTATCACAGTAACCTGCCATGCATTTGGTTTCCATGCAACACAAACTCTAGCCAACTCAGAATGCTCCAGATTAGAGAGATTCTCCCATCCTTGAGGAAATAAGTATCTAATGTTGTTACTATTTTCCCTCCTTATTTTTGTTTCTGCCAAAAGTACCAAGGAATGCCCACTAGCAACGATCCACTCCCTGATCTCCTTCTTTTTTTACATGTCACACCCACCTTTAATATTCCATATGAGCATGGACAAATCAAATGTTCTTGTTTTCCCCGGTACACCTGCCCGGCTCCTTCCTCTGGTCCTTTTTCACCTCCCTTTCATTTTGTTCTTTTGTTGCTCCATCCTCCTTGTTAGAGTCAGAAAGAGCTTCAAAGTTGTTTGTTATATCTAGGATGGTTCTCACCCCCACATTCTTAGGAATACCAGATCTCTTGGGTCCTTTCTTCTTAGAAGTGGAGATGAATTCTCCTTCTTCCCTTGTAGTTCCTCCTAAGTTATTCAGACCCATCTTTGGCATGCCACTGTCATCCAAAAAATCAAGGCTAACATCAGTGTTAGAATTTTCTTTCCTATCTACCTCTATGTGTGCCTCTTCATGTGTCCCTATTGTTCCACCAGAAGGCCCAATGTCTGGTACAACACTAGGGCCTTTCTCCTTCCAGACCTATGTAGACACTTGTGTCTTCTTCTCTACCTTGTTGTTTGTCTTCTCTTTTTTGCATGTCTCTAACTGCTGGTTGTTATGCCCGAAAGCAGAACAACAACTACACTTCACTTACGGCTCATCACAGGTAATATCCACTGGGATTGGATCACGACCTCAGACATTTAGCTAAACTCTCTCTGGTGCTTCAGTCTCCACTTTCAATTCAGCCAGGAATCGTGCCTCATCTATCTCTAATGAGTGATTGTCAATTTGCAGCACCTTCCCTGGGCTAGTAGTAATTGTCCCCACCTCCCACTGGGTCTAGGCGTTACCAATCGACTTCAGGGTGATCTAGTTGGGGATTGTGGCAAAGAGATCACGTCGAAGTTCATCTCCATGATGGTAATCCTTCATCACCAAACGATATGTCTGGAACCAGCGAGGTCCTAGGTTGAGGACCTCTCTCTTGTCTTCATCGTTGCTAAATAAGATTAGAAAGATATCGTTCTCCCTCGATATCACCTCAAACGAGGCTTTTGGTCTCCATGTTCCCTATATCCATGCCTGGAAGTGTGCATCTATGTATGTATGTATGTATGTAAGTATATATGTATATGGATTACATTATGTATTTCATCCATGTCTACAGTCACATATCTGACAATCATGTCCATATACGACATCATGTAGTACGTGCATGCCCAACCATTGTCTTGTACATAACACTATAAATTTCAATAGACAAAATCTTAATAAATAAAAGTAATCATAGTTGACATAAATATGCAGTGAGAAAACTACCTCAACATTCTCCCAAACCATCATTTTCTTTTACATGTTCACCATTCCTTTAGCTATTTTGAAATATTTTATAGTCCTATACGTTAATGTAACACATTGAATTGACATTAGAAATTAGTGATGTAATATATATGTTAATGGATATAAATATATAATTTTACTCATGTGACTAATGCCCTTTTCAATTCATGTCCCCCATCATCCACTTTGTCACCCTTAGGATCTAGATAATAAATAGTTAGCATCACGAGGACAACAACCAATAAGACCCAATGCTTATTCCTGACTGATAAGAAGGCAAAAAAATATAACTCTAAATCCATAATGAAATGTAATTTCTTAATTCAAAATTATAAGTAAAGTAAGTAAACTTACAAGACATTGTATGGAGCTGATATCACACTCTTTTTCTTTTTATCAAAATATTTAAATGCAGTATAGAAGTGTAGGATAACAAATGAAGTGACTTTAATTACATTACTAATCAAGGATGGAACTAGAACTCCCACATGGGTCATTGAAAACTCTGTACAAATCCTATGTAAGTGGCTGCAAAACATATATTATGTATGCATTAATATATAAGAAAACAAATCATCATATATAAAATGAGGTATATAGCTATATAAGATCTCACTGTATCCAAAGTTCTATCACAAATGTATTCAACCAAGCATAACCAAACAACTCCAAAAAATCTTGTAGAAATATACTACTATCATAACGTTGACCTACATCATCCTCCTTAATAGAAACCACCATAGGCAAATTTTCTTCATGTCTGCCTATAAATAGTGCCATACACCTACATTGAGGACCTATTGAGTTGAATAGGTCCTTTACAAGTCAACTGGGTATTTTAGGAGGAGGTGGAGGTGGAGGAGGAGGAGTTGTAAGGGGTTTCTTATGCCCTATATTCTACATATATATAATTACATATCTATGTCATGTATATACAAATACTAGCGTAATGTAAATTTATCATACATCACGATCAGTATAGATAACTCCCGCTTTGGGTCACGTGACCACGCCACCTTCTACATCACCTATCGTCTCGATGTCGGGGTGGGCATATGGCAGGGGATACTCCTTCCAAGCTTCTTTGACAAGTCTCAGGCACACGCGAACCACATCAGTGGGTAATGGAACACAATGAATTATGGCACCTACAAGGGTTGGGTAAGCCTCACCCACAACGACAATATTTTCTTATAATTTTAGATGACATGGCCTCAAATCCTACAAATTTGCATAGAGTGTTATATATACCTAAACATGTCATCTTGAAAAGACTACTATTTCATAAAAATACTTACAGCGGACGTGCTAGGTGTTGGGTCCACAAGATTACTCCCAACCAACTCAGTCATAGGGGGTTCACCTCATATGAATAGCGGGGCGACATAGCTGGTACTGTCTCAGCCATTGACTGAGAAGGTACCCGCTGGCTCATTGGCTCCTAAATTCCCTTTGCAATTAACTCTTTTATCTCCTATTTTGATAATCCCCCTTTCTAGACATATTTGTGCTATGATGGCCCAAAGAACACTCTTATACCCACACCAGTGCCTACATCCCTAACATGTCCAGGGTGCATTGGGTTATCAAGGGCAACTGTCAATTCATCCCTTGTGCCATCAGGGATGCATTTGCTTTATTTCCTTTACTCGTGGAGATCCCTCTAATAGGTCATTACACCTTCACCCCAGAGTTCCATTAAGTCATCAATCAGAGGTTCAATATAAACTTCAATATCATTTCCAAGTTTTTTAGGGCCCGATATCAACAACGACAACATAACATACTTTTTTTTCAAACATAACCAGGGAGGAAGATTGTATATAACAAGCATAACATGCCAAGCTCTATGTTCGCTGCTCAATGTGCCATACTGATTTATCCCATCAGTACAAAACCCATCTTACATTCCTGACTTCTTCACCAAATTTAGGGTATAATAAATCAATCTTCTTCCATCGTCGGAAATCAGACACATATTGTAGGATCCCATCATTATTCTTCTTAACCTCTGCATGACACCTTAAATTCTCTGCATGCACCGGATTGGGAAACAAGCATTGAAACAGTGGTATTATACGTAGATACCACATCACCTTGGCAGGAGAGCCAATTTTGGACTTCCTTGAAGTTGTCATTTTATAGCATGATACACCACATTTTAGACAATCTTTCAAACTGACATAATCCTGTTGAAATAACACATAATCATTTGAGCATGCATGTATCTTATCAACCTTCATTCCCATTGGGCATAACATTTTCATTAATTCATATGTTGAGATTGGAAGCTCGCTGCCTTCAGGAAGAATTTCTTTCAACAAAGAAAACAATTACATGAAGCTTTTGTTGCTCCATCTATTGTTGTCCTTCAGATTATACAATCTCAACATAGCACCCAACTTTGTAAACTTAGTACAACCTATGTATAATGGTCTCTTAGCATCATGAACAATGTTCTGAAATAAGGAAGGTGGATCAGTGTGCTCTACCCCACAACTATCTAGCATTGCATCAACCATGTCTATTAGATTTGGTTCATTCACATCTACATCATCGACGACAATTTCTTCTTCAATAAAAGTACTACTATCAATATCTACTGATCTCAAGTTTGGAATCTCTTCATGCCAGTGCCATTCTGTGTAGCCCTGTACAACCCCGTTACACATGAAATGACTTTTTATTTTGTCACCAGTGTTGACTTTCAAATTGTTACCACAATGCCTACATGGACAATATAACCTAACTCCAGATTGTTTCCTATGTTTCTTCACAAATCTTATAAACTGGTCAAGACCATTAATAAACTTAGGGGTGCAGCGATTTGAAGTGAACATCCATTATCTATCCATTCTATGATCAAAGAGAAAACAAGTATTAGGGTTTACAATTAGGTTAAGGGTTTAAAGATAGATTAGGATTTATTGTTTTAGATTTAGGGATAATGGTTTATAGATTAGGGTTTAGGGTTTAAATATTAGGGTTTATGGTTTAAAGATTAGGGTTTAGGGTTCAGTAATGAATGTTTCCACCACCTATCCCATTCTTGAATAGCTAATATCACTAGTAAGTGTATAATGTGTATTCGATTTTCAAGAAAAATTCAGCAGCATTCCCCGTAGTTCTCCAAGTACACTGACGTAGATGGGAAAATGTATAAAAATATATGTACTTAGAGAAAAAATGGGGAAGTGCAGATCAAACATCTTGATAGACTAATATACATTATATACTTACATTCTAAGTGAGAATAAGTGTTCAAGAGCAGTCCCAAATTGGAGAATATCTAAGATTTACTCCTAATGAGTAAATCTTGATGGGTTTATAGGCCAACAAAATACATGTATGTTGGTATTCCTATACCTATGATCCTATTATCATTGTTCATATCCTAGGTTTTATGTAAAATCATTTAATTCAATTCATTCTTCCATTTGAGTTAGTTCATTCATGCATAACTAACCCTAATTAATCAACTACACAATCTTGAAAAGTAATTATTGAACTAAGTCAAATCAATCA
Organism: Alisma plantago-aquatica; assembly: GCA_963693085.1. Classification (NCBI taxonomy): domain Eukaryota; kingdom Viridiplantae; phylum Streptophyta; class Magnoliopsida; order Alismatales; family Alismataceae; genus Alisma; species Alisma plantago-aquatica. Next base: position 247,029,692 of record OY856411.1, read on the forward strand.
CATACAAGAGAGAAAGAAAGAAATGTTAATTAAGTAATACAACTACTAAATCACCATTAATAATATTAATTAATTAAGTCAAGTCAAAATATTATTTGATTCAAATGTGATTATGCATGTAGAGTAATAATTATATCACATTTGTGCATTGACTGTTATCTAGAAAAAACCTAGCAAAAGGAGTGATGATTTTTATGCCAAATAGGGACACAAATTTACTAAATTTAGGTTTACAGTGAGGTTTGATGTCAAATAAGAGTAAGATTACAACACATAAATGTGCATTAGAGTCCAAAAAATACATAAATGTCCAAACAACAGTAGCACAACCAAAAGACAAAAAAAATCTTCTTACCTTTAGAAGGATGGAGATGATTGCAGTGACTGAAGGCTGGAGGAAGAGAACTTGGTGAGATGAGTGCGGAAGTGACCTCAGCAGCAACAACGACGACAACATCTGACAGAAGCAGCAAAGGCAAGCTCAGCATCAACAACGAAATCAGTGGAGCCGGTGGCAGGGATCGCAAACTTGTGGAGGCAACAACAAGCTCAGCAGCAAAAGTGGCGAGGATCACAACCTGGAAGAGGTAGTAGCAAGATTAGAAGCTACACTGGAGACGACTTCCAACAGCAGTCGTAGCAACAACGGAGTAGCAACAACAGTAGTGGTGGAGGCGGCGATGGCAGCAGGCATCGTAAATCACCAGAGAGAAGCAGGACAGTCACGATGAAGCAAAGAATGAGGAGAAAGTCTATATTGTGTGGGGCCTATTAAGTTATCCATAGTCGTCGATTGTATAGTAAAACTGACAACTAAGTACATAGTCTTAGGTACAAACAAAAAAATTGACATTTAACTCCTAAACCAAATAAAAAATAGACACTAGTTTGGGGTCATATTCGTCGGTTATGTCTGTAGAAAATGATGACTAACTACATATCCAAAAAAAATGGCTCTCGGGTTAGGGATATAGTTGTCAGTTTAGAAAGCAAAACCGATGACTAAATTATGGGGGAAATATTTTTGTAGAGACATGGTGTGTAAACACCTAGTTATCTATTTCTTCTATGAAACTAATGATTTAGGTGCATCTCCAAAAAAATATGGGACTAACTAAGGGGTCTAAATCGTCGATTGTTTGGTAGAACCGATGAATGATGGGGAGAAATTTTTTTTCTACAAGTACATGGTGCAAATATTTTGTCATCGGTTGTTAGAAAACTGATGCCTGACTGAAAATTTTTTATGCATATTTTCCCCCTAAAAAATTGTATTTTGCGATCAATTTTAGACATCGATTTCTCTAAACAGAAACTGACATTAAAGTTAAAGCAGTACCTGTGTCTTTTCTAAGTTGGTAGACTTTAGATATGGTGATGGTTTGCATGAACAACCGATGTTATTGGTAAATTGGTGTCAATTTTTTTAAGGAACCGACGTCGCTAATAGTGACAGTAAATGTCAGATCTGTACTAGTGTATAACAACATGGAAATATGGATTATCAAGATTATACTTGGTGATTTTCAAGAGATCAAAACATACAATTCATTGCAATAATATGATTACTTGAAAAATGATATTATTTTAGGTTGATTCTCATACACATTCTTTTTGCAAAACATATGATGTAGGTATCAAAAAAGAACTTTTTTGGATGACTAAACTGCTTTCTCTTTTTTTTTATTTTTTAAAGTTTTTACAAACAAGGGGTGGAGAAGGAAAAAAAATATATACAAGCCAAACGCTAAGAATGAAGAATAGAAAAAAGGCTTTCAAGATAATACAAAATAACACTAAGGGTAGGGGGGGCATCTGAGCATGTAGCATCTTTTGAGAATTCAAGCCCAAAACTGCCCGATCAACTGTGAATCAGAATTCCTCCAAAATAGAAGCTTCTAATTAGGGAATAAAACAACACCAAATAGAAGCATAAGTATGGGAGAGCCATCTCAAACCAATAAAACTTAAAGCTATCAACAATCTTCAGAAAAAAACAACTAAATATAACCTGCACAGTAGAAAGACATAACCAACTACCCATCATTAGCTTTAAGTAGTGTAGATGACATCTGATCGAAAGAACCCTAGAGCAATATCGAGATAGAAAATCTTTAGACATCACTTCTCAATAACAAAAATATTCAAAGAAACGTCTTATTAAAGAAACCTCATAGTAGTACTGAGATAGAAAAACTTCATATCGTAGAATGACTAAAATAACAAAAATTTCCTCACTAAACACACCACTTCCAAGCCACAGATTGGTACTAGAAATATAATGGGAGAATTAGAGTAATCATCAACAAGTCAACAAGAACTAAGAAGCCATAACTTCAAAATAAAGGAACATATAAACACTTCCTTTTTTCCCACATCCAACAGATTAACAAATAAATTGAAATAAACCTCCTTGGATGGACCTTACCATTTTTTTCTAAATTTTTCACACATCAACTCCTAAGAGACTATCATTTCTATTAATGATCAATGTGCATTCACACATAGACATGCATTTGACAAATCATTGTAAGAAGTTGATCTTAAAAGAAACATATTAATATTTGAATAAACTTTAAATTAAAATAAAACTATAAAGTGGTAATTATACTCAAATTACGGATGCATTTTCTTATTACTTGATTAATACATGAATTATATGTAGGAACATCTACACCAAGATTGATTTGATATACAAGATGGTATATACAAAGTTGTTTGGTATCCATATGTGATGTGATCCTCCTTAAAACAAAAATTCTTGTTTAGATACAATATGATGTTGATAACTAAAAATATGGTGTCCCACTACATAGGTCAATCTAAAAGTTGTTATTTCCTCCCCATATGATGTCAATGTTAATGTCTATAAAGACCGTGTACTTCCATATGGGTCAAAAATCGAATGTTTTATGCCCTCACCATATGATGTCAATATCTACAAAGACCATGCCCTCCATATGAGTCAACAACTACATATCAGGGTATAGTCATGCATATCATTTTCTTGATTTATTAGTGTTTAGGTTTCACACCGAGACATGATGTCATGCATGATATACTGAAATTATCTTAACTTATTAACAACTTATATTATAAAAAAAATAAAAGATGCACTTAGTGACATTTAGTTTTTAGGTTTTGTTTGACAAAAAATGTTCCATGATATGGCTACATATATATTACATAGGAAAAAACATAAGAACCACATTAATATCAAGTCATGGCCCACTTACCTTCATTGTAGAAATATAATTTATTAAATCCTTAAATACAACACATATATCATGAAAATATCATGAATATTTCATGAATATCCATTAAACCCAAAAATATTACCTCCTTGGTTAAGTTAGGGTTTCTATACCATATTAAGTATATATGGATATTTATTTATACACACTCCACTTGTTCATATTTGTAATATACTGAAAGTGAAAATAGGGTATGTAACCCTACATGATTTTCAAAACAAGTGTTAGGGATATCATAGTTAAGCTATAATATTCATCATTTTTGCTGATCTTTGAGATTTCTAACATCTTCCAAATGCCCACATAATCTTATATATATGTTTTTTTAATTAACATAGCATCATGCCACTTTATAGAATTTCATCTTAATTTATCAACCCTAATAATGGTTACTCACCTAAAATTTGAAATGTAGCATATCATTATGGTCAGAGATATCAAATGTTTCTATACATCATTAGGGGGTCTAAATACACATTCTGAGATTCATTTGAGAAAAATCAAAAGTTTGCTATATTACACTAGTTCTAGCATGCATTTCTTCTCCCATATATAAACATCTATATCAAACTCAAAATCAAGTTATTGGGCTTACCTTATGTGAGCATACTTTTATCATTCTAATGGGTATACTTTTTGTAATATCTGAGTTACGATTCATGCTCTAATGCTTTTTTGACATTAGGAAATTTTTTAAATTAATAAATATTACCTTATTTGTCTACTCTATTGTAGATCCACAACAACTTTGGATCTAGCTAACATGCATCAAATACCACTCCCCCTTTCCTTGTTACACTCACTGCATAGGGCCTCAATTCTTTCATGAAAACTCAGAGCTACCACTACTCTAATTTTTGGCAAGTGGTGTTTGTATATTCTTGCCACCATCTTTGTGTTTTGAAGATCCTAACACTATCATGAACTCATAAATCATACATGAGTCTCGTTTGTAATAGTGTCTTCCATACCTACTACAACACTATTGTGGGAAGATGGAAATGTGGTGCTGGAATTGAGGCTTCAGTCCACATGGACCAAACTCGAGCTTGAGGTGCTTGTGAAGGTTGGACACCATTACTTAAGCTCACCCCTACCCTTACATGTCCATGTAATCAAGTTGACTTTATAGTCAAGTTTTCGTTCTCTGACCACTTGTAGAGAGTTCAAAGACCATGTAAACCACATGGGTAGGTTCTTACAAAACATTCCCCTTTCCTCAACCTCACTTAGTGACCGACATCCAAATCCTTTAGGACCTCTTCCACACTCTTCATGATCATCATCTTCCTCCTCTAAGACTCTACAAATCAAAGTGGAGATGTAGCCAAAGGTGAGGTATGGGTTATCCCTCAAAAAGACACCTTAAGAGAAGTTTCAAGGGTGAATTGTTTCTTGAGATTGTGGAGATTCCACATTTATATGCAGACTCAGTTGGATATGTGATCATCCTACTTTATCTCAAAAATCAAATTGATCCCCTTTATTTATTATTGTTCCACACTTTGTGGAGGCCACATATGAAAGGAGGACAGTTGGATTCCCATATAGTGGTATATTTTCAGTGTAATAAATTAAAGAGCCATGTCTAAGTTAGTAATGGGTTGGATGTATGATCTTTTCATTATCATCCACAACACTTATTACTTCAATTATTGTCATCCACTCCTAACAATTTAGTGAGAGTATCAACTAGGAGGACATTATATAGGACAACATGGAAATAAATAAAAGAATTCTAGCAACGATTCATGATAGACCCCTCTACATACAAGGGGGACGAACTACATTAGTTGGGAACCCAATGCAAAAGAAAATGTTATAGTGAGATTAGCCAACAGATACATAGTCTTAGAGGAGAATATGGAAGGAGAGGAGGAAGATCATGTATGGTGGATGATATGGAAGAAATGTTAGCCCCCAATGTTGGCACACTTCATTTGGTGGATCTATAAGAATACCCTCACAATGAGGGAGATGCGGAAGTGGAGGAAGGTCCTAAATGATTCAATTTTTTGACAATATTGAAGGGAGTCAGAGGATAACATCCATGCACTAATCTAGTTCCCCTAGTCAGGTTATATTAGGCTTACAATGGTATGGACATGTGGCTATGGATGGCTACAGAACACATATGCATGGTGTTATGTAAGAAGCTATTAGAGCATGATAGGAAAGAAGAAGTGGATGGGATAGTGAGACTGTTGTGTATATCTTATATGGTGAGAAATAAATAGTTGTTTAATGAAGAACATGTGTTCATACCAAGCATTGTACAAGTTTTTAGGAACTTATATTCAATTATAAAGCATATAATGAGGGTAACACCCACTTCCCGAAAGCCAAGCCATGACAGTTAAAGTGGTGGTCACCCTCCAGGGGGTGGTGAATCTTAACACTAATGCAACATGGAAACCATATGCAAGTTGTGGTATTGGGATTGTGGGGATCACTGGGGGAAACTGACCTTAGTATCACATTCCACAACTAGATGGTGTTTGTCAGCTCCCATAGCTAAAGGAACTATGATTAAAGGACTGAAAGCCTACCTGAAATATAAATTAACCTCTGTATTAATCAAGACATATTGTGAGATAGTGGCTAATGCGATAAAAGATGGTTGGATAGGGAGATGTCTTATGGACCTCATTGTAAAAGGTTTTTAGTTGCTCATGAAGCAATTGTTACCATGAGTAATAGAACATCTTGTATGACATGGTAGTGCATTGCTACTGAAATACTATCATTTATTTGTGTGTTTTTGTGTATCTTGACTTCCTAGTTGATGAGTTTGCGAACAATGTCTTCATTCTCCTCACCATCTGAAAAGAAGCGGTGAGAGACACATGGTTCATTGCATCTTTCTTGAGCATCATGTAATTTCCCCACTTTGGAGGCATGTAGAAGGGAACAAGAAAGATCTTCCATGCAAATAAGAAAAATGTTTGGAGAAATAGGATCACCTTTTTGTAATCCTCTTGTCAATGTTATGAACCCTTTCCTAGCCCTTTTGATGATGATTGATTGTGAGACATATTGGACACACTCCCTCACCTTCCTCCTCCACAAGATTGGAATGCCCATCTTCTCCATTGCCCTCTCCAAAAAATTGCACTTTATTCTATCAAATGCCTTGATCATGTCAAGCTTAAGGCCCATGAAACCCTCCTTACCCTTTTTTCCTACTCTTCATCATGTAGAATAGTTCATACACTATTAAGGGGTTATTAAGGATCATTCTCCACTTTAAAAAAGAACTTTGATTTCCATATATCATCTTCTCAAGAAGAGACTTTATTCTATTTTCCATCACCTTGGTAATCATCTTGCAGGACACATAGCATAGGCTTTAGGTCGAAATTTAGAAAATCTTTTTGTGATTTGGACTTTCAAAATTAGTACAATGTTAGTCTTGTTTATCTCTGTCCGGCTTGCCCTATCTAGCCATCATGCGTTTTTTAATCTACACAATGTCAGTCTTGCTTGCTTGCAGGAAACCAAATGGATAAGGGAACGCTGTAGAGAGATTGGATACATAGGATACAAAATCTGGTATACATGTATTGATAAACATAGAAATGGCGTAGGTATTATCGTTGATAAGATGTTGAAGGATGACGTTGTCAAGATTACAAGGATGGGTGATAGAATCATAGCTATCAAGGTTGTTCTTGGGGGAAATATTTTTAACATTATTAGCGCTTATGCCCCCCAAGTTGGCCTTAGCGAGGATGCGAAGAAGGATTATTGGGATGACATGGATGAATTGATGCAAGGAATACCGATCGAGGAGAAGATTATTATTGGGAGTGATTTAAATGGCCATGTCGGGAGTGGTAATGCTGGTTTTGAGAGAGTTCATGGTGGTTTTGGATATGGCAACAGGAACGGAGAAGGAGAGAGGATATTAGATTTTGAAGTTGCATATGATATGATTTTGGCAAACAACCCATTTCAAGAAAAGAGAATCTCATAAGATTACTTTCAAGAGTGGGCACAACTGTAGCCAAATTGATTACCTCCTTACAAGATGGGTGGATCATAACATATGCAAGTATTGTAAAGTGATTCTGGGAAAAGAACTCACGACCCAACATAGGTTGGTGGTTTTGGATATTAACATGAAGATCAATAAAGGCAAACATAACAGAAACCAAGATAGCAGGATCAAGTGGTGGAATCTTAAAGGAGAAAAGAAATTGACTTTTCATGATAAACTCATCAAGGAGGTAACTTGGAACTTGGAGTCTGATGTTAACACTATGTGGCATAACATGAGCTCTTTCATAACAAAAATTTCCAAAGAGGTTTTGGGGGAGTCTAAAGGTTGTGGACCTCCATAGAAGGAGACTTGGTGGTGGAATGATGAAGTACAAAAGGCTATGAAATTGAAAAGGGAGATCTATAGGAGCTTGCCCAAATCTGGAGATGATGCAACATTCCAAAGATACAAGCAAGCAAAGAAAGAAGCTAAAAAGGTGGTTCAGGAGGCAAGGTCTAGATACTTTGATGATATGTATAAGAAGCTGGACACTAGAGAAGGGGAAAAAGATATATATAAAATGGTTCGTATAAGAGAAAGGAAAGGAAGAGACTTGAGTCAAGTAAAATGCATAAAGAATGAAGATCGTAGAGTATTGGTGAAGGACGATGATATAAAAAACTAGTGGAAAAATTACTTCCATAAGATTTTCAATGGAGATATTGCATATAATGTTAGCGACTCGTGTGACATGAATACAAGAGATATCATTTATACACAACGAGTTTCACCATTTGAGGTCAAGAATGCTTTGAAAAAGATGAAAATGAGAATGACATGTGGACCAGACAATATTCCCATTGATGTATGGAAGAGTATGGGGCATGAGGGAGTTACATGGTTAACAAATTTCTTTAACAAGATCATGAAGACCAAGACGATGCTGGATGAGTGGAGAAATAGTATTATAGTCCCAATCTACAAGAACAAAGGTGACGTTCAGAGCTATACAAACTATAGAGGTATTAAGTTGATGAGTCACACGATGAAGCTTTGGGAGAGGATTATTGAGCAGAGGTTAAGATCTATAACGCAGTTATCAAACAACCAATTTGGTTTCATGCCTGGAAGATCAACAACAGATGCTATTTTTCTGATAAGGAGGCTTATGGAGAAGTTTAGAGAAAGCAAAAGAGATATTCATATGGTGTTTATCGATCTAGAGAAGGTTTATGATCGAGTACCCATAGAAGTGTTATGGATGGTTTTGAAGAAAAAGGGTGTGCCTATCCAATACATTGACTTGATCAAAGACATGTATGATAGCTCTACTGAAAATGTCAAGACTCCTGGAGGAGAGACACCAACTTTTCCTATTACAGTTGGGGTACACCAAGGATCCACACTCAGCCCATATCTATTCGTTTTGGTTATGGACGAGTTAACAAAGAATGTTCAGGATGATATTCCTTGGTGTATGTTATTTGCTGATGATATTGTTTTGATTGAAGAAACAAAAGATGGATTGAATGATAAAGTTGAATGTTGGAGAAAGGCATTGGAATCAAATGGATTGATGATTAGCAGGAGCAAAACTGAGTATATGCATTGCAATTTCAGCCAATCTCACAGTGTGAATGATGGAGCCAAGTTGGACGGAGTAGATATACCAAAATATGACAAATTTCATTACTTAGGTTCTATTATTCAAATAGACGGGGATGTCCAAAATGATGTTTGTTACTAGATCACTATAGGATGGTTGAAATGGAGGAGTGCAACTAGAGTTTTATGCGATCAGAAGATCCATCTCAGGTTAAAAAGTAAGTTTTATAGAACAGCTATACGACCAGCCATGCTCTATGGGAGTGAATGTTGGGCGGTGAAGAAACAAGGTCTCAACAAGATGAACGTGGCTGAAATGTGTATGATGAGATGGATGTGTGGGAAGACAAGAAAAGATCATTTGAGAAATGACTATATCAGGAATAAAGTGGGGGTGGCGAGCATTGAGGACAAGTTGTGTGAGGGTCGACTCAGATGGTACGAACATGTGCAACATAGACCTACTAGTGCGCCTATATGAAGCAATGCTATTGAGCCAAACACTATAAATAGAAGAAGAGGAAGGCCTAAATTAACATTGGATGAGCTTATAAAGAGAGATTTTGAATCTCTACATCTCAATCAGAATATGGCCCGTGATAGAGCTGAATGGAAACAAAGGATCCATGTAGCCGGCCCCAACATAGTTGGGATTGAGGCTTAGATTATGATGATGATGATGAAGCCCCACTTTAATATATCCCAAAAAACATGACAGAAAATAACTTTCATAAAATTTAGTCCTAGTGCTTTATTGAAGTGCATATGGTCAATCACATCCTTTAGTTCTTCAACCCTCGACATCTCATCTAGGCTCACGCCTTCCCCCTAAGAGATCACCCATATCATGTTCACTACCTCCTCTAACTTAGTGGGTTGTCACATCTTGAAAAGGTCATTAAAGTACCCCACTATCTCATCTTGGATATCTTCAAGCTCGTTGACCCACTGGTTCCCTATTTTCATATGCCCTTCCAATGTATTTCGTTTTTTGCTTTGGCTTGCATTGTGATGGAAGTAGTTGGTATTCTTTTCCCCATCTCTCATCTCATTTTCTCTGGCCCTAGCATACCAGTTGCTTTCCTCCATTCTCCCTAGCTCTTGTAGCTCTCTGGAAATGGTCATGATTTAGTTTATCATGAAATCATCTGGAGGAAGATTTTGAGTCTCTTTTAGTTTTGTTTGTCTCCTTTATTCTTCTTTATATGTTTCCAATCTTCTGTGACACCCAAGCCATGAGTTTTTTTCATCATGCCTCTGATATAGTTCTCTAGAATTTTGTGAAACATATTATGGATTTCCTAATCCTCCAAAAGTCTTTCCAGACGCTCTCTCACCATGATATCCTTCTATTTCCCTCTCCTCCATGTGAAACCCAAATTTTTGCTTCCTAGATCATGTAGCTCATATATGTCAACTGCTTCCCTAAAATTATGCATCTACCATTGTGCACATGGTTGTACCCTGCTCTTCTCAGATGCACTAAGGATCATTTTAGATTTCCTCCCACAATCTTGGGAATCAGGGAAGATGTATAGATATTATGCATGTGATCCCACGTGTGATGTCATTCTCCAACTATCTCCCATCGATATATTCTCACAAAGCTGAAGACTTCTCCTTCCCTGTTGATGTCCACCTTAGCATAGAATCGATGATTTCAGAAAGATCTTACTACCACTGTGTCACCTCTCCACCATAGACTGAGATTGCCTTATCTCCCCCTCCTATTAACCCCAAAACATTCATCAAACCACTACTAAGTTTGATGGTCTCCTACTCTCTACTTTGCGACATGGTTTCCATGATGGAAACCAGATTAGGCATCTCCCTCCAACACCTTGACTTGAGGGATGGATCCAGTTGAGGTGTGATGCCCTGACACACCACAAAGTGAGATTACTCAAAACAAAGCGTGAAATTATCAGTAACAATTAGATTACCAGAAAAATACAAGAAATTAAAACTAATTTCACAAAAGTGCAAAAACTAGAGATTATCACATCTGAGTCCACAAAAGCCACCCATATTACATATCTCGTACTAAAATATTATTACATGATATTGTTCACTGGCTCACTGGCCACAACTTGTTACAAGAGGTAACCTATTCACATACATACATGTCATATTTGTACAACAATGGCCTATAGCCAAAAACCTCGTATCAATGTACAAACTACAAAACACCCCCAAGGACCTGAGAGTATAGGTATGACACATATGACTCTACTACAAAACACTTACAACATGTCCATCCTTTCAACAACTACTGCTCCTATTGCTACTCAGCCTCAACCACATGATCTCTACCTTGTCGTGCATGACCACCTAAAAGATGCGGAAACCCACAGGGTGAGACCAAACATCTCAGCAAGAAATATAACACTCTACTAAAGTCTATTATAAGAATAGGTAAACTTAAAGAAGAAGATAACATTATTATCAGGTTGAGCAGATTCAGCTAAACAATATGTATTAAACTGATAATAAAGATTAATCAAATTAGGAAGTTACCATTGAGTACTAGAACAATTTAATCCTTAAGAAGGAATATGAATGACATGTATAATAGTTGATTTCTCTTATCGCATTACAATTCAAGAAATTAATACAATAGATAAGGCAACGGTTCATCAAATGTGAATCATTTTTTACCCTAAGAAAATATACTACAAGGTCGTATTATGTCTTTTATTGTGCCCTGAGGATTTAGTCTTACCACCCAAATCCATCCAACCAATGTGAAGTCAAAATAAGGGCCATAGAAGATCAATGGAAGAGATGGAATCCATAATCTTCCCCTGCACTACTCGCTCAGTTTGAGTATGCACTACTGTGACATATAGTCAAACTGCCAATACAACAACTTATAGTCAAATCTATAGTCACGTAGAGACAACAACTCATAGTAAAAGCTATGGTGCTATAGAGACAACAACTCATAGTCAAAGCTATGGTCCTGTAAAACAACTAGCCCGCCTTTATACAAGTCACAACGCTAGAAACCATGATATATAACCCAATCACTAAGGTATAACTGCAGTTATCCTATATCACATCATATCACATGCTCATCACCGAGACTTGATCTTAGTTGTTCTCAAAACACTTGTGATCAAGATGTCAAGGAAACCTAGTCACCTGCACCTCGCATACTCAACAATTTGCACTCTAGGTTTCCCTTGGGAATACATGTTTCACCATCCACCAAAGTACTAACGTTGAAGATGGATCTGTGGCATAGGGAAACTATATGATTAGGGTTTCACTTGATTAGTTAGGCCAATTGAGTATTTTTTAGCATCAATCCAGTTACAACATATAAACCTTAAACAAACTCTACAAAGATCAGAGGATAACACTACTCCATAAGATATAAAATGTATATGGTGTAAACTTGTCACACTATCAATTGATATAAATATCAATTCAAGGTGATCAACATTATCACACAACCATAAAAGGTTATCACCATAACTTCACTACTATGGGATATTAACCCCTCATCACATCACTTGAAGATAACACCTCTCATTAGGCAATTAAACTATGTCAGGCCATTAGACCCATCACATAATTATGATCTCAACATGCCTCATCAAGGCTCATATCCATCACCATGTATCATATGATTACTACCATACCATTCACAAGTTATGACATCCATTCAACCTGTAAGTCTAGGATTACACAAGTAGGAGAGAGAAAATATAATCACCTGCTAGTTATCAAGCAAGCTCAATAAGTATAGCATATCCTGGAATTACAGTTAGGGTTTCTCACATATAGCCTATTCAGGTTTTTATTTCATTACTTTTCGCCAAACCCTAGATACCTCATCTCCCATATGTTTGGAACACATTAGAGTTGAAAAATATGATTAGAATTAATCAAAAAATCATCAAAATAGCACTATGTATCAACCATCATTTACATGTACACGTATAGCAACCTTACTATGTTACACATATGTAGTGACCAAGTATCCATTTATGTGTGTCCATCTAACTCATGTGTTGCGATCAATACACATCATCATCCAAGACCCTACATCTTTCAACCACAATATATATAAACAAGTGTATCGACCTGTCGAACAAACCAAGTGCTTCGACTGCAAGAGACTATGTGTAGCAACTAAACAAACAGGCATTGTGTTGCAATCAGACCAACCCCAAACATGCGTTGTGACTAAACCAAAGTAATGCATGTGTAGTGCATGCTGCACTTCACCCATCATCACATATGTTGACCACAACAAGGATAAAGGAAAACAACCAAACACATGGGTCATATGTGAGTTTCGACCAACAACACCAAGGGGAAAAGTGCATGACCGAAATAGGTGTTGTGCACTGAGAAAACCAAGCATCACCATGTTCAAAACTCATAGATGCATGAACATCAAACTCTAGAAATGTTATCCAACATGATCAACCAAGCAACCAAACTAAGTGAGATAAAAACAAGCTTCAACCTCATGAATACTGATACAAAACCCTACGCAAAGTATAGGGTATGAAACATAGCTTGGTGATAAAAATGAGGATCATGGTGCATGTAAGAACCTCACTTCCACATCACTTAGAAATCAGGCACATGAAATTAGGATTTATGAAAGAGAGAAATCTATATGAGAATCTCACAAAGTCATAAACCCTAGATCATGATAACATAATCTAGCCCATTAGTATCCCATTTTAGAGATTAAAATAGCAAAATGCTAGCATGATTATTGTGCAAATAATAGAAGATGGAAAAGAGTTATATAACCCACCTTGAAGATAACTAATCTCCAAAGAGAGAAAAGGAAGATCCACCCAAGATCACCACCTCAGCCACAACATTACCTCAAAAGATATGAACACCATGGTCAAAGAAGAGCTCAAGAAAAGAGGGTGAAAACCCTAGGCCGAATAAGAAAAAGAAAGAAGAGACCTTCTTCTCACATAGGTACCACTATGGTCAAACCATAGTCTCTAACCTTTGTGAGGAGAAGATGTTCAAGAAAGCCACCATAGTTGCCCCATAGTCTCACAACTAAGAAGGAGAAAGAAAGGTAGGGTTTAAGGGAAAAAGAAATTAAGGGTTCAAAACCACTTACCAAGGGAGAGAATCACCAAGAACCAACACTAAGGAGATGATCAAGCTCAAAATCACCACATACAAGGATGATAGGCCACCAAAGCTCCTAGACCAGCACACTCTAGCTCCACCAAGCTCCATGGTTGACCAAATAAGGAAGGAGAAGGAAAGAGAGAGAAAAGTATTGCTTGCATGTTGAGGAGAGAGCTTGTATACACAAGGTTGGAGGGAGGTAAGGTGTGTATGAGGTGTTGACGTGGCAAATATCGCACTAACAAATTCACTCAGGGTTGAAATCCCCGAGCTTTTAGCAAAACCTCATGCAATAATACCACCAGCAAGCGGATGGGTCTTATCACATTATAGTTAAGGATCGAATCCCAAGGACAACGTTTTTAAGAATCTTTGTCAGTCGAATCTTGCTTGAGTAAGACTAATATTAAGAACGATTGATTTGGTTGATGTTAATTAAACTAATTGCAGGAAAGTAATGAGCAAAATGAAAGTTTGTTTTAGATTAGATGATATGGAATCATTGGGATGGTACCAGGTTTCACCACCACTACACATGCAAACACATCCAAACTCATAAAATCCTTGCAAGCATCTAACTATCCAAATGGAACTAATGCGAACCCTCTCGGAGGGATGTTTAGGCCCGCGTAAGCATCCCCTTAGGCATCAGATTTCTCGTTGCCATCTAGATCATGCACTTACAGTTCCAAAGATACAACATCCAACTAAGGTTGTGGTCCTCCCTGAGGGATTTTTAGACCACAGAAGCATCACTGTGTGCTAAATGGCTCATCCCCTCACGGATCATACACTTACGACCTCAAGGAACCCCATTCCATTTATAGTCCGCGAGTCAATCGTGCTAATCGAAACGCATGTAGGAAATTAGTCTGCAAGAAAACATCGACGATTAACGAGAAGATACAACATCCAACTAAGGTTGTGGTCCTCCCTGAGGGATGTTTAGACCACAGAAGCGCCATCTTGGGATAGATGGCTCATCCCCTCACAGACCACACCTTTGCAACCTCAAGGAACCCTATCAAATTTCTCGTCAAGGAGTCTACCTCATTAATTGACATTCTACAATAAAAAGATAAGAACAAGATTAAAGCAAGCAGGTAATCAACTACAAGCATATCAATTAGCAACACAGTGAAAAGTTATATATGTTGCCTTGGAATGTTAAATGAAAATACATGAATGCGTGGGCAACGGGGCTAGTCCCCGCACCCCAACGAAAAGGTACTACTCGCTCATGATGCGAGAAACAAAAAGAATAGGAAAGAGAGAGGATTCCGCCATGAGCATGATGCAGAAGGTAGTCGTAGCTCAGTGAAGATGATGCGGTCTTCTACATCGTATCAGAGAAGATCTGGAAGAATGAGGGATGAAAGACAATCTAGGCAGTCTTTCTCACTCCTCCTTCCTTCTCTTCTCAGTTTCCTTGAGTTGCAGTAGGAATGGCAGGTGAAGTGGCAGTGGTAGGATCAGACAGATCTGGATCAAATCTTGTGCTCGGGCAGCCTGGCAGCGTCCGGGATCCCCTCTCAAATGAGGACCCTGCTGGTCCTATCTATAGGCTCGAGTCTGGCCCTCACGTTTTTGGTTTGATTTCATCCCAAACAGTCTTGAGATATTTTTCTCCAAATGGTTTAGTTATAAATTGACCAAACGGTTTTGAATCTTACGTGCATGTCTCCAAGCGGTTTCATGCATTTACTTTATCAATCGGTTTGGTATACTAGCACTTTATCATTCGGTTTGCATTTCTTCCACTTTAACAAACGGTCTTCATGGTACACTTTATCAAACGATCTTCACGTGATTGCTTTTGCAATCGGTTTTATGCAAGCCATTTTATCAAACAGTCTCACAGTAAATGTGGCCATTCGGTTTTGGAATAATTGCCTTCATTCGGTCTGCTGCTTTGGATCTATTCAGTTTGAAAATCGATTTAACATCCTCACAGTCTTGAGACCGTGAGGGCCTTCTCGGTTTGCATGCATTTGACTTCTACAAATGGTCTCGCAACCTTACCGAACCGATTTCGTAATGCTTTCTCCAAACGGTCTGCTGCAAAGTGTTTTATTAAACGGTTTGCTTTGATTGCTTTTCCAATCGGTCTTGCTTCTATTGGCTCAAACGGTTTAGTAGCTCTTGATCCATACGTTCTTGTGTGATTAATGTTCTGATTGGTCTCGCATGCACGTAGCTTCAGGCTGCTTTATCAAACGGTCTCTCGCCATGCACTTTTCCATTCGGTCTTGCAATGCTTGCCTTTGCAAACGGCTTCATACGTAACCTTATCAAACGGTTTGTTGTTTTACACTTTATCATTTGATCTTCCTTTGTATGTGGTACTCATGCGGTCTTCACGTAGTTGCTTTTGCAAACGGTCTTGTACAGACCTCCATTCAGTTTGGCAGCCAAGTGCCCAAATAGATTTGCAGTCATGCCTTTTCCAAATGGTTTCACAGTTGCGTCAAACGGTCTCGTGACCTCTTCCAAATGGTCCCGCGTTCCCACCTCCAAACGGTCTCGTAGCCCCAGCTCCAAATGGTCTCACAGACCAGTACTCTTCAAACGGTCTCGCAGACTGATAATCCTCAAACGGTCTCGACGTGAGCATATCCATTCGGTCTTGAGACCGTATGGATGAAACTGTATGGGCAAGACCGTATGGGCAAGACCGTATGGTCAAGACCGAGGGTGAGTGAGAGTAGATCAAGGGCAGATATAGGTGGGTCCCAACTGATTGTTCAACCTCATCAAGACCTGCATAAAATCAATATTAACTCAGTTAGAAACCTTGATAATTGAACCAATTAGGAAATTTTGTACATTTGATATTTAGTAATTGTAATTGGATGTATTGAATCAAAAAGATCCCAAGAAAGCGACTGAAAATCATGATGAATATGAATTCATCAAAACACCCCGAACTTAAACGTTTTTTATCCTCGAGTAACACAAAATCTGAAACGGTCGCCAAATGAATACTTTCAATTCGTGTGATTGCCTCATCTTCACATCATGATTGTTTTTTTTCCGCTCAGTGTGACTCAGTTTCTCAACCTCCTAAGACCACTAAACACATCTTACCATATCTTCATTCCTGAGTTCTCTTTCCAATATCACTTCCTCCCCACTTTTTCCAACAATGAGCATGCCAAAGAGTTTTGTAAGAGTCCAGAGATACCCGTAGAACAACAAGTGTATATTTGATCTGACACTGGTGTATTTCAGAGTGGTGGAGGCATTAATTATGCCTTTAGGTAAAAAAGGGAATGAATGGAGGTATGGAAGGAAGAAATAAATATCTCCTCTATTCGACTCGAGATTTTTATTATATCATTTGAAATTTCGTTGATTGCATTTTTTTGTGCGAATCTCTCCTCTATTCAACTCAAGATTGTATTTCTTTTTGTGTGCGCTTTGTCATCTTTTCTTGGTGGTAAGCCCCTATTTATTTGTGAGGGGTATGGAAGAAGCGGATATAGAGGGAAGCGGTGTGCCACCCCGAACTTAGGGTTTGGCACTATTTTGGCTATTTTTTTTATGGATGGAGGGGTACAAAGATGATACAAGAGATGTAGAAGAGAGTTCAGATCAGAATACAACTTGATTTACAATTCCATGCATCAGGTTGTTCTCTTTATCGTACTCTGCTCAAATAATGACTTGATGAGGATCCGGTGGAGATTGCATGTTAGTGTTCCACTACTCAGTTAGGAAGCACGATGTGTTTGATCCCTATCAGTTCGACATACACTTGTCATTTTGCATAAAGATCATGATGTTAGGATTCATAAGCTTCACAAGATGATTTCAATCAAAAGGCTAGTTTTCAGAAAGTGGTCCTTTTGAGGATCTACTTAGAATAAGTAGGGTATAGTGATTCGAAATGCATAAAGATTGAAATGAAAAAGTGTCAAAACTTCATCCAGTATATGTTCAAATTTCTTTGAAAAACTATAAAATTTTGAAATATTTTTTGAAAATTTTGAAAATTTAGGTTAAAAATGCTTTGATGAAATCTTAAGTCTAATGTAGATGGGTGAAGGTGAAAAGTAAGATACGTACCACCCACCCTCCACCTTGAATTTAGAAATTTTCTTGTCCCGAGCAAACTCTAATCCAAGATGGAGGGGGGATATCATGTTGTTTGGACCATCAAATGTAGTTGTGTTCCAGTTAGCGTGCGTCTTCCATCTGAAAATCTCAAACATAAAAAACAACTAGAAACATCTCACGATGCAATTTTATTTAATGAAAAAAATTTTATCTAGAAGGAAAAAACAAAATTAAAGAAAAATCCAAATTCAAAATTAAAACAAAATACGAATTTTATTTATCGGGTTGCCTCCCGACAAGCGCCTTTATTTTACGTCGATGGCTCAACTTGATTCCTTCAACTTCTATGGTGGATATGTTGGATTGGTGAGATCCAACATCAGTTCAGAGCCTGTATCAGTAGAGGTGAAGTATCTCTTCACTCGTTGACCATTTGCTACAAATTCTTCTGACTTTTCACTCCATAAAGAGAAAGCACCATGTGGGTAGATGCTCTTGACAATGTAAGGTCCTGACCAGCGAGAACGTAGTTTTCCTGGGAATAACCTCAATCTATAATTGAACAGAAGAACTTGGTCTCCCACTTGTATGTCCTTTATTTTTAGATATTCGTCATGCCAAAGTTTCGTGCGTTCTTTATAGATTCGTGCATTATTGTAAGTTGTCATCCAGAGTTCTTCTAGCTCTTGGAGTTGTAGAATCCTATCTTGGCCAGCTTCCTTCATATCAAAATTGAGTTCTTTAATTGCCCACCATGTTTTGTGTTCAAGTTCAACAGGAAGGTGGCAGGCCTTTCCTTATATTAATCTAAATGGTGTAGTTCTGAGGGGAGTTTTGAAAGTAGTTCGGTAGCCCCACAATGCGTGATTGGTTTTCACAGACCAATCCTTCCGATTGTGGCCTACTGTCTTTTCCAGGATAGCTTTGAGTTGACGGTTAGAAACCACTACTTGTCCACTCATTTTTGGATGGTAGGGTGGGGCTACCTTGTGTGTTACACCATACTTTCTCAGTAAAGATTCAAAGCTTCTTTGAAGGGAAGATTAACCAAACTTCTCTCTTTCTGATTTGTTGTATAATATTTATATAAAAATCATCGCATTGTGAACCAACCATATCTATATGACAAAACATGCTTTCCTTGAAGTTTAATTAACTAAATAAATGAAACCAATGATCATGCCATTATTTAGTATATCATGCATACACAAAATTTTATAATTACATTACAACATTTAATATAATTATTATGTTATAACGTCAGATATCACAGTTCGTGGTACTCCAAAATGGGGGAAAATAATAACTTTGAATAATTTGATGACGGGTTTGGAATCACTAGTGACGGTTGGTATAGCTTCAACCCATTTTGAGACGTAGTCCACCGCCACTAGGATGTATGAAAATCCATGAGAAGATGGGAATGGACCCATGTAGTCCACCCCCCAAACATCAAATATCTCTACTTCTTGCCACCGGCTCAGCGACATCTCATCTCATTTTGTTATGTCGCCTGATCTTTGACATTTGTCACATGATAAGACAAAGTCATGGGAATCTTTGGATATGGTTGGCCAAAAGAAACCACATTGCAAAACCTTCAAGGCAGTCTTTTTAGAGATCATATGTCCTCTGACAAGCCCAGAGTGACATTGCTCCAGGACAAGTTGAGCTTCTTCCTCAGCAATACACTATTTGTATAGACCATCAGCACATAGTTTGAAAAGGTATGGATCATCCCAATAGTATTGTTTCACATCATGCATGAATTTCTTCAGTCCATTTCCATTGCATTGAGGATGAATAACCTCAGCACCAAGGTAGTTCACATAATCAGAATACCACAGTGTAACTTCTGAGACCTTCATTAGTTGATCATCTGGAAGGGAATCATTAATCAGAATCTTCTCAGTATCTAGAGTGTGGATGCGACTGAGGTGATTTGCTACAACATTCTCTGTACCCTTTTTATCTTTGATCTCTAGATCAAATTCTTGCATGAGAAGAATCCATCTTATTAACCTAGGTTTTACATCTTTCTTTGCCAGAAGGTAACGAATGACAGCGTGATTTGTGTAGACAATGACCTTTGAACCAATTAGGTAGGATCTAAACTTGTCAAAGGCATACACGACTTCTAGAAGTTCTTTCTCAATAGTGACGAATTGGGCATAGCAGATGATCCAACTTCCTATCTAGAAGCTACTAAGGGACTAAAATCTGAGAAATGGCTCGAAGCCATGAGATCTGAGATGGAATCCATGTACACCAACAAGGTATGGACCTTGGTGGATCCACCCGAAGGGGAAAGACCCATAAGGTCCAAGTGGGTCTTCAAGAAAAAGACTGACATGGATGGAAATGTTCAAACCTATAAAGGTAGATTGGTTGCGAAAGGATTCTGTCAAATTCAAGGTGTTGATTATGACGAGACCTTCTCACCAGTTGCCATGGTTAAATCCATCAGAATCATGCTTGCCATTGCAGCTTATCATGACTATAAGATTTGGCAGATGGATGTTAAAACAACATTCCTTAATGGGAATTTACTCGAGGATGTGTACATGACACAACCTGAGGGTTTTATCGATCCAAAGGAAGCCAATAAAGTCTGTAAGCTACAAAGGTCAATCTATGGATTGAAGAAAGCATCTCGGAGCTGGAATCTACATTTTGATGAAGTAGTCAAAAAGTTTGGCTTTAGTCAAAATGGAGATGAACCTTGTGTTTACAAAAGGGTTAGTGGGAGCACAATCGTATTGTATGTGGATGGCATACTATTGATGGGAAATGACATCCCTACTCTTCAGACAGTAAAAGGTTGGCTAGGGAAGACCTTCTTTATGAATGATTTAGGTGAAGCATCCTATATACTAGGGATCAAGATCTATAGAGATATAGATCTAGAAGGCTTCTAGGCCTAAGCCAGAGCACATACATTGACAAGGTGCTAAAGAGGTTTAGCATGGAGGGTTCTAAGAGAGGTTACTTGCCCATGTCTAATGGGGTTACGATCTCTAAAGCCCAATGTCCTAGTTCATGTGATGAACGGGCACGCATGAGTAAGATTCCATATGCATCAACAATTGCATCTATCATGTACGCGATGTTATGTACTCGTCCTGATGTGCTGTATGCTTTGAGCATGACGAGCCGGTATCAGTCAGATCCAGGTGAATGTCACTGGACAGCCGTAAAGAACATCCTAAAGTACTTGAGATGGACTAAGGATCAATTCTTGGTATACGGCGGTGAGGAAGAGCTTGTGGTAAAGGGTTACACTGATGCTAGCTTCCAAACTGACAAAGATGACTACAGATCGCAATCTGGATTTGTGTTTTGCCTGAACAATGGAGCTATGAGCTGGAAGAGTTTCAAGTAAGAGACGGTTGCCGATTCTACAATAGAGGTCGAATATATTACCACATCTAATGCTACAAAGGAAGTTGTGTGGATCAAGAAGTTCATTTATGAACTTGGAGTGGTTCCAAGAACTGGTGATGCAATTGAGTTGTTTTGCGACAGCAACGGAGCAATTGTACAGGCTAAAGAACCAAGATCGCACCAACATTCCAAACATATTCTATGGAAGTTCCATCTCATACGAGAGATCGTACAATGAGGAGATGTGAAGATTTGCAGAGTACCTATAGAAAGCAATGTGGCTGACCCGCTCACAAAAGCACTTTCACAGCAGAATCTGTTGGTATGTATGCCCATAGAGACTATCATTCGATGATTGTAATGGGATACTATGTAAACGATTTGTAATACTACATTGATCATATCAATAAAGGCAAGTTTCCAATCTATATGTTTGTGTTTTATATTGTGAGATGACCATAAAACTTATAGATGTCTATAGAATAATATACTCAATGACATATGTCTACGGGTTGATGACCTGAACAATGAAATCATATGTATGCTAAGAGTATGTATTCTTGTTTTATCCCTAATCGGTTGTTATTGTGGAAATATCCATAGACATCAATAAGACATAATATTAGAATGTATGTTGGTCGATGGAAGAATATCATTATCCATGATATGGAGATATCAAACCAAATACATAAATACTTGTTAGAGAATAGTGTATCAGATAGACCCACCTTGAGAGTGACACATAGATACCATGATTGGTAGCTAGAGTCACATCTCATAATGATGGTGGTGATTGTGGTTCTTAGACCTGAAGTCACTACACTTATCACATGTCGTTCGGTGTACTTTGAAATCGTCCACCGTGGTCCTGAATAAGGATTGCCATAAAGATGGTGCTTGGGTGCATTGTGACACATGGGGATGACTGTGAGTGATGTAGATGGAATTTGTCCTTCCTATGGGAGTTTGATATTCCAACCACTTGATAAGTGAGACTGAGAAATGCATGGCCATGCAGATGTGAGTCAATATGTGATATTGAGCTTACATATATCTCAGACAGTCTGCTCTAGTTCAAGGAACATGGATTGAACATTGAAAAGGATAACAATTCCATGACTCGAGTTCAATCTGGATATCAGCGACAAAAGAACTATACAATCATTGTAACACCAGTCATCAATGATAGGTTAAGTTGTTCTCCAACTTCTCCAATTACTTGGGTAGCAATGAAGTCTTACTAGATACCAATCATTGCTTGTGAAATCATAATATGATTATGGATATCACTGCCAACGTAATTTGGAGCCTACCGGGTCACACACATAGGATGTGTTGGAATAGGAGTATAATTGTGGATTTGATTGCATTTGCTTTGAATCACATTGATTACTAAAATGTTTATGTAATGAATTAGAATAATATTGGAGTGACTGGCTCTAAGTGCAAGTGGGAGTATGTTGGTATATATGCCCATAGAGACATCCCAAGCGATTGCATGGAGTCAGATATTAATTAATCAATTAATTCAATTATTTGGTTAATTAATGAATTCCAGAATATTCTAATTAATCCACAAGCGTTTTAATTAACGCAACGTTTCTATTTACCGATGGGTTTGGGAAACCCTACTTTTGTTCGTATCTTATTTAAAGGAGGATTGACGGTCGATATCTATATAAGATATCAAGAGAGACTTTTCAGTTTATGCTCACGTACGTAAACCTAGTTGTCACCGTCCTTAGGAGCGAAAGGAGAGCAACACGCTGCTAGCACACCGCCGCACAGACACGACTCCTTCCCGCCGGCTTAGGAAGCGCGACGTGGTGTTCCAGACCATCCCCGTGGTTGAAGTAGAGATGCAGACGCTGAGACGCTTGCGTTCAGAGGACAACGACGATCATCTGTGCGTGTTATGAGCGGCGCACATCATCGTAGGAAAGGAGCGTCGTATCTTCCTGTGACAACAAATGGGAGAGAAGTTCCGTCCGTATAGACAAGCGTCGTTGCACACCTTTGTGCAGTGTGCAGTGGAACATGGCCGGACTTGCTCCGCGATAAGGTATATCCCGCAAACACTCCTTCCGAATACGCTGTTGTCGACGAGATCCTGTTTCGGGTTGCGTGGATTTTGTTTCTTCTGCCGCACATGTTTTCTCCACAAAACCCAACAATATGTATCACTGTTAGGGGAATTATATCAAAACTAATGTGAATCATTGCTTCACTTAAGGTTGAAACATACGTTTAGAAGCTTAGGTTAGGTCATTACATATCTCAAAACTTTGATTTACATATGTTTTTTTTCAAGCATGAAGTTCCAACATATAATATATATATACTTTTTAAGAGAGATTTAACTATAATTAACCCACTTTTTCCATCTAGATCATATCAAGTTGCCATCATCAGTATGTTGTGTTAATCATTAGAACATATTCTACTGATTCTTTAAGCACTAATATTAGCACCTCATCTAACATATGCCATTAATACAATTTCATATCTCATTTCTCATATTTAGAAAAAAACTTTATTAGTGATTTATCACAAGATTAAATAAAAATTTTATGTCACCTGATCATTATTCAAGTACAAGGTTAGTCACTATATGTAGCGATTTATAAACTAATGACTAGAGTTTTTCACCCTGTCATATCCAACATATCACATCTCAAGATAATATCTCATTCTTACATATATTATACGATGGTCTCATTAAAGAAACTTATACAAGTGGCATGTCAAACATATATCAAAGCTTTATCTAGTCCAATTGAGGTTCTCCTGACTAGAATCATGAGGGTAGTGTTAGTCTTAGTCTCTTAGAGCTCACTCATCTCTATGAGTATCTCATATGCATAGAATTTTATCTTCCGTAAGGAGTGGGACCCAGAGGGGATCCACTCCCTACTAAAAATTTGAAGAATAAAACCTCCAGTCTAAACACACCCAAAAGATATGCTGGAGTGGGTGTAAAATTTTCAAATATTACTAATGGTATTTAAAATAACCAAATTTTAGCAGCAGAAGAAAAATATTGACAATATTTAATTTTTGAAAAGATTACAAAATTACGTCATAATCTCCCATATAGGATTTACTTGTAAGATACAACATATGGATCTAAGTAGAGGGAAATCTAAACCATAACAAGATCATCTGCAAACTTTATCTCCTTAAGCTAGTCCAAATCTTCATGCCTTATCATCCAAGTCCTTCACCTCGGGTTGGAAGCATACCAAAGCAAGAGGAGAGAAACAGATGACATCAACAAAGGATAGTATATGCATACTAAATAGAAAATTGAGCAATATAATGAAATAAAGGATGTCAAATAAAAGGCTTCCCATAGAAAAGAAAATGACTACCCAAGTGTGTATCAAGAGAAATGATTTGCAATAACAAATGAGATACTTGCCATAAAATAAATGTGGTGCCACAAAAGCACACAAAATTCTTTGGGCACAAAACCCATCTACATAATAACAACCTGCATGCATGTGATATAAACATAGCCCTACAACTATACAAAAACAAAGCCAGCCGAGTCTCATAAACTTGAAACCTGATAGAGAATGGGACATAACCAAACTACCAAATATATATATAGAGTGGGCCAAACCTAATAAATTTAAAACCCATTTATGGGGCCACCTCCATTCCAAAAATAACAGGAGCATACTTCCCCGAGCATGAAATACACATCTAGAAAAAAACCAATAAAATTACACTACTCTAGTGCTACTGAATCATATAGCATGTTTAATGTAGAGGAAAGTAGAAAGTATAGTCAGATTAAACAAAAGTAGTCACCACAAAAGATACCAATATATACATTCACCTCACAAGTGCGCAAAAGACATCACATGTAATTATATAGAGTTTTACCATGAACAAAGCATAAGAAAGGACCAAATGAATGTCTAAAGATGATCATAAAATCAGTAATAAATAAATTATAGTTCACATGAACTATAATTTTCAAAAGAATAAGATATTATGTAGGCTAATGTCCAAAGGACCAAGGGAAAGAAGAAAATAGGTTAATTGCTTAAAAAGAATAATAGGGGATGGAAATATACAACAACAGAGATGAATTCGAAATTGCTTAATATAGAAATAATATGGGATGCAGTCATAACTCTCTTCAGAGACTAATCCGTCCAAAGTGAATCCTAGATTCAAGCCTAGGTCTCCAAAACACCTATGATGCATATATGTAGAATTAGGGTTAGGTTTTCATTAATTATTCAAAATCCTAAAAATCACCTTTTTAATATTAGTGAATTAGATTACCAAAACCATGCCATGTTTTAAATTATCTTTCTCTGAATTCAAAACATATTTTATTATATTTTTTTGACTTTTAAATATTTAGTTATTAATTTTGTAAGTTATTACTTATTTAGGAAAATCCATTAAATTAAATTATTTTTAAACATTGGATTTAGGCAAAAAAAACTAACACCATTAGAAATCTCTCATTTTTCCCAGTTCAAAACATATTTTATTATATTTTTCTGAGCTACAAACGATTTATTATGAATTTTCTAAAATATAGTCAATAAAAAAATTCCACGTAAGCAAAATGCTTGAGAAAGAGGAAGAGAGAGAGAAGGAGAGGACCTCACATCCGAGTTGGCCCAATCAGTGTCGGCCAACTCGGCCAGCCACTCAAACACCTCAGCAAAACATAGACTCACAGGAAAGAAACAAAAAGGGGGGGAAGTTACAATTTTGCTCCTAACCAAAAGACAAAACAAAGAAGGAAATAATGAGGGAAATTTCATGAAACCAACGGCTATTGTCTTCTTTGTTTTCCCTAATCACGTGACATACAAAGACCTATTTTAGTTCAACGTATTCAAAACTACACCTTCAAAGTCAAGATCGAAGATTCACAATCTTCACTAAACATCACCAGCAAGTCCAGAAGACTTTGACGAACCCAATGACCTCAATAAATCAAAAGTGTAGATTCAAATACTCTCCACCCATGCCCTCTGTCACTACTGTAATGGGTGCGGAAGATGGAAAATGAGCAACCAACTAACATAGGGGAAAACCAATACTCGAGAAAGCTTTGACTCATTGAAATGAAGCAAGGTCACATGAAGAAGCAAATCAAATTGTAGCTCGCTAGAACACCAGTGAGGAGAAGAAAAGGCAAGAAGATGTGGAAAAGAGGGAAAACCGATACATACCTCCTGGGATCAAATCCGTTCTAGGGAAAGATTTCCCAAGTCTCAAGGAGCAATCCTAGACCATCACACAGGAACTCTGGGAGTTGGTGTTCCTAGTTGGACCGTAGGTGGTCTTCATAGGCAACCCAAGCAAGGGGATGGGTTCCAACATAATTAGGGAGGAACTGGCGACTTATATAGTCTTCAGATAGTCTTTAGATGCTCTGATGATGGTTAGATATGATCATATAGGGCCACAGGGCCTTGCACTGAGGATTCCAACAGAGATGGGAAACAGAGGAACACTAAAATTCTTCACCGACTAGGGTTTTGAAGAAAAACCCTAACAAATTGGGGCTAGGGATGTGCACATTCGAGAGACGAAACAACTAGAACTAAAATCTCGGGAAATCATAAAACAAAGAGAGAGAAATCAGAAGAGAAAGGATCGGGTCATGTACTGTAGTTTCCTACTCATGAGTGGGGAAGAAGACAATGCCTGAGCCGTAAGATCAAGAATCTGATGGTAAAAAAACATTGGTCGATTAAGCCAGGCATGACAAGAATTAAACTCGAGATACTTTAGGAAAATCAATATCATAAATGAAATTGATTTAGATAACTTATATATTTCTTTCCTAAATTCATTTTAGGGATCAAACAAATCCCAATTAATCCCAAATTTTGCAATTAGACTAATTAAGACATAAAGAACCTGATTTTGGTATTAGATTTTACTTTTGACGACTCTAAGTGTTTTATTTAATTATTTTAAAGAAAATGAAATTTTCTCTTTCTTATCACATTAAATACATCTATAACCCTCCTATTAATGTGAAACGTCACCATTAAGCAAACTAACACCTACGGAATATGATTTGGTCATTAATTTTATTCTTTGAAGTTATTTTGCACATTATTTAACATTTTGGCTTTAATGCCAATTTATCTCTCCTACACATTAAAGATTATCCAAATCACATGAAAATTCAAGCAAAGGCTATTTTTAATGTGTAGATTACGAATCTAATATTATTTTATACTTTTAGAGTCATTAAGTATTTTATTTAATATCTTGAAGGAAGACTCACCTTTTCTTTTCAAAATAAAAAAGATATAGTTATTATCATTCCAAAATTATGAAACCTGGCCTCCAAGACAAACGAAACCCAAGGAAAACCAATCTCAAGTTATCTTTAATCAATTAGTCTTCCTTTTATGAGTTTTAACACATTATCCAATATTACCATTATTCCTCATATTAATCACATTATCTTGTTTAAGGATTTATTATTCATTCTTATATCTCATCATTGTTCCAAAAGACTAAGGATTGATCTAGAACGAATCTACTCTATCATTATCTCTCATAAGTTTATTTATTTCATTTTTGGTTGAATTATGTACCATTGTTCTCAATTATGGGCACCTTGTCCTTTTATGCACATTATTACTTCATATCATCAATTTTAATTAACATCGTTTCATGTAACATATATCAGATACCCCTTTATTGATCTATGGATTAATTATGTACGCATTAAGACATTTTTTTTTCATGTGAGGGTGATTTTATCATGCATTAACATATTGGGGTTTACAATTAACTATTATTATGTGTATTTTTATCCTTGTTTGGCTAAGTCCAAAGAACAAGGTTGAATATCCTTCAAGACATATGATCAGGGTCAAAAGGTTAGGTTTGCAACAATCCACCCCTTTAAAGGATTTTGTCCTCAAAATCTATTGATCTATACTTCAACAACCTACTACACTCCACTCCTTAAAAGGTTTTACCTAAAAAGTTAACCTAACAGCATTTAGGGTTACTCACGTATCTTTTAGTTTTTAATGAATTAGGGATGTATCTACCTAACATGTCATAACAACTTAGGGTCATGCTATAGGTCCTTGTGTCTCTATCCTAACAATCCTACATACACAACCAAAAACTCATAGGTTTAGTCCACTATATCTTTATATTACTTCACATAATCTTAGTCACTTCTTCATATACAGAACTAGGGTTCGATCCTATTCCAACTAATTCTAGGGTTTGTCTATCCTTACATCCAGAAAATCTTCATTGTAACTTAGTCCAAGAAAACTTCAATAAAATACATAAAATTTTATGCATACAATAGTTTATTTGAAAATATATTTTTCTTTGAAAATCATATGATATGAAAAAAAATGAGCTCAAAATCAATGTGGAAACCAAGTCACAATTTTCCATAACAAGACCTCCTTATACTACTACATACTCATAATCCTATTGCATACTCAAGTGAAACCTTATTGCATCAAAAGTTACATTTCATCACTAACTTATTTGGTAGGATAAGATCACCTAAAACCTAATCACATGAGGGTTTGCTAAACATCATGATCCTAATGTGAAGCCCATATAAGCCTTTCATCATTAAAAGCAACTTAGGTAAGATTTGGGGAAAACATCATTCCTAGAGGTAACTATCTAAGTCAAGCATCTTAATAAGGGAGACAAAATTGAAATAGTCGGATTTTGACTGCCATGGGCTCTGATACCATATTGTAAGGAGTGGGACCTAGAGGGGATCCACTCCCTACTAAAAATTTGAAGAATAAAACCTCCAATCCAAACACACCCAAAATATATGTTGGAGTAGGTGTAAAATTTTCAAATCTTATTAATGGTATTCAAAACAACCAAAGTTTAGCAGCGAAAGAAAAATATGGACTATATTCAATTTTTCAAAAGATTACAAAAGTACATCATAATCTCCCACATAGGGTTTTCATGTAAGATACAACATGCGGATATAAGTAGAGGGAAATCTAAACCATAACAAGATCATCTACAAACTTTATCTCCTTAGCTAGTCTAATTGTTCATGCCTTATCATCCAAGTCCTTCACCTATGGTTGGAAGCATATCCCAATAAGAGGAGAGAAACATATGACATCAACAAAGGCTAGTATGTGCATACTAAATAGAAAATTGAGCAATATAATGAAATAAAGTATGTCAAATAAAAGGCTTCCCATAGAAAAGAGAAGGACTACCAAAGAGGGTATCAAGATAAATGATTTGCAATAACAAAAGAGATACTTTCCATAAAATAAAAGTGGTGCCACAAAAGCACACAAAATTCTTTGGGCACAAAACCCATCGACATAATAACAACCTGCATGCATGTGAGATAAACATAGTCCTAGAACAATATAAAAACAATGTCAGTCAAGTATCATAAACTTTAAACCTGATAGATAATGGCACATAACCAAACAACCAAATATATATAAAGTGCGCAGAACCGAATAAATTTAAAACCTAGGTATGGGGACACATCCATCTGAAAAATAGCAGGAGCATACTGCCCTGAGCAGGAACTACACATCTGCCCAAAAACCAATGAAATCACTCTACTCTAGTGCTACTAAATCACATACCATGTTTAATGTAGAGGCAAGTAGAAAGTATAGTCAGATTATACAAAAGTAGACACCACAAAAGTGTCCAACATATACATCCACCTCACAAGTGGGAAAAAGACATCACATGTCTTCATATAGAGTTTCATCATGAACAAAGCATAAGAAAAGTCAAAAGGAATGTTTAAAAATGATCACAAGATTAGTAACAAATAAATTAGTTCACATGAACCATAATTTTTAAAAGAAAAAGACATTGTGTAGGCTAATGTCCATAGGACCAAGAGAAAGAAGAAAATAGGTGAATTTCTCAAAAAGAATAATAAGGGATGAAAATATACAACAAGAGAGATGAATTAGAAATTTATCAATATATAAGTAATATGGGATGCAATCATACTATTATTCTGAGACTAATCAGTCCAAAGTCAGTCCTAGATCCAAGCCTAGGTCTCCAAAACACCTATGATGCATATATGTAGAATAAGGGTTAGGTTTTTGTTAATTATTCAAAACCCTAAAAATCACCTTTTTATTATTAGTGAATTACATTAACAAAACCATGTCATGTTTTAGATTATTTTTTCAAATTCAAAACTTATTTTATTATATTTTCTAAATTTTAAATATTTAGTTATGAATTTTGTAAGTTATTACTTATTTAGGAAAATCCATTAAAATTAATTATTATTAAAGATTGGATTTAGGTGAAAAATGATACCATTAGAAACATCTAATTTTTCTAATTTGAGAACATATTTTATTTCATTTTTCTGAGCTACAAACGATTTATAATGAATTTTCTAAAATACAACCAATCAGAAAATTCCACGTAAGCAAAACACTTGAGAAAGAGGGAGAGGGTCGCACATCCAAGTGGCCCAATCAGTGTCGGCCAACTTAGCCAGCCGCTTAGAAACCTCAGTGAAGCATGGACTCATAGACAGGACACAAAAAGGAGGGGAACTTACAGTTTTGCCCCTAACCAAAAAATAAAACAAAGAATGAAAATACGAGGGCAATATTGTGAAACTGGCACCTATAGTCTTCTTTGTTTTCCCTGTTCATGCGATATATAGGGACCTATTACAGTTCAACATACCCAAAACTAGATCTTCAAAGTCCATATCCAAGCTTCACAATCTTCTGTAAGCATCACCTGCAAGTCTAGAAGACTCTGACAAACCCAAAGACCTCAAGAAATCAAAACCCTAGATTCAAATACTCTCCACCCATGCCCTCCATCACTACTGTAATGGGTGCGGAAGATGGAAAATGAGTAACCAACTAACATAGGGGAAAACTAATACTCGAGAAATCTTCGACTGATCGAAATGAAGAACGGTCATGTGAAGAAGAAGCAAATCAAACTGTAGCATGCTAGAATACCAGTGAGGAGTAGAAAAGGCAAGAAGATGTAGAAAATAGGAGAAATCGATACAGACCCCCTGGGATGAAATCCGTGTAAAAGAAAGCTTCCCCAAGGCTCAAGGAGCAATCCTAGACCGTCACACCAGACCTCAGGGTACCGAGGTTCTTAGTTGGACCGTAGGGGGCTGCCATAGGAAACTCAAGCAAGGGGGATGTGTTCAGACATGATTAGGGAGGAACTGGTGACTTATATAGTCTTCAGATGATCTGTGGATGGTTTATATATGATCTAATAGGGTCATAGATCTTTGGGAAGGCTAAGGGTTCCAATAGAGATGGAAAATAGAGGAACACTAAAATCCTTCACCGACTAGGGTTTTGAAGAGGAAAACCCTAACAAATTTGGGCTAGGGATGTGTGGATTCGAGAGAGGAAAGTACTGGAACCAAAATCTTGGGAAACCATAAAACATAGAGAGAGAAATCAGAATAGAAAGGATTAGGACACTGTACTATTGTTTCCTACTCAGGAGTGGCGAAGAAGACAATGCTTGAGCCACATGATCGAGAATCCAACAGTCAAAAAGTATTGCTCAATTAAGCTAGGCGTGACAAGCATTAAACTCGAGATACTATAGGATAATTGATATTTAAATGAAATTGATTTAGGTGACTTATATATTTCTTTCATAAATTCATTTTATGGATCAAACAAAACCCAATTAATGCTAAATTTTGCAACTAGACTAATCTAGACATCAAGAACATGATTTTGGCATTAGTTTTTACTTTTGAGGACTCTAAGTGTTTTATTTAAATATTTTAAAGAAAATCACATTTTCTCTCTATTATCACATTAGATATATCTAGAACCCTCAAATTGAAGTGATACTTCACCATTAAGCAAACTAACACCTATGGAATACGATTTTGCCATTAATTTTATTCTTTGAAGTTATTTTGCACATTTTGGCTTTGATTCCACTTTCTCTCTCGTACACATTAAAGATTATCCAAATTACATAAAAATTCACCCAAAGGCTATTTTTAATGTGTATATTACGAATCTATGATTATTTTTTACTTTTGGAGTCATTACATATGTTATTTAGTATTTGAAGAAAAACTCACCTTTTCTTTTCAAAATAAAAGAGATATAGTTATTATCATTCCAAAGTGATGAAACTTGGGCTAAAAGCAAAAGCAAACCCAGGGAAAATGAATCTCAAGTTATATTTAAACAATTATTATTACTTTTACAAGTTTTAAACCATTATCCAATATTACAATTATTCCTCATATTAATCATATTATCTTGTTTAAGGAGTTATTCTTCATTCCTTTATCTCTTCCTTGTTCAAACGACTAAGGAATGATCTAGAACGAATCTACTCTATCATTATATCTGATAAGTTTATTTATTTCATTTTTAGTTGAATTATGTATCATTGTTCTCAATTATGGACACCATGTCCTTTCCGCACATTATTACCTCATATCATCAATTTTAATTAACATTGTTTCATGTGACATATTTTAGGTACCCCTTTATTGATCAAATGGTTAATTTATGTGACCATTAATCCATATTTGTTTTTGTGTGAGGGTGATTTGTTCATGCATTAACATATTAGTGTTTACAATTAACTACTATTATGTGTATGTTTATCCTTGTTTGGCTATGTCCAAAGAACAAGGTTGACTATCCTTCAAGACACAAGATCAGGGTCAAACGGTTATGTTTCGATTCATTAAAAAACTCCACCCCTTAAAAGGATTTCATCATCAAAATATATTGATCCATAATTTGACAACCTACTATTCTCCGCCCCTTAAATGGTTTTACCTAACAAGTCAAACTACCAACATTTATGGTTACCCACATATCTTTTAGTTTTGAATGAACTAAGGCTGTATCTACCTAACATGTCATAACAACTTAGGTTCATGCTATAGGTCCTTGTGTCTCTAACCTAACAACCCTACATACACAACCAAAAAGTCATAGGGTAAGTCCACTATACCTTTATATTACTTCACATAATCCTAGTCACTTCTTCATATACAAAACTAGGGTTAGATCTTATTCCAACTAAATCTAGGGTTTCTCTATCCTTACATCTGGAAAATCTTCATTGTGAATTAGTCTAAGAAAACTTTGATAAAATCCAAAAAAATTGTACATTTAGTAGTTTATTTGAAAATATATTTTTCTTCAAAAAATCATGAGATATGAAACAAAAATGAGCTCAAAATCAATGTGGAAACCAAGTCACAATTTTCCATAACAAGACCTCCTTATACTACAACATCCTCGTAATCCTATTGCATCCTCAAGTCAAACCTTATTGCATCAAAAGTTACATGACATCACTAACTTATATGGTAGGATAAGATCACCAAAAACCTCAGCACATGAGGCTTTTCTAGACATCATGATCCTAATGTGAAGATCATATCAACCTTTCATCATAAAAAACAACTTAGGTAAGATCTAGGATAAACTTCTTTCCTAGAGGTAACTATCTAAGTCACGAGTTCTAAAAAGGGAGATAAAATTGAAATAGTCAGATTCCGACTACCATGGGCTCTAATACCATGCTATAAGGAATGGGGCCCATAGGGGATCCACTCCCTACTAAAAATTTGAAGAATAAAACCTCCAGTCCAAACATACCCAAAAGATATGTTGGAGTGGGTGTAAAATTTTCAAATCTTATTAATGGTATTCAAAGCAACCAAAGTTTATCACCGGAAGAAAAATATTGACTATATTCATTTTTTCAAAAGATTATAAAAGTACATCATAATCTCCCACATAGGGTTTACATGAAAGATACAACATATGGATCTAAGTAGAGGGAAATCTAAACCATAAAAAGATCGTCTCTAAGCTTTATCTCCTTAAGCTAGTCCAAATATTCATGCCTTTCATCCAAGTCCTTCACCTAGGGTTGGAAGCATACCCAACAAGAGGAGAGAAACGAATGACATCAGCAAAGGCTGGTATGTGCGTACTAAATAGGAAATTGAGAAATATAATGAAATAATGGATGTCAAATAAAAGGCTTCCCATAGAAAATATATGCATTACCCAAGTGGGTATCAAGATAAATGATTTGTAATAACACAAGAGATACTTTCCATAAAATAAATGCGGTGCCAGAAAAGAATAGAAAATTCTTTGGGCACAAAACCCATCTACATAATAGCAACATGCATGCATGTGAGATAAACATAGCCCTAGAACAATATAAAAACAAATCCATCCAAATCTCATAAACTTGAAACCTCATTTAGAGTGACACAGAACCAAACTCCCAAATATATATAAAGTGAGCCAAACCTCATAAATTGGAAACCCTGGTATGGGGCCACCCCCATCCAAAAAATAACAGGAGCATACTGCCCCGAGCAGGAAACACACATCTGCCCACAAACCAATGAAATTACACTACTCTAGTGATACTGAATAACATAGCATTTTTAATGTAGAGGAAAGTAGAAAGTATAGTCAGATTATGCAAAAGTAGTCACCACAAAAGTGACCAACATATACATCCACCTCACCAGTGGGAAAAAGACATCACATATCATCATATAGAGTTTCATCATGAACAAAACATAAGAAAAGACCAAAGGAATGTCCAAAGATGATCACAAGACTAGTAACAAATAAATTAGTTCACATGAACCATAATTTTCAAAAGAATAAGATATTGTGTAGGCTAATGCCTATAGGACCAAGAGAAAGAAGAAAATAGGTCAATTGCTCAAAAAGATTAATAGGGGATGCAAATATACAATAAGAGAGACAAATTAGAAGTTTCTCAATATAGAAATGATATGGGATGCAACCATACCTCTCTTCTGAGACTAATCAGTCCAAAGTTAGTCCTAGATCCAAGCCTAGGTCTCTAAAACACCTATCATGCATATATGTAGAATTAGGGTTAGGTTTTCATTAATTAATCAAAACCCTAAAAATTTCCTATTTAATATTATTGAATTAGATTACCAAAACTACACCATATTTTAGATTATCTTTTTCTGAATTCAAAACATATTTTATTATACTTTTGACTTTTATATGTTTAGTTATGAATTTGGTAAGTTATTACTTATTTAAGAAAATCAATTAAAATTACTAATTATTAAACATTGGATTTAGGCAAAAAAAACCAAGACCATTAGAAAGCTCTCATTTTTCTGATTTCAAAACATAATTCATTTCATTTTTCTATGCTATAAATGATTTATTATGATTTTTTTTAAATACAACCAATCAAAAAATTCCACATAAGCAAAATGCTTGAGAAAGAGGGAGAGAGAGAGGGAGAAGGCCATGCATCTGAGTTGTCCCAATCAGTGTCAACCAACTCAGCTAGTCGCTTAGACACCTCAATGAAACATGGACTCACATGCAAGAAACAAAAAGGAGGGGAAGTTATAGTTTTGCCCCTAACGGAAAAACAAAAAAGAGAAGGAAAATACGATGGCAATTTTGTGATGCCCGTAGCTATCGTCTTCTTTGTTTTCCCTAATCACGCGACATATAGGTACCTATTATAGTTCAATGTACCCAAAACTAGATCTTCAAAGTCGAGATCCAAGCTTCACAATCTTCAGTAAGAATCACCAAAAAGTCCAGAAGACTGATGAACCCAAAGACCTCAATAAATCAAAACCCTAGATTCAAATACTCTCCACCCATGTCCTCCATCACTACTATAATGGGTGCGGGAGATGGAAAATGAGAAACCAACTAACATAGGGGAAAACTAATACTCGAGAAAGATTTGACTGATTGAAACAAAGAAAGGTCACATGAAAATGAAGAAAATCAAATTGTAGCTCGCGAGAATACCAGTTAGGAGCATAAAAGGCAAGAAGATATGGAAAAGAGGTGAAACGGTTACATACCACCTGGAATGAAGTCCATGTCAAATAAAACATCCCCAAGGCTCAAGGATCAATTCCACATCATTGCGTAAGACCTCAAGGCGTCAGGGTTCCTAGTTAGACTGTAGCTTCTCGCCACATGCAACCTAAGCAAGGGGGATGGGTTCTGACGTGATTGGGGAGGAACTGACGGCTTATATAGTCTTCAGATGCTCCGATGATGGTTTAGATATCGCAGAGCCTTGGGACATCTAAGGATTCCAACAGAGATGGGAAACAAAGTAACACTAAAATCCTTCACCGACTGGGTTTTGAAGAGGAAAAACACTAACAAATTGGGGATAGGGATGTGCATATTTGAGAGAGTAAACTACTAGAACCAAAATCTCCAAAAACCATAAAACAAAGAGAGAGAAATCAGAAGAGAAAGGATTGGGGCATTGTACTATTGTTTCCTACTCACGAGTGGGGAAGAAGACAATGCCTGAGCTGTAAGATCAGGAATTTGATGGTAAAAAAGCATTGCTCCTTTAAGCTACTTGTTACAAGAATTAAACTCGAGATACTTTAGGAAAATCGATATTATAAATGAAATTGATTTAGATAACTTATATATTTCTTTCCTAAATTCATTTTACGGATCAAAAAAGTCCCAATTAATGACAAATTTTGCAACTAGACTAATTAAGACATATAGAACCCAAATTTGGCATTAGTTTTTACTTTTGAGGACTCTATGTTTTTTATTTAATTATTTGAAAGAAAATCACATTTTCACTTTCTTATCACATTAGATACATCTAGAACCCTCCAATGAATGTGTAACTTTGCCATTAAGCAAATTAACACCTTTGGAATATTATTTGGCCACTAATTTTATTCTTTGAAGTTATTTTTCACATTATTTAACATTTTGGCTTTGATTCCACTTTCTCTCTCCCACACATTAATGATTATCTGATTTCAAGAAAATTCACCCAAAGGCTATTTGTAATATTTAGATTATGAATCTAAGATTATTTTCCACTTTTGGAGTCATTAAGTATTTAATTTAATATTTTGAAGGAAAAATCACCTTTTCTTTTCACAATAAAAGAGATATAGTTATTATCATTCCAAAATTATGAAACTTGTCCTCCAAGACAAACCAAACCCAAGGAAAACGACTCTCAAGTTATCTTTAATCATTTAGTCTTCCTTTTATAGGTTTTAACCCATTATCCAATATTACCATTATTCCTCATATTAATCACATTATCTTGTTTAAGGAGTTATGATTCATTCCATTTTCTCTTCCTTGTTCCAAATGACTAAGGGATGATCTAGAATGAATCTACTCTATCATTATCTCTCATAAGTTTATTTATTTCTTTTTTGGTTGAATTTTGTATCATTGTTCTCAATTATGGATGCCTAGTCCTTTTATGCACATTATTACCTCATATCGTCAATTTTAATTAACATTGTTTCATGTGACATATTTTAGGTACCCCTTTATTGATCTCAGGATTAATTATGTAAGAATTAAGCCATATTTGTTTTCATGTGAGGGTCCAAAAATTTATGCATAGTAACATATTGGCACCTAGGTCTATGGATATAATTTTTTGGAGAATTGGTTTTGCTATTTAGAAAGGTTTGGATGTGCAGCTTGTTGCTCGCCTACCTTCCATGTCAAATTAACTAATAAGAATGTAGAATGTAATGATTTGAATAATCATCAAATATTTGTTATCAAAAAAAAAATTAAGTATTAGGGTTTACAATTCACTATTATTATATGTATTTTTTCCCTTGTTTGGCTAAGTTCAAAGAACAAGGTTTACTATCCTTCAAGACACATGATAAGGATCAAATGGTTAGGTTTTAGTTCGTTACATCTTCCCTCTCGATCTCGGGTTATCAAGTCTACCTCATTGGTACTAGTTAATTACTTTATGAGCTCTAGCCACACAAGCACAAACCAAACTATCATGATATGACATTCTCATTATAGGTCTGTACCCATGCGTTATTCTTACCCAATTCTCTCTCTCTCTCTCTCTCTTACATATGCCACTAGAGTCTATGCGGGGAACCACCAACCCAAGCATGAGGCTTCTCAACATACTAACATCATTTACCTCCTCTGGATCTTGGGGCTCTCTCTCCATCGCCCAGATGGTAGGTACTCATAACAATGTTCACATGTACACATTTGGACAACCTCTCTTTGAATCTAGGGTTTGGTCCTCCCATGACATCTGGGGTTCAAAAATACTATAAGAATCAAGCATAACACAACTCCACTCATTCACTCAGGAGTGCTCTAGTTTAGGACACATCATAATGTATATTTCTCATAATTATCATATCTTGGAGTTTAGGTTATCTGACCTTCTCCCTCTGGGTCTCACTGTTATGACCCCACCTTCCAGTAACCTACAATTAAGGGAGACTGAGAGGTCGAAGTCACACACATAATTTTCGGATCAAATGTTCGGCAGTTAACCAAGAACAATTATTAAATTTTAACAGACTAAACTGGAAAGCTATAAGAAAATAAAGTTTTGCATACCTTTTGAAAACTTGGATCTCTATACTTCTATCCACATATGAATTCCAATCTAAATAATACTCCTTGTATTTTAATTCATGTATTTCACAATATGACGATTTACTGTTTGTCCTTTTGGCCTTGTACCTAAAATGCCGACAAATAAAATATCGGTCAGCATAAAGCTGGTATGTGGGGGAAACAATAATCATGCAATTATTCATAATAATATATCACAGTCAATTACCATTTAACAAACAATTTTACATTTTAAATATAACTGAACGATCCATGCATTCCCTATCCTCTGCACCGTCCCTGCAGTGGACCAGGATACTACTTTCCTTATAGTAGCTCCCCATTAAACCCCTCATGGTCCCACCTATATGTGAACCAGTTTCTAGGTTTGAGTCACATGGCACTACCCGTAAGTAGCCCACTTCTTAACTCACGACATGCTAAAGGGTCTCACGGCACTACACCTGGTAGCCCAATTTCTAACCCGCGATAACCTAGACCTTACTCTAGGTTACCCCTTTTTAGCCTTTACAAGCCACATATGTGGATTCAGATCTAAGCTAGTTATATATATATATATATATATATATATATATATATATATATATATATATTCATGGTGATAATCATAGTCACTTTATAGTTGCATGAAATAAAATGTATCCAACAATTATTTTCAAGCAACTGATAAACATGTTCGGAAATTGCCGTGAAACTAAAGTGATTATTCATAAGCGTAACCACATACTTGTTCAGTAGATTTCTCAAGCTAATATCAATTCCAACCAAGAAAGCAATCCAAGAAAGTAATTCAACCACATAATCAAGAATCCTGAAAAACACATGTACTCTATTTACTACACACTTTATCAAGATTCTTTCTATTCAACTTGAAATCGCTTCCTAAGGTTTCCATATCCATTTTTGGGTTTCATTTTGCATTTAGCGTTTCACTTCATTTACTATATTAAACCTTATTTCCATTCAATTACTTACAAACCCTAATTTCGGATTAAAGGCACACTTAAACATTAGTTAAGCCCATTATGCCTCTTTTATGTTAAAACTACCATTTTTATCCTTTTAATCCATGGCAAGATCATTATATTCATATATCATCAATTCATAGTTCATTATGGCCTAATTCACAAATGAACTCTATATATCATTAAATCCACCTTTATTCATGAGAAAACCCTAATTACTACATTTAGGGTATTTATCCAGAATTAGGGACTTTTGTACTCTAAATAGATTAGAACCATCATATCTCAGCTTTGTACATGAATGTGACCAATTAAAATCATTAAGGATCATAATTACCACAGTTTGGGTTCAAGGTTCATTAAATCATATGGAACCCTAAATTAATCAAATTATGCATGAATATCATCCTTTTAGATCTAATATGCCCTTTTTATTAACAACAAGTTAATATCTATTTTAAACACTCACATAACCCCTTTCTAATTCATTAATCATCAAAGGTTAGGGTTTTTCATTGATTAACTATTAAAGATAGCATCTTGATATTCTTTTTGAATAGAAAGATAAATGATTCTTCAACAATAACTTCTTTGTGTTCCTCTCATTCCAAGGATCAATTTTCATATATTACTTGTCCTAATCGGAGTTACCAATATTTAATTACAAATTTAGCAAGATTTCATT
This sequence comes from Alisma plantago-aquatica, assembly GCA_963693085.1. Lineage (NCBI taxonomy): Eukaryota > Viridiplantae > Streptophyta > Magnoliopsida > Alismatales > Alismataceae > Alisma > Alisma plantago-aquatica. Next base: position 247,070,194 of record OY856411.1, read on the forward strand.
TACTTGGGCCAATCAGATTGCGCCATGTCTCTTCACCCATGCAACGATCTCGCGACATGGAAACATTTCGAAATGTCCAATCTACCCTTGTGTAACTTGAGTGGGTCTTCAGCCCACAGAGGGGCAAACCCGTCCAACTGACCCTCCTCCTTTCTTCTACCTTGTGCAGCCCTAAGCTGCTGCTACAGGCACCGAGTGCAGCCCTTGCAGGGTCGCTCCTCCCCTCTCGAGGCGAGAGGGTTGCCGCCAACTACTCCCATGGCTCTGGCATACCACCCTCCACATAGGGCACCTCCAGATCGTGACCTAAGTGGCAAGTTTTGGCAGGTCAGGCTTGCATCTTCCAGTCGACCTTACAGCCATACGTTGGTTGTTGTGCAAGCTCCATAGCATGGGGAAGATGGTTGTGCTCCCCTGCGGTGTCGTGGGAGCACCCTGCTTCCACTAAGACCTTGAAACCACCCCTTGTTATACTCAGGTTAGATCAATACCCTCAACTAGGGTTTGTACGCAAAGAACTACGAAGAAGAAGAAGAAGGAAGAGAGGTGCGCGTAGGATCCTTCCTGGACTTGAACTGGAGTGTCTACCCTTTATATAGGGGGGTATCCACACCCCATATCGCTTGCCCACAAAGCAATCAAGGCTTCTCCTTATAGGAAAGGGATTTTCCTTACTTTAGAAGTACCCTTCTCTCTCTTCATGTACCATGTTCATTAGATATTAGGAAATTCGAGAATTATCTCTTTTAATATCCTTTCTCTTAGATTTTAATTCATTGGCCTCGAAATTATATATCTCCTTAAGTAGGAAATACTTCATTTTTATCAATATTACATAATCCATTAATTATGTATTCCCTTTATCTCCTTATTTTTCTATTATTAGTATTTTCTCTATCTTTCTTCTTTATTTGGACTCCTTGGATCCCAGGACACTCTATTATTTCGAAATTCCTTTTCAAGGATACTTATTATCCTTCTAGATGCATCTATATGCGTTATTTCACATTATCTTGTTTATTTCTCATTAAAATATCTCTTTTTGAGGATTTCTCTTTATTTCTCTTTTATTTTCCTCATTGGTATGCCTTTTATCATTAGGAATCCTTGGGATACGAATATCCACCAAGGATAACTCAATTCCACCTTTTTCCACTTATTTTCCAAATTTTATCATTGTTTTCAATTTCTTTCTGAATAAAGAAATACTTAATTGATCTTTTCTTTTCTTATTGCATTCTCTATGCAACTTTGGACTCCTTGGAACCCAAGGAACCCAAGAGGCATGAAATCCATCCTTAGATTACATTCATTTTCCTTCTAGAGGTTTCTACCTCATTCTTTCCTCAAAAACTCAATAATTCATTTAATAATTGAATTTCCTTTCTTTATTTCCTTGTTATTGGACCCAATAGCCAATAAACCCCACAACACAATCATCAAGGCTATTGTAAATGGAATCCATTTATTCAAAACAAATTATGTCATTATTTGTTCAATTATCTTTAATATGAGAAATTACATTTCTCACCAATTGAACCAAAAATTGGGGTTGTAACATCGTTCCCTTCTTATAGGAATTTTGTCCTCAAAATTCTATCAAGCAAATAAGCAATTCAAGATAAGACTTTTCCATTTCCATCATTGGCCCCTATGTGGCTTCACCTTACCCATGGCGGTTCCAAAGAACCTTTATCATCACATATTCTTTTCTCTGAGTTCTTTCATCATGTCATCTATAAACTGCACAGGTGACTCAGGCCATTTCAGCCTCCCTTGGGGCTCACTAGGTTCATTGCTCAGCACATGGTCTGGGTACATCACATAGTGCTCTAAATTGGACACCTGGAACTTATCACACATTACTTTATCCTAAGGGGTAAGTTCAAACTTAGCCTTCTCCACCAATCCATCTCAAATGAACCCATGCATCGGGGACTTAGCTCTCTTAGTTGTAACTTAGAGGGGTCGGATTTTCATGTCACATATTCTCCCACAGTGAACTACATGTCAGTCTACTTTGCATCCACTCACGACTCCCATCATCTCTTGGCTCCTTTCAGCCATTGCACGATCAAAGAGATTTGATCTACACACACTGTAGTCCTTTTCTATCCATCACGTGGTCCTTTCACCAACATTTTTTTTATTAAGCCAGGGGTCATTTTTATTCATCCCACACCCCTCATGTGAGCACAATCAACCAAACAATTACATCTCCTGCTTATAACTACGCAGGTAAAAGACAAAGCCACCAGGAAGAAATACAGAACAAAATTAAACAACACCCCTTCGAACAACTATGTAAGGAACTCTACGTTTCTCCATAGCCGCCATACCTCTAATTCTCTGAGGTATATTCAGACAATCCGATGTTATGAAGATGTCACCCAAGTTGCAGCCCCATCTCCCTAATTCACGAGGTATCGAGTTGATAACCTTGTGAACCACAGATCCGAGCACCATGGCAGAATCAATCTCCTCTCTCAGCTCCCTCGCAAAAGCAGTCGTGTTCCAAGGTTCTCTACCTTGGCACCAGAGGATATCATGCACGTAACTCTCATCAATCTCCAAACACGAGACGACCATCGCATGGTCTCTCTCTATCTTGAGCCCCACCGCACAGGCTTGCATGTATGCAAGGACGTAGCCCGAACTCCTGAGCCATGTTATGAAAACAAGACATATGTTAGCCCTGTGGTTTCTAATGATGCCCGCCGCCCACCATCGATAAACGACATGGCCATCTCTATCTCTTCCAATCGTAAGGTTGAGTTTTAGATTATGCCAATCAGGGGGCTGCCATCTAACTAAAGATATTTGTCTCATCAACAATCTCAGCTCCTCCATATCTGCCTCTCTCATCCGGGTATAGATGTCACGATCAGATTCAAGCACAAAAGATCTTTTTCTCATCTGAATATTTAGTATCTCAATAGCCCATTTCCACTCCGTAGCAAGAAGTCTATGTCTCCCCTTGAATCTGGCTTGGCACCTCAAACGCCATATGCTATAAGGAATCACAGTCGCCATGTTCCCGGCAAGCCAATCAGATAATCTCTTCCTCTTGCCCAACACACATATATCTAGTAACGAGTTCATGTCAGTAGGAGGAGGCATATCTGTCACCCTAGTAAATTTATCCCAGAAGAATTCGGCCATCTATCCATGGAAGAGAAGGTGTCCAATACTCTCCTCTTGTGGCTCCTCGCAACAATTGCACCGAGATGCGATAGGAATACATCATTTATCTTTTATATTATCATCTGTAGAGGTGGCCCCTCTAATAGCCTTCCAAATGAAGGTCGCCGCTTTGGGGAAGCATCCCTTCCATACCATCTCCATCCCGTCCGGGCCTTCACTACTATCCTCCAACAGTATCTTCTTGAAAGATCTCATGGAGAAATCTCCTCTCACAACCGGGCCCCAAACCATCTTATCATCCACATCCGCAATTCTAGAGTTAGAATCACGGATTAAAGCCAGACCATCCTCATCAACCATCATCCTCAGGAGATTCCAGTCCCATCCTTGGCCATCCACCCAAAAATCTTTAACAAAAAAAGGCTATCTTCTGTCACTTGCAAAATTAGCATAGTCCGCCATCTGCTGGTTACACCACCTTGCATCCCAAAAAGAGATATCACCCCTCCCTATCACCCATCTACATCGCGGGAAGATCTGTGGCATCATGTCCCAAATACGCTTCCAAAACGGAGAAGGAGAAGACCCCAGTTTTAGAAATCCAGGATAAATATTATCACGACCAGGAATACTGTTTGCATATTTCCTCCTGCAGAACCTGGCCCATAGGGAGTTTGTTGTCAAAACCTCCCAACAAGCCTTCCCGACGAAAGCCTCATTTATTAGACGAAGAGATGGAAAACCAAGGCCACCTTGTGAAATAGGTCTCGCGACTCTGTGCCAGCTGATCCATGCTTTTCTATGGATATCATATCTGCCTGCCCATAAAAATTGTGACATCTTCTTTTCAATCCGATCTGTGATCCCTCCCAGGACTCCAACCGCCGCCGTCGTGTACATAGGGATGGATGCAAGAACATGAGCGATGAGCAGCTTTCTTCCCGCAAAAGACAGAAGTTTAGATCTCCAGGATGAGAATCTATCAACGGTTTTCTTCATGAGGAACTCAAAATCATTAAGTTTCATCCTTCCTTTGGTTATAGGAATGCCCAGATAAATAATTTGATCTTTTGCTGCCCCCATATCCATATGAATAGCCACACTGTTCATCATCTCCATATTTCTCCCGCCTACTACACAAACAGATTTGTCTCTATTGATTCTTTGTCCGGTGGCTTTCTCATATGTTTCAAAAATCTTCCTCACCTTCTCCATCGATCTCTGGTCCGCATTAAAGAAAATAGCAATGTCGTCCGCATATAGAAGAATAGTAGGCGGCTTTGCCTACTCTCGCATCTCGAATCTTTTTATGGATCCATCCTCTTGTAGCTCTAGGAATTTTCTACAAAGAATCTCCTCAAACAGAATGAATAGGAAAGGGGACAAGGCACACCCTTGTTTAAGACCTCTCGTCATCTGGAAAAATCCTGCGGTCTCATCTCCGATAGTGACGGTAGCCCATGTGTTAGAAAAGAAACTGAGGCACAACTTCACGGTCTCTGTGGAAAAGACAAAACGGTTCAACACTCTCCGAAGGACGCTCCAATCAGTTCTATCATATGCTTTCGACATATCATATTTCAGTATCACATTAGGCGTATCACTTCCCTTATTGATGTCATGCATAAGCTCCTTCGCAAGCCTCACGTGATGAGTAATATCAGCACCTTTTACAAAAGCACCTTGCACCTCGGATATCAATCTCGGCATCATAGGGGCCATCCTGTCATTAAGAATACGGGCCAAAATACGTAGAGCGACGTTCTCGATAGCAATGGGCCTAAAGTCCTCCGGCGGTCTCTTTGGGCAATCCACCTTCGGAATAAGCAGAATACGGCAACAGAAAAGACTTCTAAAACAAGGTTGTCCTTTGAAGAACTCTTCCGTCATCTTCATAAAATCCGCACCAATGATGTGCCATGTGGCCCGGTAAAACACCCCTGTGAATCCATCCGGACCAGGGGCTGTATAGGAAACCATATTCTGAAGAGCATTTATCACTTCAGCCTCCGTAGGGACAACGATAAGGGAACAATTATCATCCATAGAAACAAGCTCAGGAATGTTTTTTAGAAAGAAATCTAGATCCGGTGCGTTTGTCTCCACCACGTCATTGAAGAGATGTTTATATATTTCCGCTGCCTCCTCCGCAATTCTCTTCAGATCAGATAAATCTGAGCCATCCTGCAATACCACATTGTTGATGCTCCTACGCTTTCTTCTTGCTTTGATTGTGGCATGATAGAATTTTGTATTACGCTCCCCGTCATGAAGCCAATTAATCCTCGCTTTCTCTTTCCATACCGCCTCTTCTATATCAAGCAGATCGGTCAGTTCTTTTTCAGCCATCTTGAGATTTTCTTCATTCTCCGTGGTAGGATTTTCATCGAAAGCTATCTGTGTAGTATAAACCACGTCTTCCATATCGGTGATACGCTGTTTGATTGCCCCAAAAGATTCTTTACTCCACCTCCGCAAAGCTGATCTAACTTTTTTAAGTTTGTGACAGAAGATAAAAGACGGATGCCCAGAGCTTATTGAAGTGGTGACCGACACAACCTCCCTTACAGAGCTTCTTTCAATCCCAATACTGGCTATGGTGGTTATCATCACATCTTTCGTAGGACAAGAACTGTCTCTAGATATCACCCTGAACGAGCACACATGCTCTCATCAGACCCTTTAGTCTGGATCATACCAACCATTATCTAGAGGTGATAAACTGTACTAACATAGACTTCTTCATGTTTCTACTTCCATCTCGTGGAAGTGAACCTTTAGGTTATACTCAAGAACTTTTGAACTTGCATCATTGTGTAGTTGAATCATCTCTCTCATGTGTAGTTCAACCAAATATGTCCCTTGACAGAACTCTTTCTTTCTCATGCCATCTAGGTAAGGTGATCTACCATAACCCACATTGCATCTTGACCTTCCTTGGTCTAGGGAAGACTTACAACCTCCATAGTGATGAACTACCTTTTCCCCTCTCGGGAAATCTTTATACTCTATATCGATACACTGGGTTACTGGTGCTTGTCGTTCACCTCCTGGCTTGCATGGTGACAAGCCACATGCAACTTCATCTTAAGCATCTCAAGTACTATTGTCACTTACTATCTTCATAGTACGGTGTATCATGATTTCCTGTATGTCATGATTCCTCAAGATCAATTCCTCAGAAACCTTAAACCACTCTAGTCAGGGTTTCATCACCTTCCTTTCCAAAGAAGTGCATTTGAGGCTCTACAACCATCCTTTCATTGCATCAAGGCCTAGGCTGGCTAACCAAACAACCATTAACTTGTTCAACAGATCTCATAACATCTGAGTATTAGCCAAACATATCTCCTTTCCAAAATTAGGGTTATCCTAACAAACTCTTCTAGCTTCTAGCCAAACTAGTCAGATACATCTCCACCAAAAAATCCATTACCACTTCACATCCTTAGGTATTAGGTAACATTGAAGACATACACTTCCATGTATTTCACTTATCATCTCGAACTCTAAGTCTATCTTCATTGAAAACACTTTGAGATCATCTTTTTGGTGATCAAACTCAACCTTGTATGACTCATATCTCATAATAAAAACATCCTCATAAGGTGACTACCTCATTCCTCTTAGTGTTGGTAAACCATCCATGTATCATTCACTCTACCAGTGTATGTTATCATCTCTATCCTCATACCTCGTAGCAACGTTCCAACTCACATAATCTTTTATCCTTAGTGTATGGCATGCATATTGTCCTATCTCTCACTCCCATAATAAGAGGAAATAAGCATTTGGTTGCAGTCCAAATATAAAGTTCTTCCTATTCTAAGAGTAGAGATGGTACATCCCACCATGCTAGTACACCTTTAAATCTAAGTTGAAACATGCCATTTATGCCTCGATATCACAATCATCTTAATATCAAAGTTACCTCCATGGAAAACTGGTTTTGAACCTACTTGGGTCCTCACATATTCCTTGGTCATCACCTCTAGGTCTATCGGGTGCCGACAATTTTGGGGTCATCCCTCTTCCCTTATGTATCCAGAGAGTGCCCTACTCATCTGCCCTTTGGTTCCCATGAGTTCATGAAGGTGATCAATCTCCTAACCCATGGCCCTCAGACAATGATAGTTGTTACCTCCCGACCATATGGTCATGTGCAACTAGGGAATTAGGCAACTCCTACTTCCTTCGGTCTTATCCCTACCTGACCCTAGGATAGACTTAGGATTCTCTTATAGTACATGTTCAACTTATAACCTTACCCAAGCCTTCATCATCTCTCTCTCTGCATTCATGGCTGACTTTCATCCTTTCATAGGGATCATGGCAACCTGCCTACCTTGGTCAAGCCCCATACCGGTTACCTCCATGGTAACACGTCCACATGCACATAGAGATGGTTATCTATGCGTCTGTAGGTTCATTCTCATACCATGTACTCTTCACTTAGCTTCATAAGATCCTCTAAAACCTCTTTAGGTAACCTCAAAACCAACAAAACTGGTATACACCCTACAAAAGGGTCCCTCTCCCAGGATGGGAGGAAACTACACCTTGATAACAGCGGTCACAAACGTCCTTATGTTTAGGGTATGCATCTATATGAGCATGCTTAGCCCTAGCAAGCTACTAAGGCACAAGAAGACACTTACCAAACCATGCTAGGTCACACTTGTTCTCATCCTCAACATTAGACCAACTTAGTTGTGAGGGTTTCATCAAACATATCCTTAACTTAAGGGGTTTCCTTTACCTCTACGCATGAGGAGTACCATGCTCGAAACTATAGAGTGTCAAATCTCATCATGAGCATTGGGTACACTGCTTCCCCTCTTAGGCCTAGGAACCCTAGGTTCACTTTTTGATGACCAACTACATGATCAAACTAAAAACCATGAATCAGGCATGTATAAGGCATGACACACACTTCCTGTCATCCTTCTATTCGAGCAACACTTTAGAGTCGAGTCCTCCTTAAGGGCAACTATCAAGGCATAAGGTCCCACTAAACCTATCCAGGGTATATAGAACTTCTTCTTCCTTTCTCAAAAGGTAAACACTTATACCATAGTCACATAGGTGCCAGAAGCCTCATCCTCCCTCTCGGGTTTGTTCCCTCTAAACACAACCAAGATATTATCATCATCCAGGGATCAAGCATGAGGCCGCCACTTTCATCCACTTAGGCCGCATCATCCTCAACTCCCCACTTTTCCTCATATCTCGGAGTCTAGGTTTACAACCTTCTTTCTTTGGTCTTGCTCTCTCTCTCTAGAGCTAACTACACAACCAACCTTATACTAAAGGTCCTCTCTCCATGAAGATGGCTCAAGCTTACAAGCATACCTCTACATGGTGAATCCTATGTTCAAACTTATGTTTTCTCAAGGTTATCCATAACCCTCTATGCTTGTCTCATAAGCTATCCATCCTACTTCATTGGCTAGGGTTTTAACCTTCTTCTCGTACTACTGATGTACTCTGGGTGCCTACTATGCCATGCTCATATAAGCTCATGGGGTTTCCATAGGTTCTTCTCTAACCTCATCAATGAAGGATCTATCCTTCACTCTCCACTACTCGACCCTTCCCAGGGTTGGTTCGCCAAAGGTGCTCAATCATCCAACCTCTCATGGCTCATACGTCATCCAAGGCATGTCCATCCAACCACCTGGTCTACCATGACATCTAACTCATCATGTTGTCTCTCTCTCTAGCCGTCACTTAGGGTTAGGATTAACATCATCCTCAAAGGATGTGTCAGGTCTCTACTTATAATAGAGGTCTCTATCTCCAAGACTAACTCTCTTTATTTATCCTTCTAATAAGAAGGTCTAGCCTCAGGTCTATTCTGAGGGCATGACAACTTATGTCATACGACCTAAGCATGTATCTATCCTTTAGTTTACACTTAATCTATTAATCTTATGTCCATGACATCTCATTTATATGCTTTTGATTAATTTGGTGGAGGATTCCTTAAACCTTATCAACGTTAGCCATACCTCAAGAGGGTGAGGAGAAGAGAGAAAACCCTAATCCTTAAGTTCCTTAACAGAATTTGAGTTGAGAAGGGATGAACAAGATGAGAGAGTCCTAAAGGTATCTTATTTCGAATCATACCCTAAGACTTTGGCCAGGCAGTCACATGGATCTGGGAGTCCTCATATTCTGACTAGTGGTGTGGAGGAAAATATTGCCAGCCCCTGGTCGTGATCCTTTTCTAGACACCTCCATCTTTCGGATAATCCTCTAATAACTCCCTTGGGTTCTATGGAGTTTGTAAAATTTAATAATTATTAATGGTTAGGTGAGGAACCTATGCTCTGATACCAAATGTTACAACCCCACCTTCCAGTAACCCCCAATTAAGGGAGACCGAGAGGTCGAAGCCGCACACATAATTTTCGGCTCAAAGGTTCAACAGTTAACCAAGAACAATTATTAAATTTTAACAGACTAAAATAGAAAGTTGTAAGAAAATAAACTTTTGCATACCTTTTGAAAACTTGGATCTCTAAACTTCTATCCACATATGAATTCTACTGTAACTAATCCTCCTTGTATTTTAATTCATTTATTTCACAATATGATGATTTACTATTTGTCCTTTTGGCCTTGTACCTAAAACACCGACAAACAAAACGTCGGTCACCATAAAGCTGGTATGTGGGGGAAACAATAATCGTGCAATTATTGATAACAATGTATCTCATACAATTACCATTTAACAAACAATTTTACGTTTTAAATATAACTGTGCGATCCATGCATTCCCTATCCTCTGCGTTGTCCCTGTAGTGAACCTGGATACTACTTTCCTTATAGTAGATCCCCATTAAACCCCTCATGGTCCCACCTATAGGTGAACCAGTTTCTAGGGTTGAGTCACATGGCACTACCCTTAAGTAGCCCACTTCTTCACTCACGGCATGCTAAAGGGTCTCATGGCACTACACTTGGTAGCCCAATTTCTAACCAGCGATAACCTAGATCTTATTCTAGTTTACCCCTTTTTAGCCTTTACAAGCCACAGAGGTGGATTCAGATCTAAGCTAGTTATATATATATTCATGGTGATAATCATAGTCACTTTATAGTTGCATGAAATAAAAGGCATCCAATAGTTATTTTAAAGCAACCGATAAACACGTTCGGAAATCACCGTGAAACTAAAGCGATTATTCATAAGCGTAACCACATACCTATTCAGTAGATTTCTCAAGCTAATATCAATTCCAACCAAGAAAGCAATCCAAGCAAGTAATTCAACCACATAATCAAGAATCCTAAAAAACACATGTACTCTATTTACTACACACTTTCTCAAGATTCTTTCTATTCAACTTAAATTCGCTACCTAAGGTTTCCGTATCCATTTTAGGATTTCATTTTGCATTTAGGGTTTCACTTCATTTACTATTTTAAACCTTATTTACATTCAATTACTTACAAACCCTAATTTCATATTAAAGGAACATTTAAACATTAGTTAAGCCCATTATGCCTCTTTTATGTTAAAACTACAATTTTTATCCTTTTAATCCAAGGCAAGATCATTATACTCATTTATCATCAATTCATAGTTCATTATGGCCTAATTCACAAATGAACTCTATATATCATTAAATCCACCTTTTATTCATGAGAAAACCCTAATTACTACATTTAGGGTATTTATCCAAAATTAGGGACTTTTGTACTCTAAATAGATTAGAACCATCATATATCAACTTTGTACATGAATTTGACCAATTAAAATCATTAAGGATCATAATTACCACAGTTAGTGTTCAAGGTTCATTAAATCATATGGAACCCTAAATTAATCAAATTATGCATGAAGATCATCCTTTTAGATCTAATATGCCCTTTTTATTAACAATAGGTTAATATCTATTTTAAACACTCACATAACCCCTTTCTAATTCATTAATCATCAAAGGTTAGGTTTTTCATTGATTAACAAGATAGCATCTTGATATGCTTTTTGAATAGATAGTGAAATTAGGCTTCACAAATAATTTCTTTGTGTTCCTATCGTTCTGAGGATCAATTTTCATATATTACTTGTCCTAATCGGAGTTAAGAATATTTAATTACAAATTTAGCAAGATTTCACTTACTTGGGCCAATCAGATTGCGTCACGTCACTTCACCCATGCAACGATCTCACGACTTGGAAACATTTCGAAATGTCCAATATACCCTTGTGTAAGTTGAGTGTGTCCTCAGCCCGCGGAGGGGCAAACCCGTCCAACCGGCCCTCCTCCTTTCTTCTACCTTGCGCATCCCTAAGTTGCTGCTACAGGCGTCGAGCGCAGCCCTTGTAGGGTCGCTCCTCCCCTCCCGAGGAGAGAGGGTCGCCACCAACTACTCCCATGGCTCCTCCATACCACCCTCTACATAGGGTGCCTCCAGATCGCGACCTAAGTGGCAGGTTTTGGCATGTCAGGCTTGCATCTTCCAGTCGACCTTGCAGACATACGTTTGTTGTTGTGCAAGCTCCATAGAATGGGGAAGATGGATGTGTTCCCCTCCGGCGTCGTGGGAGCACCCTGTTTCCACTAAGACCTTGACACCGCCCCTTGGTGTACTCAAGATAGATCAATACCCTCAACTAGGGCTTGTACGCAAACAACTATGAAGAAGAAGAAGAAGAAGAAGAAGGAAGAGAGGTGCACGTGGGATCCTTCCTAGACTCGAACTGAAGGGTCTACCCTTTATATAGGCGGGTATCCATGCCCCAGATCGCTTGCCCATAAAGCAATCAAGGCTTCTCCTTATAGGAAAGGGATTTTCCTTACTTTAGAAGTATCCTTATCTCTCTTCATGTACTATTTTCATTAGATATTAGAAAATTCGAGAATTATCTCTTTTAATATCCTTGCTCTTGGCTTTTAATTCATTGGCCTCGAAATTATATATCTCCTTAAGTAGGAAATACTTCTTTTTATCAATATTACATAATCCATTAATTATGTATTGCCATTGTCTCCTTATTTTTCTATTGTTGGTATTTTCTCTATCTTTCTTCTTTATTGGGACTCCTTGGATCCCAAGACACTCTATTATTTCGAAATTCCTTTTCAAGGATACTTATTATCCTTCTAGATGCATCTATATGCATTATTTTCACATTATCTTGTTTATTTCTCATTAAAATATCTATTTTTGAGGATTTCTCTTTATTTCTCTTTTATTTTCCTCATTGGTATGCCTTTTATCATTAGGAATCCTTGGGATACTAAAATCCACCAAGGATAACTTAGTTCCACCTTTTTCAACTTATTTTCCACATTTTATCATTGTTTTCAATTTCTTTCTTAATAAAGAAATACATAATTGATCTTTTCTTTTCTTATTGCATTCTCTATGCAACTTTGGACTCCTTGGAACCCAAGGAACCCAAGAGGCACAAAATCCATCCTTGGATTACATTCATTTGCCTTCTAGAGGTTTCTACCTCATTCTTTTCTCAAAAACTCAATTATTCATTTAATAATTGAATTTCCTTTATTTATTTCCTTGTTATTGGGCCCAATAGCCAATAAATACCACAACAGAATCATCAAGGCTATTGTAAATGAAATCTATTTATTCGAAACAAATTATGTCATTATTTTTTCAAATATCTTTAATATGAGAAATTACATTTCTCACCAATTGAACCCAAAAATTGGGGTTGTAACACTCACTTTCTATGGATTTTACCCAATAACTAGTGCTAACACTAGAGGTCCTCCTTTATAAAAGTGTTTGAGGCTCATGTTGACTCACAAACTTGTCTAAACTTCGTTTATCTTATACTTGCATCATCAGAAATTATCTCAAAACCTCAAATCTAAACTCATATCCTCAAAGACCAATATGTATCATCATAACCCATCATATATCATCTATATAAGACCTAGATCTTATCATCTAAACATATTTATTCTATTCCATCTATCACAATTTCTGACAAGGCTCTAGACATCAAATCTAGAACTATTATCTCATCTAGATTCAAGCCACTCACTTTCAATTAGGTTGCATGGCCACCTCATACTAATACACGTGGGGGGAGACATTTTTGTAATAATTACATATATAATAAAATATTATATAGTTTTTCTCTGATAAAACATGTGTTAGAGAAAACTATCGTGGTTCGATTTGATAAAAAACAAAATCCAAAAAATGAGTGTCCCACACAAAGTAGAGAGTCGAGTGCCATGTCACCTAGTGAAAAGGGTGAGAACAAAGTGTAGACTAGTGTATCTACCCAAGACATGGATGCATAGTGTGTTACAGTTTCTCGTCCCTTGATGCCTATCATCTTCAAATATTGCAACGTCCCATACCGCCACATTATAAGGGATGAGTGACATCTTAGGACTTGTTATACAACAAGCACTAGTCTAGACCTGGTTCTCAGACATCTAGGTTATAACCTAGAGTCTAGGTCAGATCTAGTCTCTAAAATACAACTAATCTAACCCTAAAGATGTTCAAGTTCAAGGTTTTCTTTAGTTTGAGTTGTATAATGAGAAAATGCTAGGCTTTGCTATTTTTCATGCTCTGATACCACCTGTGACATCCCTAGATCTTCAAAAACCTATTTTGATGTGTGACTTCTAAATTAAAACCTCACCTCAGTGAGAATCCTAATTTAAACACCACACATTGGGTTAAGAAGAAGAAAATCAGAGGAAGTCAAAGGAACAAATATTAGCACATGCACATTAACAATAATAAAACCATACAACACATGTTCACCATTCAACATATAATTACAAAGTTAATTGTTACAACATTTGATATTACGTATTGAACAAAAAAACTCTTACATGTACACATACTACATTCTAAAACATGATCTTAAGACAATAGGTATAGTTGTACATCAGTTCACCACACAACTCTCAACTATCCTGGTTCTTCAAGAGAACATGTTCACAACCTAAACCAAAGATTACCTTTGGTACACGTCACCACAATATTAGAAAATATTTCACTGAGTACACCTACGTGTCTTTTATATACCTCTCATTAATAAGACTTAGCAATTAGATAAAACTAGAACTTGGCAATAATAAAAAAATACAATAAAAATCATATACTTGAACAAAGATGTTTATTAACAAAAGAGAACATATATATTTTAAGAACATTTTTCATTATATATCCATACATTGACCGTCAAAGGTTCTGATGCATTCTCTTGACTCTCAAGGAGCTCAAGATTAAGGACTTTATGATCGACTACCAAAGAGTTAGATCATATGTACAATGTGACAGACTACCAAAGAGTTAAGTCACTTCCAAGCAATGTACAACCAAAGAGTTTAGTGCTTTCATATAATGGAACAAATATATTAGGTTTGATGTGTTCATAAACATAAGTATGGAAAGTCAAGCAAGATATCATACAAGAAAAATTATTTCATCCAATATCATCTGCCAAGTATTTGTACACACATAAAGCACCCATACTAAATAGTAGGCCAAGTAAGAGGTAAGGGTGCACCTTGATAAAGAGATGATGTAATCACATTCCTGATGTCGACTATATCCTTGTTCAAACCCTGATATAGACAAGTCCACATGTACAATCATCAAATTCTCATCATCTTAACCCTAATATGATTCATTAGGGTTTGACTTAGATCATTAGTGCATTTCCATCATTACTTACATTCTTATCTTGGAATAATCTTATTGATGTTGTATTCCATATTATGATACATAATCTAATTATTTGATTTCATATAATTATGTGCATATATTAATCCTAGGTTACAAGTAATTATTCATGTTAGGGTTTTCTCATCATTTTAGAATCATTTAACTTGTAACATGACTTATATGCATCATTATGATCTTAGAACTAAATATTAGTTTCAAATTACTAATACGAGCTTACTATGTAATTTCTAGGGTTTCCAAAGAAAATTTGTAATGATTGCACATTAGTTAGGGTTATTAGCCCTTTTTATCTATATAAAGCAAATTCCATGATTTCATGTTGAAATATCATCATATCGGACATCATATGGATTATAATAACATTTGAGGTTTACTGGTGCATTATCACAATTTTGGGTCATCATCTGATATTTGTCACACATTATACAAGTGTAATAGATCCTACATTATATTACTAAGGTTTAAGCTTCAAAATATGGATATAAGGGTTTCAAGTTGTTCTAATCATTTTTCTGAGATTTTCGGTACCTCATTATAATGATTGAAAGACTAAGATAATTACTATGAATTATTGAATATCTATATAATCCTAGGGAATTAAACATGGATTTACCTTTGTGGACTAATCAAATTACACCACATGTCAAGTGAGGAGTCACAACTCCTGCTTGAGTCAGTCGGTCTTGGATTTGACTCATCTTGTCCCCTTTCTTTCTCATGTGATTAGTGTGAGTCGTGTTGAGTGGCTCTCTTCTCCTGACATGAAAAGCAGTTGTCACTGGCCTCAGATCCAGTGTGTGATGGTCTTGGGTTCCTCCAATCGACCATGACTCTTGTGTGCGATGTCAACTTCCTGGCCGCCATCATTGGGAATGCTCCTGTGAGGGAACGATCACCATCCAGACTTCCTTGTCTCATGGAGATCCTACCCTAACTTGGCTTCATTGACTCTATCACTCTCGACTCCTTATATCATAGGGCTACATGGGTACACTATGACCACTTATCTCTTGAGGTGCTACACAGTGCACTATGCTCAACACCGCCACTTGCAACAATTTTGACAAGGATCACCGGCCCTCTGGTCCTTCTCATGAGCTTTCATTACTCCTTTAGAAGCATCGTAGATGCAATCCTATCTCAGAGATTCTCCATTGTGTTGATAAAACATCGAGCTCACAACCAAGACTTGAGATTGCGGTAGAATAGTGAGGTGGGGAAGATCTCCAGCAGAATGAAGAAGCTACTCCTTGTCTCTTGCCTCTTGAGCCCAAACTTCCTTTCTAACTTACCTTATAAGACTGTCTTGACCTCGAACTTCATTTTCCTTTGTTCCTTTTCCTTCAATCAAATCTTTCTTCCATCCTCCATTTTCCTTTGTTCTTCTCTGCACTCAACAATGGAGACGAAAGAGAGAGTGAGAGCTCTTTCTCCCTAATTTGGTCTCCTATAAGAGATAGTGGAGAAGCCTTAGAGAGTAATCCAATGAGGGGTCGGTCTATAGGTCTGGGAAAAGATAAGACAACCACCCACTCACCTTTCTTCCTTAGACCACTACCCTTGACGTGGAATCATTCAAACTCCATCGTCACAACTGTCCCACGATCACACCATATCAACAAGGTACAAGACACTATCACGACCATTAGTTTCTCATGTGCGGTTGGGATGAATCTTGTACAAAGACAGATCAGTGATTTTTCCCTCCAAAGGGTGTGTGGCATAACATTTATATGAACATAGGCTATACCTATTTAAGCTAGGTCCATCTATCATCAAAATATTCCTCACTTATCCTACGTCAAGCCTAAATATCACCCTCTAGGAGCTTCAAAACCTAAAGAAACCTTGATCATGTCTTTATTACCATCCCAAATACAACCCGTCCTAACTTGGTCCCAAGTTACCACAATTTAATCAGTCAACAACTTAATCCAAAATGGCACATAATTAAGGTCATTAACCATATTATTAACATCAATGACTTTCACTCATTGTCAAACTAGTTGAAGTGCCTTAATATGATAAAAACACACATATTCATATACTGTCAAAATAACCACTTCCATCTCAAATCCATGAACACATTTATCTAAAAGGGTATTCAAGAACATCAAAAGTTCACTCTATCACACTTATGCTTAAAATTTTCCTATAGATTTTCATGTTGATTGTCTTGAAGGCTTCATAAGGTTGTTATAAATAGTTATCTATCCATTACAAGGTCATACTTTGAAGGGGACTACGAGACTTTGTGATAATCGCCAAGAGTTAGTGTTTGTAAGGTATGTGAAACCCTAATGTGGGAAGCCTCCTATAATTCAGCCAAGTTTTGTGGGACGAAATTCCCAAAAAGGTGGATATTATTGTCAGGCCCTAATGTTTAGAACCTAGTAAGTACATAATTGAGTTATTGGTAAAATAATTATAGAATTAATATATGGTTGTAATAAGGTTCCATACAATTTTCATGATATCTAGATATAAGGGAAAAATCAATAAGAATTGCCTCTTTTGTGTGTCTAGTCGGTGGTTTGATAATCGTGAATTAGGAGATGAATAAGATCATGACACATAAATATATTGAATTTATGAATTTATTAGGGATGTAGTGTTACATTGAATTTTATATACATTATGTGATGGTAGACCATCATATTCACATAATGCATATGATACATATTACAAGAGGCCAACATAGAGGTGTGATCTTATCAAAAAGGATGATGAGAAACAAAAGATGATAACCAAAAACCATATGTGATAGTTCCATAATAACACTAGGAAAGAATATTAGTTAACATTAGATAATGATGTTTGAAAAGGGTTTCTCTTATTATGGCTTCCTAATCATATTGGGATAACCAAATCAAATTTAGTATAATAGTGATTCATACCAATTGTTCTTCTCATGGAACGGAGCAACATATGTGTTGTGCACTACATAGGAAGGGGATCAAGGAAAGGTGTTCAATCTCAGACCCTAGAGCCATGAAACCTCCAAAAAGGGTCCAGATAGGTATAATGAATCTTGTACTACAGGGGTGGGTATACTTCATCCTAGATGGAACTCATATTCTAGAGAAACATAGAAGAACAAGGAAGCTAAGAATGAAATAAACACTAGGATGGGGTTTCTATATGGAAATCGGGCACCGATATAGACAGTAGAAACAAACAAATTAAATGATTGTTTCCCAAAACCAACAAAATTGTGTTAACAACAATGTATCTAGGAAGGAAAGGTTGCAAGGTTTTACCTAGTCCAGGAGCAACTCCAACGACATTACCCTTCTAGTAGCAACAACTTCTTCAGGTAGCATCACCCTCCTTCAGAAAGAGCAACACTCAAATATTCGTCACAAACGACCTCCTAGTACAACACCACAGACAACGACTGATGATGTCATCAAAGACGACCTCCCACCTCTAGAGTAGTTCACGCTGACCACCGAGAACTCCGCATTGTGCTTCCAGGGCCAATGAGAAGAATTTGTCCCCTTCTGTCAGTGTACTAGTCGTTGACATGCTCTCCCACAACTGCTCTCAATTGTTCCCTCCCTTTCTATCCCTCCCTTTAATGGGTAGGACTTGCTCAGGCTCTCTATTGGTTACTACAACTATAGAGAACAACAATTGTGAGGGCCATTGATCTCAATTGTGTGTCTTAGTAAGCCCTCAATACCCCTCTATTTATAGGAGGGGTTAGGGTCAGGGTTCGCAGACAACGTGGGAGTAGAAGGGTCCAAAATAATGAATGTTCTAGAACTTGCACAATGTAAAACGGTCAAATCACACTCCCAAATGTTCATTTGGTTAGTGAAACAATCGTCTCACATAGCAAAATGGTCATTTTGCAAGTTTTCTATTCTAAATCAAATTGGTATTTTACGACATATTAATGGTAAAGCTGGGATCAACATCAATTCTTGTTCCAATCAAAATTAAAATTTAACTGAGTGACTTGGGAAATAAATCGATCGTATCACAGAGTGAAATGGTCATTTCACATTGTGAGACAGTCCTTTCACCTATCCAGTTCAGGAAAACATTGTGAGACAGTCCTTTCACCTATCCAGTTCAGGAAACGTTTAACCAATATTGATTCAGATTGACCTGACACTCCAACCAATCAGTTCAACACATGAACTACTCAACATAGAGTACAGTCAGTCAACTTTGAACCTCATTTGTTTTATTGAATACATAAAAAAATTTAGTATTCAATCCAAACATTATTCATGATTATACTCCTTTAATCTAAATGTATCATATGTGTTTGACCCTATAGATCTAGAAGTACGTTGGCAGTGAATTACCATAACAAACTTATGACATCACAAGCAAAGAGTGGTGCCCATTCACACATCATTGCTATCCAAGTAATTTGGAAAGTAGGAGAAAAACTTCAACCTACAATTTGTGATTAGTAATATAATGATCGTGTAGTTCCTATTTCTTTGATATCTGAATTGAATTTGAGGCACAAAATCTTCATCCTCTCAACATTCAATCCATGTTCCATGAACTAGAGAAGATTGTTTAAGATGCATTTGAGTTCACATATCATATATTAAATCACATGGGTACATCTATACAATTCTCAGTATCTCTTATCAAGAGGCCTTGGATATCAATCTCCTTTAGGAGGGACAAATCTCATCTGCATCACTCACACCCAATCCCCATGTGTCAGAGTGCACCCAATCATCGCCTCTATGGAAACCCTTATTTTAGGATTATGTTTGATGATGTCAAAGTACATGAATGACATGTGATGAATGTAGTGACTTTTTGTCTAAGAGCCACAATCACCACTATCACAATGAGAGATGACTCTGATTACCATTCCATGGTCTCCATGTATCACTCTAATCGTGAGTCTATCAGATATACTGTTCTCTAACATGTATTTTTGTGATTGACTTGATATCATAACTTCTAACTAATGATATTCTATCGTCAGTCAACACACATTCTAGTCTTATGTATTATTGTTTTTATTTTTCTTCCACAATAGTATTCGACTAGGGAGATAACAAGAATGTATGTACTCTTATCATAGTACTCTTATCATACATTTGATCTCATCCTTCAGAACTTAAACTTGAAGACATATGTCATTGATTAGCATCATTCTTTAGACATCTATTATATTTGTGCCATCATCTCATGATTGGGATAGAAATAATAGTCAGAATTACCTTTTGTTATTATCAAATCAGGTATCTAATGCAATATTTCAATCATCATATGATTGACTCTCTAGGAATACATACCAATAGACTACCACTTAGACTTAGAGAAAGTTTCCAAAAAATCATATTCCAAGTTATCTTAACATGTCCATCATGTTTCTGCTATGCAAGCACTTTTATAGCAGGTTTAATGTAAGGCCCCTAAACTTGCTTAATGAGTTGAATAAGCTAAATTATCATAATTGAATTCTTAAAACCCTAATCTAATCTTGTGATATTCTTTTAAATCATAATACAAGCTAAGTTTCAAATTTGGTCCAATTTGACACTGTTTGAGCAAGTTATGCAATTTTATGCACATTTTGGACTTTTCTGCAATTTACCCAATTGAGAGGTTTTCTTTGCAATTTATGTCTTGAATTATGTTTCTTGGATATTTTATCATCATTCTTGAGATTGTTTAGCCATGGAACACCTATTTAAACCTTGGTTGGAAGGTGTTTTCTCCAAGGGTATGTTTGGGTTTACCCCTCACAGATGAGCTACCTTTAGTATCTATCAACTAATGAATTATTTGATTGGCTTGGAAATTCGACAAAGGAAATCTAAGAAGGTCTATATGGACGTTGGGGGATCTACTTGTCTGTGTGCTTGTATATTCTTAATAGTTTAATGCCATAGACGCATGGGGTAGCTACTTTTACACCTCATGCTTGCTTCCATCCTTATCCATGGGCTATATTTACCTCTTCTTTTCCCAAGTACGAAACTTTTCTTGCTTATCCATGGGCTATATTTTCTCTAATGTGGAGAAACGACTCCATGGGCAATATTTACCTCTTCCTTATCCATGGGCTATATTTTCTCTAATGTGGAGCAACGACTCCACTCTTTGTTTCTACAGAACCAGGTGCTCTAAGGTAGAAAACAACCTCTTTTTGGAGAAGAAGGTCTCCTATAGCTCCATCCAGCCCTACCTAGGGTTTCTAAGGTCATATTCTAGGTGTTTCGACCAAGGAAAGTTGTTTTCTTCCTTCATTCTCCATTTCTCTTGACCTTATCCTTCCTTAGACCTTCCTCCAGGTCAGAACCTTACTATTCCATGGTAGAACTTGCTCTAAAGCTCTAAAACCCTACCTTTCTTGCTCCTTGTGCTTAGGGTTTGCTCATTTGATGAAGAAAGGTGCTAGATAGATGAGTTCACAGCTTATGATAGGATTTTCTACCCTACGTGCTCATGTTTTCTTATGTGTGAGATTTTATCTTCTTATTAGAGGAAAGTTTTATAACTTACTCCAAGTTTATTGCTTACCATAAGCTTGCTAGCTCATGTTCTTTCTAGAAAATGATGATTCATGCTCTAAACAACTATGCTTGACTTGGATTTCGATTTTTATAATGTTCCCTATTCTGATTTTAGTTCTAGATGAACATGTGATCATGTGTACATTATTTATAAGGTATAATATGACTTGGATCAGGTTGGTTTGACAACCTATGGTGCTAATCACCTATCAACCAATGGTCAATTTTAGGGTTTAAAGTTAATTTATTCTATAAACCCATGACCCGATGATGGTACCATTGCAACAATCCTATGGTGTTGTCTTCATGACCACTGATGGTCAAGATCAAAGGTGTCAGATGATGGCGAAAACCTATCGTCACCCCATTAGGTCAGGTTTTGTATCAATTAGAAGTTTAATGATCAACCATTAAGTACCCTACTGATGTTATCAATCAATGATGACATTAGCTTAATATTTGGTGACGATTAATGAATATAGTGTTGATCTAACAACCTATGGTGATTTAATGGTCACTAATTATGGTGGATCAGGTCTCTACAACCTATGTTGAGTTAAGAATTGTAGTTGTAGCATCAATTAAGCCTTAGACCAATGGTTTCTTGGGTCACTGGATGCAATGGTCAGACCTATACTATAATTCATGGGTTTAACATATGAACTTGACCCAATGATTAAGATCTAATGTTTATTCCTACAATAAAGTGGAATGATGGCTAATGTAATATGTTGATCCTAATAATTTGATTTGGATGGTTTCCATTATATGATCCACTTAAGGAGCTTACTTTTTGACAATGGATGGCTTGTTTTTTGAACAGTGGATTGTGGGTTTTACCCTACTCTCAATGGAACATTTTGTGTTGTTAATCAAGGGATGTCTAGGGTTAGATGGTGACTCTTTCTATATCACAAATCAAGGACTTCATAGGTGGTTTATCCAAGGTGTTTACTTATGTAAACAACCAATGGTTCTGGGTGACATTGTGGTATGGGGATATGGGTTGAATGATCATGGAACAAATGGAGGGTTACCCTTAACAAGGTAGTCTTACCTATTCACTCATATGAATAGAAGGGATGATAACCATATTGTGTGGATATTTAACCCTAATGAGGTATAGCTTGTGATACCTAGCTTTAATAAAACTAAATGATGGTAATTGGGTATGAATAGTCCTTGAATGACTAATACAATCATGGGGTACTCTCTTATTGTTGTTGAAACCCTAGTATTCTATAACCCGATGATTACATCTTGATTTATGTGTGGGTTCATACTTTAGAATAGTATGGAATGTGATGTTGATGCTTCACCTTATGCATCCATGATCCAATGAGGATGTTGTGAGTTAGGGATTGTGTATGAGTGTTTATTAGTAATATTAATATAATTTATTATGTGGAACCTAACTCTAATGCAAACAGATAAAAATGATTACTCATTTTTAACCTTCTTATATGATGACATGATGGTGAAATAACCTCTTTCACATGATCATAACCTTAATGTGTTAATCAGTGGTCATCATAGCCACATGGTTGATACTTTCTTATGCTAAATGTGTGCATTATGAATATGATGATGGTTAATCATATCCAGATTCCTTTCATGTTGATGTAATAAAGGAATGTTCTTACTGTTAATATAACCCTGCTATGATTGTTTATGAATATATCCTAGCTCATTAATGCAATATTGTGTTGATCTGGTGTATTATATGTAAGTGATGTTGTTGAGCCTTGTTATAAGGTGTGAAAAGATAATGATGATCTTGCAGGGAATAGTATAATGGTCTTAATGACCTTTGGGCATGGTTGAGCCCTGAATGAGGTGTAATCCTCTTGTGTTGATAAGGGTTGATACCCTGTGATATTGTGAAAGGGATTTATATCTTGTGATAGTATGATGGTCTTAATGACCTTTGGGGATGGTTGAGCCTTGAATGAGGTGTAATCCTCTTATGTTGATAAGGGTTGATACCCTGTGATATTGTGAAAAGGATTTATATCTTGTGATAGTATGATGACTAGTGTGGTCTCATGAATGGCAAGTGAATGGTACCATGTGATGATGAGATGAGAAATTATGTTTCAAACATTTTATATCTTTCTAAAGTTGTGATATCTATATGATTGCTAGAAGTGAATTAGGGCTTGTATGTCCACTTGTTTGATCACTACAAAAAAGGGTCTTTAACTATAAAAACAAATTGTGACAAAAACCCCATATTTTTTAGCTAAAGGCTTTAACTACATATTTCTTTACACATACAAGTTGTAGTATATGCTCGTATAGCTAAAGCCTTTAACTATATTTTTCAAATTTGTAGTTAGATAATCCATTCGCTACAAATTCATATGTATCCAGAAGTGTATCTTGATATTGTCCTTACATATTTAAATATAAGTATAATTATAGCTAAGTGTCTTACTACAATTGCATATATAGTTAGTATGTAGCAAAAACATGAAGTTAATACATTTTATATGTATTTAGTTTGTAGGGAAAGGCAGTAATTACTATATACATATATATGTAGTTGATTATGTATCCAACTACATATGTAGTGCCATTTAGTACCCATACATATATGCTTAGCTCAACAATATATTCATATATATACATACACACACACACACACACACACACACACACATATATATATATATATATATATATATATATATATATAGTGTAATTTGTTAGTACACAAGCTCTTTTAGTAACAAAATTGTAGTATTTAGAGCAAGTTATGCTCATTATGCCAACAATCTTACTTTCATTTATAATGAAACGTCAAATGTACATGGGGAGGACGTATACCTTGCACCTATTACACAATGTGTACAAAGAAAAGTATATACATATATCAATGATTCAATGGTCTACTAACATCTTTGTGAAAGAGTTGTGTCTTTCTCGGCCAGTTTTAACATCCTTATTGTCTTCTTCTTTTGTTTGAGCTCTTTTTGTTCGTCCAGCATCGTCCAAAAGCACCGGAGATAAGAATATGAAAAGAACCTTCTAAGAAGAGATAGAAGGAATATCGTCCCTATGAAGTTGGTCGCTATGTTTGCAGATGCTGACAATGGCTGTTCAAATATAAACATAGGTCTATGAAATGCAACCTTCTCATAGCAGCAAAGAGCCTAATCAAATTGCAACATATCATGATACATTGTTGCGTTTGTGGTTGTTGTTGTAGCTATGACTGGGCGGGCCTGGGCTTCAAATGGAGATGCATCATCATGCTTCACAGGAGAGCACTTGTTGCACCGGGGCTGTCTTAGATACTTCTTATACTTTGTATCTGAATTCTTGACATTGTTAAGCTCAATCTCTAATTCAGGTAATGGAAGTTGCTACAATGGCGAAGCTTGTACTTCTCTTAATCCTGAAAATAAGGTTTTACAAATGGGGAGGCATTAAAAATAAGGTAAAGATAATACAAATAGTTTAATAAAGATATATAAGCATTCATACATGGCATAAATGAAGGATGCTATGAGAATAAGATGACATAATTAGTACCTTGAAGAGACGAGAAGTATCTAGGAAGCTCATATATGTTTCGTTGCAGCCCAAGCATTGTATGGGAGAGTTGTAAGATAGTTCACTTGTACCATTGAGGCTTGCCATGTCCAGAATTTTCTGTCTATAACCTGCACAATAAGGTCATTCATTTAGACCATTTGAAAGTACAACCCAATAACATTATTAGTTCTAAATTATACCAGATGTACAACCGTCGTAGTACTCTGTCATATTCATTTTTATATGTAAAAGGCCTTGTCTTAACATATTACGGAAAGACTTATAGATTTAATATTCATAGTTGGAAGAAAAAAGAAGTGCATATAACTTATGGATATCTCATAGTTGTAAGAAAAGACTTAAGTAGTGCAATGACGTAAAAATTGCCTTGTGTCAAAGTATGCCAAGAATAAAAAGATTGTTACCACGTGAAACTTTAACAATTTGAGAGTTGGTTCAAGTTAAATTTCATATACAAGGATGTTATCATGTCCTTGATTATCTGAGTATCTTACCAAAAAAATGATTGTATTAAACCCACTTGTATGTTCCTCCATGACAATTAGATTAGAATCTTTCTCAAGTTCGATTTCCTTGTCCAAATTGTACTCCTTTACTCTATTTCATGATGGTTATCTTTGGAAAATGCTCATCAAGAGATTATGAACAAAGCAACAAGATTCAAGATGGCTCTTGAGATCAGAGATTTGGACTTGAAGGAAGAGGTTGAAAGATTCCTCAAGCAATGAAACAAGTTAGGAGGACATATAGTCAATATGGACCAATTAGAAAAACAATAGGAAGATAAATCAATAAGTTAATGGTGGGACCTGTGGCATCAATGACCAACCGCTTTGCTCCTCATCCATAGTTTTTGGCCCAATGGGAAGCCCCACAGCGAGAGTAGCCATGATCCAGCTAGGCCACTCAGTTGTGCACTATTATCACAATCCCACTTTTGTGTTTTTCTCTTTTGTTCCATGTGGAAAATTTGCCATCAAGTTGTCAGTATATATTGAGAAACCTATAATGAGTCTTCAAGATATAAACATTGTTAATACAACATAATGGAATGAATTTCACTTCAAGAAACAAAGATAACTTTAAACATGCTCCAAATCACCTACAGTTGAAAAAAAAATATTTCTCCAAGCACTCAGAAGCTATCACTGTTTATTATGTTGATTCTTCTACAGCTAATCGAGTAATATTGGCCAAAGGTGAGGTTGTGGATTAAACTTTCTTGCATACATTTTATAAAGGGCACACAACTCTATAATATTCTTTTAGAAATTTATAGTCATTTAATAAGATGATTGGCAATGTTTCTTGTCTATTTTTCTACATCCCATGTGAAACAATATCCAGGGTTTTTACTCAGATACCCCGTATCACAAGCAACATGAAGTACTTGGACATCGACACAGATAGATAAATAGAATCATGCATGGAGCAAAATATTGTTATATTGATATGAAATGATATGAAGCTGAAGATGAAATTGCAAGACTATTTTCCACTACTTGAATGTAATACACTCCATGAAGATAGTGGGTCAGCTGATATCGAAGAAGAAATTTTGTTTATTTAAAGTTATCTATTTTGAGTTACCCTATCATAATCAGACACCAATCTTCATAAAAATAATATACCTACATCAATCAAGCATGGACAATGAATGCATCTTTAATGTCCTATGAAAGAAGTCTAAAAAAATAGCTTCACCTACAACTAAAAGATGAAAAGGAAAGTTCAGGTAAGTACAAGACTTGAGGGGTTACCTTGACATTCTGGAATATAACCTCAAATGGTAAGACCATCATGATAGGAGACTCCAGCATGCTCCCCAAGAACCTACAACAGCAAACAAAGCCCAACAGCCCCTTTTAGAGCTATTTACTAATAGAGCAAGACCAAGAGCACAACAGATAGTATGATGTTCTGATATATGGTACCAGCAGATAAAATCACGCATGGTACCTTTTTCATGGTGACTTTTGGTGATCATGGCATTGTATAGAAGGCAATATTTATATCATTAAGCATTAAGTTTGTATGACTTTTTCATGGTGTTGTGCTTTTATGCATTCTTAATTTATTAGTTTTTTGTACCTAGCTGGGCAATATGAAATGACAATGCAGGATACATGTTTCTCTCTGGACAAAAGCATTGAGGAAGAAGAAGGGGAGATCATGGGAACAAAACATGTTGCTGAGATCACCCTCGAATGGGTGAGTTGCATGCAAGGAGGACTCATTCCCAATGTTGTGGGGAAATCTCAGTACTGTGAAGTTGATACATCTACAGACCTCATTCGTGGCGCACTCACCCTGTCAAGTGTCAGCCACAACTTAGAGGAGGAGAATAAAGTGTGTTTCCCATGGTCCCACCTTTAGGTGGTAGTATTGTATACTAAAAGGAAAAAGTAGAAGGCCTACTTCTAGTACTATCATCGACCTATTAAACTTGGAGAAGGCATTCCTGCTATGTCTTTGAACATAGCAGCAGATGTACAAGAAACATCCGTCGGTATGATTTTCTTGGTCTTTCAAATGTTGGTGCAGGATCTATGTGCAGCAGCATCTGGATAACTGCTGCA
The DNA here is from genome assembly GCA_963693085.1 of Alisma plantago-aquatica. Classification (NCBI taxonomy): domain Eukaryota; kingdom Viridiplantae; phylum Streptophyta; class Magnoliopsida; order Alismatales; family Alismataceae; genus Alisma; species Alisma plantago-aquatica. The sequence continues at coordinate 247,097,678 of OY856411.1, forward strand.
CCTCGATGGATGCTTGTTGCGGATCCATAGGCAGTTAGGGCTAGTGGCAAGAACCTAGAGGTCAGAAAAGAACCGTCTTTTAGTCTGATATAACCAAAGAAACACTTATGTGTCCAAACTAAAATATTTGGCTGCCCAAGTTATCCATGGAAGTGTGTTGGCCATCATAACACTTTGAAATATATTTTCATCAGTAATGAGGACTTCATGGTTATTGTGGCATAATGTAAATAGGCACCTGATAAATTCCCAATCACAATTTTGTCAAGATTGTGACATTTCTTTAAGCACTCATAGCACAATAGCTATGCATTCATAGTGACACTCTTGAACCTTTGAAATATAAAATTGAAGTCATTGCTGTAAGAGGTGCCAACTTGTGTGTTGGAAGTAATGGAATTTTCGATGCTTTCTTAATAGGTTAGGTTACACATGTGAGGTGGGACTATGAAACATCGTTGGAAAGGCAAGAAGAAATTTAACTTAGTTATCTCATGTTGATAACTTGCCTAGTTCTAGTTAGGAGAGACAAAAATAAAAGCTGAAGTCCTATCAAATAATCTCATTACATACTCAATGCGTAAATGGATGAAGTTTTACATTCTATAAATGTATATTTTGGTATTCTCATTTACTGGTATCTAACTATTTTCTGGAGTCTGTGAAATCCAGATTGAGCACTTTACTCTCGATCACTGGGTTAGCCTCACATTTTGAATCTTATTGATGGAATGACATGACTTGATTGATTGCATTTCTGAATAATATTACACAAATTTCAGCTTTCTTTAATGGTTTGTGTTAATACTCATCTGCTAGTCGCAAACCTAGAAGATATTTTCTTGTAAGGAACATTACTAAAATATGTTATTAATTATAGATTTGATGAGTAGAGCTAGAATGGGCATGTGGATGATTTGAAATATTAATTCCGAGTATAAAGTGGGATCTATAGAGAAGGGGAATTTCGATCTAGCTTTTAAGAAAATGGAAAACCCTATGACATTAATGTATCTTTATCTCTTTAAAACTTCTCCTGATAGGAAAAATTAGAAGTGCACATTTAGAGATATTTAATTGCCATGGCCCGCAGAGACATGTAGCTCTTTTCTTTGGCGCTCATTATTTGGAAGTCTTGCTTATAGGTTTTGAAGCAATGGATGTATATTCTGAATACATAAACAGTTGTGAACAAATTTAAATAGATTATGTTTGAATGCATGAATAGATGAGCTGCCAGTTACCTTCTTGAACCCACTGTTCCCTTGAATGCTGACCCACTGGAATGGTGGAAGGTCAACTGCCCACGGTATCATCAACGTCTGTGATGGCACGAGACTTCCTGGACATCCAAGGTATCTTGGCGGTGTCGGAAGAGGTCTTCACTTGCAAGGCTGAGACGATAAAGAAAAAGAGGTTTGCATTGCCACATGGCTATGTTCAGCCGTGTTGTGCACCAATCTTGGTTGGAGAATGGGTACAAGCTCTAGCTCAGGTAGTCGGGCCATCACATATCCACTTTGACGGCATGGTGGAGCTGTCAGCTTCTGTAGCTGGTGATGTCTGTAGCATAAACTATTTGTTGTTTATTGTACCATTGAAACATGAACCATAAAGCTATATGCACAACAAAAAATTACCTCATAGAGAAGAGCAATGACATAGTATTCGACAAATATTGAATCAAGCTCAAGAAAGCAAGAAAATAGATACCTTAATGTTGACACCTGCCCTACAAATAATCATCAACCTGGGCTATTAAGTAGCTACTCGAGAAATAATCTACTTCAGTTATGCTCCCTTGAGAGACATGCATAGCTCTAATCTTGCTCTCCCATGTCTTGTGCAAAACAACACTGAAAATAAAAAAAGTCAATACCATGATTAAGTGAGCCAAGAAGAGAAAGAATGAAAAGTGGAAAATGTAAAAAGGAATCGGGGAAGGTTAATGGCTTGTAGGGATAGGTTGTTACTAGATATTTTATGTCATTGATGCAGTCAGGAGTTCATAATTTGAACTCTGCAACTAATCTTCCAAGGTAACATATTTTCTAATGTATAGGCTTGCACGAAATCTACAAGTGTGTCATGGCTTCATTCTAGCATTTCATTCTCTACAGTTCCTTCAACATCTACATGAAATTCTCCCTTTGACTTCTCAAATTCTTAGGATAACACTTCCAGTTCCTTAGCCTTCCTAGAAAGAGATTCTTCTTCTATAAAACTCTCACTTGCCTCATGTTCCTCATCCCTCCTTCGCATATCATCACCTTGCTTCATTTTTCTGGACTCACGAGCATCCTCTTCATCGTGGCACAATGCTTCTTTCTCGTGCTTTTTCTTCTCCTTTTTGGAAGATGCTTTTTCTGCATAAGTCTCTCCTTCATTGCCTTCCTCCTATGTCTCTTCAACAACACCCAAGGTTTATGAGCTTGTGACAATTGATGAGATGGAAGTAATGGTCCTCTTTCTCATGCGTTTAGTTCCAAACTGATGAGACCCCTGGTTTGGATGATATTAATGAAGAATGATAAATGAGTTAAATTCTACAAGTAATCCAAATAATATTATATTTAAAATTAAACATTATAGGACATCCAACACAAATACAACATGCAACGTCAAAGATAGAATTGGATATGAAACAATATAAGAGACTGACCCAGGACAAAATTTAATGTTTCAGAGACCTGTGATCTTCTAGAAAAATCTTCGAATCATATCTGTTTAGAAACACCTTTAGGCCTAGTTTGGCCGCCAACATCGTGAATTCTGGTATTCCGTAGCATTTTCTAAGTGGCTGGGAGAGCCGAGCTGTAGGCAGGTTGCAGAGTTAGGTGCCCGAGAACGCCGGCGTATGCAGAAAAAAATCAAAACGGGGAAGATAATGGTTGTTCTAAGTACCTCAAATATTGGTTTGCTTCTTAAAGCACGCATTTACTGTTGCACTGGCCGTGGAACTGTAGTTACGAGTGCCGCATATCATATAATAGACTAATAAATTATACATGAATCACCGGGATTCATAAAGTTTGCGGCCAAACTAGGCCTTAGAATTTTATGGAGCTTCAGCCTTTTTTTCCTCTACAACCAGAGCCATTTAATTGGTCTTTCTTGTATCATTCTATAAATCTCCATGTCAATCACAATTCCTTAATATTGGGTGTAGAGGGATTTAAACATTTTGGAGTAGAGTAACAACATCATATATTAGATCTATTAAATAAAATTCAAGTTCCCAGAATTCAAATGATAGGAAAAGACAAAATCTAATATTTCAAAATAACAGATCATCCAGACCTCGAGTTATGTAGATTTTAGAGTGCAAATATCATTTAGAATTTACATATCTTTGTTTCTCTTATGGACACTAATTATACATTCTTATGGTGAAAAGGCACTTTCGATTTCTTACTTCTTCCTGAAGAATTCACTTGTATATCCCGAGGGGCAGTTTCCCCCCTTAGGCCTATGACCTACCTTGCAAGCTGACTTGGAACCTTTGCTAGGGTGTGGTTTAGTAATTTGAATAGAACAATACTTTAGCCTTCCACTATCATGAGGAGTGTGTGTGTGTGTTTTGGTAGTGGTGGTGGTTGGGGGTGTCACACTAGTGCCAACAACTTTAGCAAAACCACACAGGAGGAACTAGTAACATCGGTGAAACATGCAAAAGAATACAAATCAAAAGGCACAAAACCCAGGTCAGTCACTTCCTACAACATCAGGTCCATTCATAGGTGAATATGATAGAACGGATGCTTAGCTATAGCCAAGAGCCAATGATCAGTAGAGACATCCTAAGGCTACTGGTTATGGTGTGCATGATGTGAGCCATACCCATAGCTAGCTAGCTATTTGTATTAGTCATGTGTTCTTCTCAGCAACTATTTTCTATTGTAGAGATTGAAGAGGGAGGAGGGAGTTAAGTAGGCAAAGCAGATAACTTGTGTTGCTATATGTACTAGTATATGTCTGTATATGATCACTACGAGTCTGGTGTAAATATATCTCACTTGGAAGTTTTATCTCTATACTCCCAAAGGGGTTACAGTTAGACAATTTTACTTGTGTATGTAATACCCTCTATAGCATTGAATGTCTAAGAGTTTCACACTGATAAGACCAAACGATACTTGTGCGAGAAACCAACCATTATAGTTTAGTTTAGCTTAGTCAAGCTCTGCCATGGTTTAGTAGGATCGGGAAATTTTAAAAGTGCTAAGACAACTTTGTCCTATGATTTTAGGCTGAGACTAAACCACATAAGATCATTCCCAAGACAAATATATATGAGAAACACAAAGCAGCATATATCAGAAGACTAATGACAAGTAAAATGAATGTGAAAACAGATTGGATAGGTAACAACAATATCAATTAAAGCATTCAACGGTTTGCAATCTGTAAAGGTATACATCTTAGCACCACGACACTGGATAGGTAACAACAATTACAGTTTCTAGTCCACATGACCCACCCATAAGTACTTCAAGTGAGAAATTCATCAAACATTTTTCAAAACTAATTTACAATTTATAAGTTTCAGTCGGTTTTAATAATTAATCTAATTAAAGATAACTACAAGTCACATTGTATTTTTTAAATCATATTTTAAATTTTCTTGGTATTGTTCTATTTCCTTGTCCTTTTCTAGCACATTTTAAGAAAGTACAGAACATCAACACATTAATTTTGTTAGAAAAAGCATCCAAAATAAGAAAAGATAATGCTTACAAAGCCACTACCTAACATCTCAGTTAAGGTGGCACTACCGCAACCAGTTGAATAAATGAAATGTAGGAACCTGAGGGAGTAATATGAATTCCACTACAACTTCTTGTTTAAATATTCATGTGAGTAATGATGTATGTAAACTCACATCAGCAACTAATTAACCAACGAATATAGTTTTCCATATGCATCTAGCCTTTGTGCCAATTCTATAAATTGTTTTTTATCTTTAAAGTCTTGCTCCTACATTGGGGGTGAATTGTTCTTAATTCATAAAAAGCTATAATGGATGCCAACTAGAAAACACTTGCTATCCGTGGACAAAAGCGCTAGAGACTTAGTAAAAATATGCCAAGTACTAATCCTTAATACAGCAAAATCATGATAAAGAACACGATTGGGTAGAAATTGCATAACGAACCGCGTCTACTGGAAACACGGGACTGCTAGTATTTGATTCACGATCTTGCTCCAACCCCACAACTCAAATAGCACCGAACTGCAATGTCGGTAGACCAAACTTTCCTAGAAACATAGAAAAAACTTTAAAATTAAGTACCCCACTTGTTTGTATAGCATTGGATCGTCCTAGTACCTATATTCTTAGTTCCTAACTAAAAGTTTTTACCCCACCTTAATCAGGTCGTATTCTTGGAATTTGTAAAAAGTTAAATAGAGACATCTCGTGAAATGATGTCAAGTAGATACAACTGAATTATGTGTGCAATAAATTTAGTGAATACATGTAATGGCCGCAAAATATCTGGTATCTACAACTATGTAACGCATTGTCCTCAATATGCTCTCTTAGTGTGAATATGTTATCATAAAATAAACTTTGAAAATTGTGACAACCTCCTTCCCCTCATGTGTCTTCGCAATTGTCCTACTACTGGCCTAGAAACACTGACCAGGGGAATGAGCAACCCAGGAAATTGTCCTACTATTGGCCCAAAAATGTTGACCAGGGGAATGAGCATCCCAAGATACCGATTTAGATATGTATATATAGTCGGTGCTAGAATTCCAGTACTTTAGTAAAATCTTCTGAGTCTTATATCTATTCTACTAACCACCAGGTGTGATAGAGAGCTAAACAGAGTCAGACTACGATACCAGGGAATATAATACAGAATCCCATCCCATATTCAGTAAGAATGATTCAGTCACAGTTATATATGAGTATGTAAGAGAATTTTAAAAATATATATACATTAATATAAAGGTTTAATTGCATCAAAATGTGGTAAGAAATAGATAATCCTTGATCGATTGTTAAAATTATCCATGCACCTTTCAACTGGGATAGTGCCAAAATGATTGATCGCTAGGACGACGATCATCTAACCTTTACCCATCTCAAACTGCAATCATAGTATTAGTGATACAGGGTCAACATTACAAGAATAGCCACATTTCCAAAGTCAATGTATGCAACATGGACACATGATGCATTGCAAAAATGTTAAATGGTGTGGATATTCATTAAATAATTTGGATCCTAATAATTGCCTCAAGATTGCTCTCACCGCAATTGTTAGAAAACTATGTATGTGAATCCATACTCCCTTGATGGCGTGAGTTGTGAAAGAGAGCATATTTATTAAAGAACAATGTCACTACATAACAAGTACCTACATAATAAGTACCTTTAACAATAGAGGAAGACAAATTAAAAGTTGTGTACAAGAGGAATTAACATCCTAACATCACTTTGCATATCTTCTTTACATTATATCCAATATCAGTTTCTCACTTAGTTACCAAATTTACTTGGAACTAACAGACTGAAGAACTAGTTTATATACAAAATGTTTCAAAGAAAAGAAATCACGATTTTCAACGAGTAACTTCTCCAGAATCATAGAAAATGAGGGATAATAACAATCAGAACTCTAACTATGCATTTTGGAAAGTTACTCCACTTCTTGTAAGGAAAATTGAGAACCTTCCATGGACTATAGAGAAATGCATGCAATGCGGATAATATTATAAGTGGAGTCTCCATCATCTATTTTATGTCTACAAGTCACAAGCATATACTGAAAACGTAGTTCAACTAGAAATATAGGTAGAATTTAGTATATTACAATTTGCTATGGGAAGGATATAGCCTTCATAACATGAAAAGATATTTCAAAATCAAAATTCTAGGTACATTATTTAACCTGAAATAGATTTTACACTTGAAAGTGGCTAGTTTTTAGTCCTATTAAAAAGGCATTTGTGAGTTTCTATTTTCAGTATGTTCCAAATTGAAGCTAAGAATTACTCACACTTTTGGCTCCAACCACATATGACCCAAAACTTATCAAAATTTCATTATAGAGGATGACAAGATATCACATGAACTCTCTGACCATGAAGAAACATAGAGTTGTGTTGAACTAAGCACAGTGGGATAAATGTGCAGAAGACAATGACACAATGATGGTGGATCATTGAAGTCAGTAGTTATGTTACAGTTGCAAAATTTTGAGTGCATGTTCCTTACTTTTGGTTGAACATGGCACAGGTAAGAAGCAACAATGCATGTTGAAGATGACCATAGTGGATGTGGGGTGTTGGTGTTATTTCTTAATGAAAAATAATTGACCCCCCAGCTGCCAGCTCACCCTGATGACAAGGGTTGTCTTGCTTACATCCATCGAACAAGTATCACTATTCAAACTTCCTTGATCAGTTAAACAAGGTATATATAAAAGTATAAACTACTTCAGATCTTTCCAGTTGGCCTCTATATAATAGACCTCATGTAGCTTTCTCCCTTTGTTGAGGCAAGATAGTTTCTCCTATGTTGGAACCTACAAGGAATTGTGCATGCATGTGAAAGTTGTACATCCTTGTGCAAATTCATTATAGGTATATCATGTATTCTGACAATAGTAGATAATCCTGAAACAAAAAAGAGACTAAGAAGATGTTTTGATCACTATAATATCATAAATGCATGGTGTTGTATCACTACTAAGGATATCTACTTGTCTTGAAGTGATATTTCATCAATTTGGAAACACCAAAAAATGGTTTTAAAGCAAGGCACATCACATGATATCACTTTGGGTTTAACATTAGGTCATCAAGTGAGGTATCTATTGGGTGGATGCAGATGCAAAATAGGAGCGGGTGGGTCCAAACATGACATGCTAAATGATATGTGTTCAAGTTTTAAGATCCAGTTATGAACCATGGATCATACACATGGGAAAATGGTGGTGAAGGTCCTCGAATTATGGCAATAGAATGGCAATAGAAACATAAAACTGGACTATGGAACTCTTCACAAGAAAAATCCAACATGATAGGTTGGCCAAGAAGCTATTTACACCACATTCATTTTCCATAATGGACCTTTGTTCGGATATTGTCTATGTTCCTCAAAGTGTTCAAGCAATGTCCAACAATCACTAAATTCAAGCTCCTCATTACTCCTTCCAATGATCTACTAAACAATGCGTTAAGATTCAACATTTAGGGTTGTGGTTGATTCATCTAAAGGAATTTTGTGAATCCTTTTGCATTATCTAGCAATGGAGATTCTATGTTATTGTCTCCCTGATAATTGTGTTCCATGTTTACCTACCATTCTGTGCAAACCCTGGTTATGATTAACAAAACATAGTCACACTTTCTAGTAATAGATGCTATGTTCTTGTAAATAATGTATTAGATGACCCAGATTAAATAAAACAAGTCATATTAATAATAGGTTCACTACATTATTTGATAAGAAATGGTAGAGCTCTGGGCAGTATGTATGAATTATGATGTATCAACCAGTGAAAACAAAACCTCTTGAATATCTTATGTAACCTGCTTGCATAACTGAAAGGGGCCTAGGTTTTCAACAGATATATAATGTCTAGATTTGCCTACCTTAAAAATAATGGAAGGTGTTTTCCCTATTGCTAGGGACCCTCATAAAAAATGAGACATTTTCCTTTAACATGCTATATGTGTTATATGATGTAATTGAACCAATACTTATCATATTTCTATGTGCTTCATCTACTCTTTACTGGTCATCTAGAACATTTGTTATTATCCATGAATGATTTTTAACATGGACCATAAATATTAAAAACTTCATTTAGAAAAAGTAGTAGAACAATAAGTCACCTTTGGCATACCTTTACAATAGTTGGAAGGTAGTTTCCCTGTTGCCAGAAACCCTTGTAACAAGTGTGAGATTTTCCTTCAATATAGAGAGCATGGTCACAAATTAGGAATTCTAGTTTCATTCGGTGAGTTTGAATAATTTGGCATTCGGGAATTATGTGGAAATTTTTTTGATAAAATTCAGAAAAGATTTATTAAAAATTCCATCGGATATTTTGGAATAAAATTGAATATATTTCAAATAGTGCAATATATATGCATATGTACATACACATATTGCATATTTATCAATATATACACAAGGTAAAGACATTGATATGTAATTGTATGTATGCACACCATGATTTTCTTATTGATTCTCTATATCCCAATGACAATTCATATAATAGGTTCTTATTCTAAAAATGAACATATTGTGAAGTTTTGGAACAATTTATGAAATTCGGGGATAATGCATAAAATTTGCGAATTCATGGGACTTGGGAATAGTGTAGGTTTCTTGCAAAATTTGGACACAACATTTGCCACATGAAAAATTCATCAATTATATGCAAATAATTGAAAATTTTAAGGAATATTATGATTAGGATAAAGAGATAATTACCTTTAAAAACTACTATTTATCGTTCATCTAATCATCTTGATGGCTTGTATAATTCAACCAACACTTAAAAAGTGATAAGAGTGTTCTTTCATACTGGTATTGTTAAGATTTAAGGAGCATCTTAACCAGATAAAAAAGTCGCAATACAATATTGGATGATATAATATAATAGAAAAATTAATTACCCCATATTTAAGGATTAAATGAAATGTACAATTCATATGATACGTGAGAGAGAGCATGAAAGAGGAATAAATTTCTGTGAAATTTATTGTAAATATCACCATAGAAACAAAGGGGTTGCAGATATTTTTTGATAATTATAAAAGAGGAAGAAACATACCAACTAGATGACCGATCAAGAAATTTTTTAAGGGGTGCAACAAGAAATCACCATCATGATAGACAAGTATTTATAAATATCAATACATCTACTACTTCCTCTTCCATGTCCCCTATGGCTACCTCTACTGCCTTTAGAACTAAATTCAAAAATCCTTGACAAGTAATGCCCTACAAAAAACATTACATCACATGTTTACAAAATAAAAAAGGTAACTTAAATCAGGGTCTGAAAATTCATCACCAAGGTACAAGAACCCCTTTCAATAGAAGGATAAGACATGTCAAGTCGACTAAGAATATCTTGATATGCTAATTAAAAAACCTACACAGATTCTTCCTCAAAAAAAAAAACCTAGACAGATTAAAAAAACAAGTTATGCTGGTGAAATATACTAGGAAGGTCCTCATAAAATGCAAACAACCATCACGAAATACCTTTTGTAAAGATTTAGGTGATGTAAAAGATGAATGTCTAACTTCCATAACCTACATTAGTGTTACACATTATCTAGAGGTGGCAAAATGCTTGTAAAGACAGATCCTGTGAAGATGTCACAGAGTGTGAGGATCTAGAGATTGATCATTTTTTTGGTGAACCAAACTCTCTTTTACCTCTCTTTTGATATATTTCGGAAATGAAACTTTATAGATGTGTCTGGATACACACTTTTCCTGAACATGGAAAAAATAGAATCTAGAAAAAGTAACCAGCAATGACTAAAATATCATCTAACTACACAAAAAATGGAAGTTCAGGCTACTAGGTAGAGCTAAATATAGAACTATAGCAGGAAAAGGTGGAAAAAAGCATCAGATGAATCTAAAAATGTAAGTAACAAGCTACATTTCCTTCTAAAAAAGAAAATCAAAATTTAGAACAGAGAGCAAGTATACCTATTACCCTAAGCTTGTAAGCATCAATGACCATCTTCTTTCTATAATCAACATGCAAAGGCAACTGCCTCCAATACTAGGTTCTTATCAGATATCCATCAAAGAGCAGATGGAGGCCATAAAGAAGTAGAGATTCCTGAATCATATTGCAACAAGTCTAGAAGAAGGTAATAACCACTGCAACTAAGGCATAACCACTAAATTACCGGTAAATGTCATGGTCCTGAAAACAAAAGTAGCAAAGAGGCAATCAAGACACCAGGCATGGCAACATTTTGCTGCAAAGAAGTAGGAAGTTCATATGCCAAAAGAAATTGGTCATTTGTTACATGGTAGTAGAAGGCAAAACTATACCGCAAGTTCCAATTTTGGTGGCCAAAATTGAGCATCTCCATGACAAGGAGGAGTTGCCCATTCTTCAACAAATTTGTGATACATTCACCGAATTTGGGTGGAATGCAAAATTAAATCTTATATGGCTCAGCCTGATTTGCCATGTCGGAGGGGTGATGCTCCCTGCATAAAAGAGGGCTAGTGGTGGCTTGACCTAGAGTGAGGGATGACAACAACTAGTAGGATGAAAAGCAGTAGCGTCCTAGAGGAGGTTTGACAGCAGCCAGGAGGGGATCTGATGACGACATGGTGGGGTCCCGTAGTAGAGGTATGGAGGATTACCTATTGAGAAATAGGAAGAGGAGACGATGTTGGAGAGGGGAGACCGCACGATAGTAGATAGGAGCGACACTTGATCAAAAGAGGGTGAGGGGAAACCATACGGTTATTGGGAAAGACAGGAAGATCGGGCGGAGACTGGGAGGGACTGTGTGCGTAGGTGGGGGAAGAACGCGCATAGAGGAATTTGCATAACAAAATTTAGATAAGAGTACTATAATTTAAAAGTATGGATAATTAACTACATCATGTTGGCTACATTTGGCTTAAGAAGAGGTTCAAGTATAGCGATCTACAATTAATTGAATTAACTATATTTATTTCTTTACAATTTTTTACTTTATAACTAATAAAGGTTTTAGGTACATATTAATTTTTTGTAGCTACAATAATTGTAGCTAAATCATAGTTTTTTTGTAGTGGATGCATCCTTGATTCACCCAATTGGAATAACTAATCAAGTGCAACTCTAATCATGTAGTGTCCTGTGTCGTAGAACCATCTATAGTGTTAGAACTTGTTGGATGATGAAATGAGTATTCCTAAGGGAAACTCGAAGCGCATATTGTTGAGTATGTGGGGGTGGTAGGTTGAGGATATATCCTTATCATCCACAATGCAGATTGCGGAGGTTGTGTATGGTCATGCCTCATACATCTGATGTGATTGAGAACGGTTATGATTGTGTCTCGGTGATTATAACATGATGTGATTAGAGGAAAACTGCGGTTGTACCTCAGTGATAGGGTTTGAATACCCTAGATGCTAGCTCTGTGACATGTACCAAGGTGGGCTAGTTACATGACTATATGTCACTATGGTGTCTGCTTTGACTGATATGTCACTGCCTTTTACTCGTACTGACCGAGGGTAAGAGATCTTAGGATACTGGCACTCCTAGATTTTGTACGGAATAGAATAGCCCTTTGTAGGGGTCAGTTGGACTTTGAATGGTATGATTCAAATTCCCCAGGGCATAATAAAAGATGTAATACAACCGTGTAGCATATTGGATGATAACCCTTGTTTTTTATCTTTACATAAAGATGATGCTTAGTGCGATTAAGAGATAGTAGATACACTTAGGTTTTTGATATTCTTAAGATTATAGATGCATACATATAGTAGCTATGCTTGTGTTGATAACTATACTACTACTACTAATTATAATCATGATGCTAGCTATCTCATGTTGTTAGTTATGTTTAGCATGCTAACCATTCCTTTGTAACTAGAGATGCATATATTGCTAATCATTCTTATCTAGATAGTTATTCTTATGTTGTTATCTCTTCTTATGATGTTAATATGTTCAACCAATTATACATTCTCATGTTGTTATCTATGTTATGTTACTAGACTTGCTCATGATGCTAGATATGCATATGCTATTGAATTGCTTATATTGTCAACAAGATAAGGGATGATAGTCTGGCTAATGAAGATAGTTATTATATGTTCCTTTGTGTATTTTGTTAATCATCAGTGCTGCTGAGAATATTTTTTATATCTAATTAATTTTCTTAACAATTTAATTACTTAAAAATGTTGTAATCAATAAATATTGCTAGAGGTTATATCTCTTGCTGGGACATGGGTCTCACCCTTGTGGTTCGCCATATTTTTTTTAGGTAATCAGAAATGACGAAAACAAACATGTGGTAGCAAAGAGGAGCTATAGTAATGAATCTTTGGGAAGGTTGATTAGATGTCTAGTGTGTCCTAGATTTGTCCCTATACTCTTAGTTCCGGGCAGGAAACATTTGTATATGGTATTTCAAATGAATCAGAATTTCGTTAGCAAGTTAATGTTTGTTGTGTGGCATATACAAATATTGTTCTCCTGTGTGTATATGTTGTAGCTAAGGTGATAGAACAATTTGTATCAAATTCTTGGCATGGTATGGATATAAGAAAGATGTTGAGCTCTTATGCAAATATTACTGATCTGGTGCTGGCGTTGAAATCAAGTTTAATTTACCCATATTTTTGGGTATGTGGTTAATTGGTGATTGATTGTGTTTTATGTTTTGAGTAATCTTGTTTAGTGTAATGAGTTCTCACAAGTTGGTATCAGAGCTTTAGGTTCACTGAGTCAACAGGGACACTAGGACATAGGACTAGGATGATGTCTATGATAGGAACATGACACAAAAATATGGTGCATACTGCCTAATCTCAGAATTTGGATGCCCTGGCCAGGTATTCAATTATTGAAGAAAGGTAAGTATGGAACTCTTAGATTGTTATCTTTCTGATTACTCTGATCAAGTAGTCATTTTGAGACAATCTGAAGAGCATAATGAATAAGAAATCATGGTATGAATATCTCCATCCTACTTTAAAGAAGATGAGAATTGCATCATAATCTATCAAAACTTCAATGTTTGGTAACTATAAGAGAAAGATACAACACCATGCAATCTAAATCTGAATACAAATTAGAAAAAGAGGAGTTCTTGAAGATGTGACTCAAGAAGATAATAAAGTAAAAGACAGATAAGTCTATGCTTATAAAGTGAATAATGGTATGAAATCCACATAAGATGGAAAGAACTCCTGTAACAAGCACAAAATGAAAAGATGAATGGGAACAATGACAAAGAAATAAGGTGGAACCTGAGTTAATCACAGACCAACCTATGTGTGTAAGGAAGTGTTAATGAAAAATCAGCATGGAAAGTGAAAGAAATTAAGGGAGATGATCCTAGTTTAATGAAGAAAATGTGGCACTCTTGTCTAAGGATTATTCTCAACATCCTTGTGAGAACCCATTACACTAAACGAGATTACTCAAAACATAAAACACAATCAATCACCAATTAACCACATACCCAAAAATATGTGTAAATTAAAACTAATTTCAACATCAGCACCTTCTCAAAAACATTTGCATAAGAGCCCGACATCTTTCTTATATCCATACTATGCCACGAATTTGATACAAATTGTTCTATCACCTTAGCTAGAACATATATACACAGGAGAACAATATTTTTATATGCCACACAACAAACATTAACATGCTAACAAAATTTCGATTCGTTTGAAACACCATATTCAAACTTTTCCTGCCCGGACCTGAGAGTATAGGGATGACTCTAGGACGTACTAGACATCTAATCAACTTTCTCAAAGATTCATTACTATAGCTCCTCTTTGCTTCCACATGTTTGTTTTCGTCACTTTCAGTTACCAAAAAAAAATGTGGCGTACCACAAGGGTGAGACCCATGTCCTAGCAAGAGATATAACCTCCAAAAACGTTTATTGATTCCAAAAATTTTAGGTAATGGGACAGGTTAAGAAGTTTAATCATATATAACAAATAAGCTCAACAGTACTGATGATTAACAAAATACATAAACGAGCAGATAATAACTATCTTCATTAGCCAGACTATTCTCATATCCCTATTAATAGTATACAGAGTCTAGCAGCATGAGTATCTCTAACATCATGAATAAATATAGTATCATATACATAGCTAACAACATCAGCATGTCTAACAGGTTGAACATATCAACATCATAAAAAGAGCTAACAACATAAGCACAACTATCTGGATAAGCATGATTAGAAGTATATGCATCTCTAGTTACAAAGGCATGGCTAGCATGCTAAACATAACTAACAACATGAGATAGCTAGCATCATGATTATAATCAGCAATAGCAGTATAGTTATCAACACATGCATAGCTACTGTATGTATGCATCTACAATCATAACCATATCCACAACCTAAATATATCTACTATCCATTAATTTCCTAAGCATCATCTTTGCGTAAGGATAGCAAACAAGGGTTATCATCCAATGTGAAATGTCATGTATAACCCTAAACAAATATGCTACATGGCTATATTACATCTTTTATTACACCCTTGGGATTTTGAGTCGTACCAATCATAGTCCAACTGACCACCGCTTGGTCGCAATCAATTCCATATACGATCTAGGAAGAGTCTGACTCCAAAATCTTCTCCATACTCAGTCAGTAAGAGTCTGACCGCAGTGATTTATAGTCAAACTGTATAATAGAGACATATAATCATGTAACTATCCCACTTTGGTACAGGTCACGACGCTAGCATCTAGGGTATTCAAAACCAGTCACTAAGGTGCAACTACAATTTTCCTCTAATCACATCATGTTATAATCACTAAGACCCGACCAAATTCATTCTCAAAAAGTGCACTAGGTATGAGCGCAACCATCCTCCTAAAACACTTGGTGTCAGGATGACAAGCACCCCGCATACGCAATAGTATGCGGTCCAAGTTTCCCTTAGGAATACTTGTTTCACCATCTACTAAGTTGTGACAATGAACATGGTTCTATGGCATAGGGCACTACATGATTAGAGTTTCACTTGATTAGTTATCTCCAATTGGTTGAATTAAGGATGCATCAAACAAATGGACATACAAACCCCAATTCACATTTAGAAATTGTATAAGTGCCACAACTTCAAAAGTTATAAAATGTGTAAAACACAATTTCTCATCTCATCATCACATGGTACTATTCACTTGTCATCATTCATGAAACTATACTAGTCATCATACTATCACAAGATATAAATCCATTTCACAATATCATAGGGTATCAACCATTATCAACACAAGAGGATTACACCTCATTCAAGGCTCAACCATGCCCAAAGGTCATTAAGACCATCATATTATTCCCTGCAAGATCATCATTATCATTCCATGCCTTATAGCACGGTTGAACAACATCACTTACATATAATACACCAAATCAGCACAAAATTTCATTAGTGAGCTAGGGGATATTTATAAACCATCATAGAAGGGTTATAATTGCATTAAAAATATTCCTTTATTACATCAACATGAAAGGAATCTAGATATGATTAACCCTCATCATATTCATAATGCACATGTTTAGCATAAAAAAGTATCAACCATGTGGCTATAATAACCATCAATTAACACATTAAGGTTATGATCTTATTAAGGAGGTTATTTCACCATCATGCCATCATATAAGAAGGTTAAACATGAATACTCATCTTTATCTATTTGCATTAGAGTTAGGTTCAACAAGATAAATTATATTAATGTTACTAATAAGCACTCATACCCAAACCCTAACTCACAACATCCCCATTAGATCATGGATGCATAAGGTGAAGCATCACCATCACATTCCATAGTATTTTCAAGTACAAACCCACACATAAATCATGGTGTAACCATCGGGTTATAGCATACTAGGGTTTCAAAAACAATAAGAGAGTACTCCATGATTGTATTAGTCATTCAAGGACTATTCATACCCAATTACCATTATTTAGTTATATTAAAGCTAGGTATAACAAGCTATACCTCATTAGGGTTACCCATTAATTCATTATGGTGATTATAAATCATAAGCATATGAGGGCAAGGGTAAGACTACAAGTTTAAGACATTGAACCATCAAATTCTCATCATTTGATTCATAACATTACACTACATGCTTCTCCAAAAACAATGGGAATATTGAGGCATCAACTTCTAACCATGAAATGTTGAAAAGGTAAAGCCATTGGTCGTTTATGTAAGTAAACACCTAGAATGAATCATCTATGATGTTATTGAGTTGTGATCTATAAAAGTCACAATTTAAACCTAGACATTCTTTGATTAACAACAATAAGGGTTTTGTTGAGAGTAGAGTAAAACCTACAATCGATTGTTCATTTAAAACAAGCCATCCATTGTCGACAAGTAAGCTCCTTAAGTTGATCATATAAAGGAAACCATCTAAATCACATTATTAGGACCAACATATTACATAAGCCATCATTCCACTTTATTGGAGGAATAAACATTAGATCTTGACCATTGGGTCAAGTCATATGTTAAAACCATCAATTATTATATAGGTCTGATCATTGCATCCGGTGACCCAAGAAATCATTGGGCTTAATTGATTCTACAACTATATGATTAACTCATCTTAGGTTTTGGAGACCTATCCATCATCATTAGTGACCATTAAGTTGTGGGATCTAAGGTCTATAGAGGGGGGTGAATAGAGCTACAAAATTTCTCACAAATAAGATTAGACCTTCGAATTATATCAATTTTAGAGCAATATCTAGAAGTCAATTTGATGTCCTATCTAACAAGCATAGCAAGGATGAGACAGATTGATAGCATGCACTTGACAAAGGGATGTAGAGTGGTTCCACGCTTCAAACTAGAAATGAATCAGTCCACTACCTAGAGAGGTCAACCTCTAGGACTTTGCAAGTGCTTTTCTCTATATTATCACCATAGAGATTGCAACACAAGACCACCAAAGGACTTACCCATCCAATCACAAGGACATATCCACCTTACCAAGGAACTTACCCACTTAGCTTGAGTCTTCAACCTTCACCAAGGTCATACCCTGTGACGTCCCCGGATTTTCTAAAACTTAATCTGATGTGTGACGTCCAAATTGAAACCCTCACCTCAGCAAGGATCCCAATTTAAACATCCCACGCGAGGCTAAGAAGAAGAAAATTAGAAGAAGCCAGAAGGAAACAATCAATAGCACATGCACATGAACAATAAACAAACCACAACACGTGTTCACCATTCAACATATAATTACAACATGAATTGTTACAACATTTGATATTACATATTGAACAGAAAACTATAACATATACATGTACTACATCTAAACAACAGGATCTTAAGACAACAGGTCCACCTGTACATCAGCTCGCCACACAACTCTCACTATCCTGGATCTTCAAGAGCATAACCACAACCTAAACAAAAGATTACATGCGGTACACGTCAGCACAATATTTCATGAATATTGTACTGAGTACGCCTACGTGTCTTTTATATACCTCTCATCATATATTGGCAATAAGATAAAACTAATACTTGGCAGTAACAAAAGAATATAAGAAAAGCATATACTTGCACAAAGATATTCATTAACAAAATAGAACACATATTTTAAGCTTATTTTCCATTATATCTCAAGGCCTTTATGATCACTACTAAAGAGTTAGATCATTTGTACAAGGTGACCACTACCAAAGAGTTAGGTCAGACCACTACCAAAGAGTTAGGTCATATGTACAATGTGACCACTACCAAAGAGTTAGGTCACTTCCAAGCACACTACCAAAGAGTTAGTGCTTCATATAATGGAACAGATAAATTATGTTTGATGTGTTCATAACAATAAGTATGAAAAGTTCAAACAACATAGTATATAAGAACAATCATTTCAATCAATACCATATGCCAAGTCTTTACTACTATATAACACAAGCATATTGTATAATAAGCCAAGCAAGAGGTAATGGCATACCTTCCAAAGAAATAACATAATCACCACATATTCTTGATGTAAACTATAACTTGGTCAAACCTGATCAAGACAAGATCATATACGATCATCAGGTTCCCATCATCTAACATCTCATCTTAACCCTAAACGTGTTCATATTAGGGTTTGCTAATCTCATTATGATATATACATTATTACTTGTCTTATCTTCATCCTTATGAGGGATTTATGTTACTGATGTTATGTTCCAAATTAGGATACATAATCTGAACCTTATCTTCCATAGCATTTTTGTACACATTAATTAACCCTAGGTTACATCATCAGCCTAGATTAGGGTTTTAAACCATGTATTAAAGGTCAACTTCATATAACATGAATTATATGCATCATCATGATCTCATCATTAAATCTGAGGTTCCAAATATGGATATGAGCTTACTATGTAAATTTCATCAATTCTTGAGCATGCATGTATTAATTACATATTAATATAGGGTTATTAGCCCTACATAGCCATATTAAGCAGATTACATGATTTCGTGCATCAACATCATGATTATTGATATCAGATGGATTATAAAAAACATTAAAGAGTTACTGGAACATTCTCATAATTTTAGGTCTTCATTTATTATTTATTAGGCATTAAAAGAGAATTTTACATCTTGCCTAATATCACTGAGATATAAGCTTCAAAACACTGATATGATGGTTTCATATTGTTCTACTAATTTTTCTAAGAATAATGATACCTTGTTTGCATTTTTCTGACATTCGTACTATTTTCTATGGATTATGTAAGAACTGTCGATTTACTGAAATATTACCTTCTGTGGCCAATCCAATTCTACCACGTGGCTGGGGAGGCGTACCCCTTGCTTCTTCAGGCTGGTTGGTTCATGACTTGGACCCGGTTCTCTGTTCTCTTCCTTCTCCCCCACAACGCAAAGTTCACGATCTCTGTTTTAGGGATGTTGTCGCTGGGCCCTACTCTCACGATCTATCCTCGGAAGACCATAGCCAGGCTTCCGCCTGAGCACAAGTGTCATCTTTCTCGACTCCCTTCATCCTGATCTTGGGCGCCATCATGGCTAGTTATGCTCCAGTAAGAGATCGGCCGCTCTCTCTCTTTCTCGCGTAACGTGGTCTCACGAACTCGCTTGTCCACCTTGCTTTGCTTGGGCGCCGCCGCATAGCTCGGCTCCGGCGAGCAATCGGGCAGTGCTTCTTCCTCTGAATGACCACTTTCTGCAGCCAGGAGATACATCGTGGTCATGTGGAGCTCCTCAGCTCCACCTGTGCTTCACGGCAAGCTCAGGGATCCCTACCCACGACCTCGCCGGCCGTAGCCGTCGCCGTGGTGGTGAACTGGAGAAAACACGGTCTCATCCTCCTATTTGAAGTTACATACCCCAAAAGCTGCGTCGGGTAATCCGGAACTTGACCACGTCATCCAAAGAGGATGGGAAGGCTTGAAGCTCCATCCCTATCTCCCTCTTCTTCTCCAGCAAAGGCGCCTACATTAGCCGCCGACGCTGCTACAACAGGGATCGCAAGCGCCCTCTAGCAAAACAACTGAACTCGCCCTTCCTCCTCACCTACTCATCTTCCTCTGATCTCCCTCAATCTCTGGTTCCCTTCTCTATCTCCTCCTCTTCGGCCTGTGTGGGCGGGTAATGGAGAGGTAGCGGAAAGGGGGAACTGGAACTCCCTCGTCTATTCTCCATATGCCTCAAATGAGGGGTCTTAGTGCTCGTCTAGGCGAGCCGAGATCAACTACTTGCTAAGACCTCCCTCTCGCCTCACGATCCTGGAGAGTAGTGGCGGGGAACTTGCTACCTCAACGGGTCCTCAGTTGCCTCTAACCGCAAGGTCAGAGAAGTCTCAGAGGCCTTTGATCTCACATCCAAGGGTCTAGGATGACTTCTCCTGAAAGCCTGATTCGTGGTTACTGAAACACAGATACGATGCTCATTTAAATGAGCCGACCATGTGACATATACATAAATGTCACGGATAAGGCTTAAGAAAGCATTAAAACCTTGCTCTACCATACATTAATAGGCACATTATGTCAATATATTCAACCCTATGTATCTCTTTCAAGGAGCATCAAAACATTATAGAATTTAGACCATAGCTCCAAAATCACTCAAGCTACATTCTATTAAATTTTGGTGCCAAAACTCAACTGTTAGATCATCCAACTAAATTCCTCAAAAAGACATAAAAAAAGAGAGATCTCACTCATGATATCAATATCCATCACCATCCAAACCTTACCAAAGCACCGTAACTCTCAAGATAACTCGACATAAGAATTCCAAAATGTTATTGGACACTTATAGATTCGAAAACTCCACTCCATCACATCCTACACACCTTAAAAGAAATTTCATCCTCGAAATTAGGCCAAGAAAAACCAATCCATCACATTCCCACTCAAGCTCAAGTCTTCTGCTTTGAAGGACTTTGCTTCTCCTCTTGGATCTTCAACCTTTGAGTTCTCCTTCACCTAGAGAAGATCACCACCTCTTCATCAACATTGAAGAGGACCAGCTACAACTCCTTCTTCACTCGATGGAGCTTGCTTCACCTTTTATTCATGTAGGAAGGAGATAGGGATGTAGGAGAAGATGAGAGCTTTACATGCACAAGGGTGGATCTCTCTTACAATATGCCTAACTTACTCACAAATCAAGAAATGAAGTGTAAACTAGAGAGAGAAAGGGGCTAAAGAATTAGTAGCACTCTCAACTATAGCAAGGACCTTGAATGTATTGAAAGAGAAAACTTGGAATGAACTCCAAGAGGTCCTATTTATAGTTGGGGGTGCTCTCTTGAGTTGGGGAACAATTAGGGACAAAATAGAGCCATTTTCCACAAAGTAACAGATCTATTTTCACCTCAAACAAGTCACCAATGGTTATAATCACTTTTTCTACATTTTCTGTATAGTACATTTGGTGGAGTTTCAATAAAGGTAAATCGACCGATCGACTAAAAGACAAACCCAATTTTCAAACTATCGGTCAAATTTGTTCTAGGGAACTTGATCGATCAGCCAAAATTGAATTTGGATAGTGAGTCGGTCGGTCGAGTTTTGTGAATGCAAAACTCGACCGATGACCATCGTCAGAAAATCAATCCATAGGATCGGTCGAGATTGTAACTCGACAGATCAACAGCCTGTGATCGATTTTCTAATTTGGATAAAAAGTGATTAAAACTAGGTATTAGGTATCCCACATATTTTATCATCTTAGTTACAAGTCATATCATCAATACAAGTGATTACAAAATTCTTCTATGGTCATTTGAAGTGATTTCCTTATTAGCACACTTGCATTGCATTTGACTTGAACTTGGACAAGCTAGGGCTTGTGTAATTTGATGCTTTTTATGTACCTAAAGCCTGAAATCAATCTTGAACAAACATATTAGATACATATGAATGGAATGGTTAAGTCATTATCAAAATATGGACAATGTATAACCTCTAGGTCAACATTATCCCCCTTTTTAACGATGACAAACCATTCCTCAATAATATTAAAAAGGATATTGAAGTTATACCTTTGCCTTGTGAATTGAAAGGGGTTTCAGGATTTGAAGAAAGTGAAATGCTCCCCCTCAATCTATGCTTATTTTAACCTGCATAGATAGTCTATCTACACAAAGCAATATAGAACATACATTCTATATGGTCTTTTAGCAAGTCACATGATAAAGCATATAATGAACAAGAAAAGGATCACATAGGCAATAAATGTTATATGGTTGAGCTTCAAAACATTGAAATTCTCTCCTCCTTTTGACATTATAAAAAAGA
This sequence comes from Alisma plantago-aquatica, assembly GCA_963693085.1. Classification (NCBI taxonomy): domain Eukaryota; kingdom Viridiplantae; phylum Streptophyta; class Magnoliopsida; order Alismatales; family Alismataceae; genus Alisma; species Alisma plantago-aquatica. Next base: position 247,120,197 of record OY856411.1, read on the forward strand.
AAGGGGGTAGAAGAGCATAAAAGTAGGTCTTCTCCAAGCACAACCAAGCATATATCCTAAACATGCAATCTCAAAACATACACCAAACAGATACTAGATATACAAACAACCTAAGTCATAATCAAAATATAGTGAAACATGGCACTAACTCATAAGATATAATAGATCAAAGAGTAACAGTGCACAGAAAAATAGATTTCAACCTAGAATACAAGTTCTCATATGACAACTACATGCAAAAATGATGAAAACTAAGATGTTAAAATAGTACAGCTCAGATCATTTGCCCAGATGTTTCTAATACAATATAGCCTAGAAAGATATATATGATCAACAAACTATACTAAAAACGAAGAAAATCTAGACATCTAAGTTATTTATATCAATAACATCATCATCCTCGACATCAGGCTCGTAGTCATCATCTTTGTCTGAAGGTTCAACATCATCTCCTTCATCACCGGAGTCACTAGTAGAACCACCAGAGTCATGACCATTGTCAGATGCAGCACCAACATCCTCACCATCACCGACATCCTCATCATCATCAGCAGTCTCATCATCATCCTGGTCTGGTATCTCTTCATCAACAGAAGGTCTGAAGCGACGACCGGGCCAACGAGAATTTTTCTCATCCTAAGACATACCAAGAGCAAAGAGCTCATTGTCCTTTGGGAAGGAAGGAGCAGAATCATTAAGAATGGCAAGTAGAGTGGCCAAGGGGCAGCAAGTAAAGGTACGACAACTGGAGCAGGTCCACCAATAGCAGAGTGTGTGGGAGCAGTAGTGGAAGGAGCAGGTGCAGGTGGAGGGGTAGGGTAAAAGTGATTTTATGCATAGGATGCATAATCACTACCTAGGCATGGCTGGTAGGTGGGGTATGGGTGTGCATAGGATAATTTCATGGTAGACATGATTGAACATAAATATTGATGCAAGTGCCCTTGAAACTAGAGGTTGTATGCATGTTGGTGTATCATATAACCCATGAGGGCTTCATTGGATACATAGTACAAGGCACAGCTAGGTCGGGTAGGCTGAGGAGGCAGAGGTGTTCGGGTAGAGGTAGAAGCAGGTGCAACAGAAGAGGGTGAGGCACCATGTGTGGTGGAGAAAAGGATAGGCAAAAACTTTTGGATAGTGCTCTCATTGATACATACTCCCTTCCGGTCAGGTATGTAATGGAAGTCATGGAAGAGAGATTTCTCAATGGTGACCTGGAAAAGACCACATATCAAGGTAGAGTATGGAGGATGGGTACCAGGGGTATTCTTGCCAAAGTTGAAGCAAGTCATGTGGGAGGATGTATTTAGACCACTTGACTTCGAAACTCTCTAAGATGCAGTACATTATCACCGCAATGTACTCTGCAATATCTGTGTGATTTTTCTTGGGGTGGATGTTGCAGTTGACCACTAGGGAAAGTATACGCTTCTTGAGATCTAAGGTAGAGGAGGGTAGGGCACTCTTCTTCTTATAGGGGAACTGAGGTTTCTTCCAGTAATGATGAATGTCAGGGAGAGTGATATTGTATTGCTTGTAGAAACCCTTAGGGTCAAGGAGGTCAAAATACTCACCATAATCCTTACTCCAGGTATCATTCTCATCGGCACCTAAAAAGAAGACATTCAGGATATCCTCTGAGACTTGGAACTTCTTCCCGGCTATCATAGATGTAAGGATGACTTGAGTATTAGGAGGGGGTACAAGGGTCTCATAATTCCAATGCAAGTTTGTGTAGAATTTGTGAACGACTTTTGTGCTAGTCATGGAGTTATGGAAGCACGCACATTCGACACCCAGGGTGGCTGGGTGGTAAACTTGAAGCAACCTTGACACTTAATCTATGACCTCTTGGCATCTAGGGCTAGGCTCAAAGAGGGCTCTAAAGGGAAAAGGACTCCATTGAAGAAGATCATTATACCAATTAATAGCCTCATTTGAGATAAAGAAGGTCTCATCAAAGGGGATCAAGTGGGAGGATGAGGAGGAGAATGGTGCACTACTAGGGGCAGCTCTCTTCCTTCTAGTAGAAGCCATGGAGGCGTAATGGAGAGGAAGAAGAGATCAATCAAACTAAGCACTCCACCAAAAATGTTCACACACCTAGGTTTAGCAGGGGAAGGTCTTCCTAGATCGGATTAGGGTTAGGTAAGGGAAGGGAAGGTTGAAGGTTGAGAACTTAGGGCATGTGAGAGTGGAATTGGTCGACTTTTCTCTAGTTGAGAGGGAGAATAGTCGGCCAAACCCAACTTAAGAGAGTTCCAGCCCAGAGATCACGTCAACTCAGAAACTTGACTGATTAACCCTTTTTAAAAATCTCTCGGCCATCGATCAGTCGAGTTTATCCTAGGGAAACTCGACCGATGGTCAACCTGACCTAAAACCATCAAACTTAATTTCTAGCCATTTAAGTCCTAATTAAATTTCTTTTTCAAGTCGATTATGTATATTAAACATACTTAGGCACATATCACTCAACATTGGGTACTATTTTGCGATAAAACATGTCTTTAAGAAAAAAATACCCAAAAAAGAGAAAACAAAAAGGCAAAATGAACATGAAAAACCGATTTTAAGCATATTGGCAAGCAAAGATGATAAATATAGATACAAAACATATATAATAGATGAAAAATACCTAGAAAGAATATCAGATTCATTATGTAGTAATAAGCAATTTTGATCTAATAAAATTAAATTACTCTCTAGCTAGAGGTTTAGTGAAAATGTCCACCAGCTAATTTTTTGTGTCCACATGTGTGATATAGATATCCTTCTTGGATATGTGATCATGAAGAAAGTGATGGCGAACCTCTATATGTTTATATCTATTATACAATATAGGATTGTAAGAAAAGTTAATTGCATTAGTATTATCACAATAGATAGGAGAAGCATCAAAATGAATGTTAAAGTCTTGGAGCATTTGCTTCATCCATAGGATCTGGGCACAACAACTCCCAGTTACATTGTACTCAGCCTCGGTGGTTGATAATGCCATGGTGCTCTGTTTCTTGGAGAACCAAGAAGCCAAACACAGTCATAGAAGGAAGCAAGTGCCACTTGTGCACTGTCTATCAATCAAGCACCCTACATAATCGGCATCACTACAGGCTGTAAAAGTAAAGTCCCTTGAGTTGGGATACCATAGTCTAAAATTTAGGGTTTTGGCTAAGTACCTTAGAATCCTATTAACAGCTAGAAGATGTGATTTCTTAGGATTTGATTGAAAGTGAGCACACAAGCCAACACTAAACATTATACCAGGTCTAGAGGTAGTTAAGTAAAGTAAACTTCAAATTATACCTCTATAGAGCTTGTCATCTACCTTCTCACCTTCTTCATCGTTATCAAGTTTGGCGGTGTTTGACAAGGGTGTGTCCATCAGCTTGGTGTTCTCCATCCCAAAGTTCTTAAGTAGTTCACTTGTGTACTTTCCTTGGTTGATGAAGTTCCCATCTTTTGTTTGCTTAATTTGAAAGCCGAGGAAAAAATTGAGTTCACCCATCATACTCATTTCAAATTCACTTTGCATAAGATCACTAAATTCTTTGCACAGATCAAGGTTAATTCCGCCAAAAATGATATCATCAACATATATTTGAATGATAAGAAAATTGTTAGAAGTGTGTTTTAGAAACAAGGTAGATTCCACTTTGCCCATGATATAACCATGATCTAACAAAAAATTATTTAATTTCTCATACCAAGCCCTTGGTACTTGTTTGAGTCCATAGAAATCTTTTTGCAACAAATAAACATGGTTGGGTAGATTATCATGTTCGAAGCCCGGAGGTTGTGCAACATACACTTCCTCCTCAATTGTACCATTCAAAAACACACTTTTAACATCCATTTGATACAAAAGAAAGTTTTATAACTAGAAAAGGAAAGCAACATATGAATGGACTCAAGTCTAGATAAAGGTGCATATGTTTCATCAAAATCAATACCTTCATGTTGATTGTAGCCTTGAGTCACTAACCTTACTTTGTTCTTTACCACTTTGCCACTTTCATCTAGCTTGTTGCGGTAGACCCATTTGGTGCCAATGATCTTTCTTTCACTTGGTCTTGGCAAAAGGGTCCAAACTTTGTTCTTCTCAAATTGCTCCAGCTCCTCTTGCATAGCCAGGATCCATTCTTAACCCCAAGAGCTTCCTTGACATCTTTAGGCTCAAGTTGTGAGATGAAGGCGTTGTTGGTTTGTTCTTTGTTGAGTGCAGCCCGCATCTTCACTCTTTCAAATGGATCACCTAAAATCAGCTCCTTTGGATGTTTCTTTGTAAACTGGGGAGTTGAATCCTTCTTTACATCATCTTTGTCTTCTTCTTGAGCAGCCACCTCTTTTCCCTTTTAGGTGATGTTGAGTTCTTTAAGAATAGGAATTACTTCACCTACAACATCATCATTTGGAATAATATCTTTGGTAATGGAGGGGTTAGTCCCAATAAACTTTACATTAATAGATTCTTCTACCTTGGCAAGATCAACATTAAAAACACTATAAGCCTTGGTAGTAGTTCTATAGCCAAGAAAGAAAGCCTTGTACGGTTTTCGATCAAACTTGTCAAGAAAATCTTTTGTATTCAAAACAAAACAAGGACATATGAAAACATGAAAATACTCGATAGAAGGCTTCCTACCACTCCATAGCTCATAGGGGGTTTTCTTAAGTGAAGGATGAGTAAAAACACAGTTTTGCACAAAATAAGAGGTACTAACATCTTCAACCCAAAACTTCTTAGGAGTATCATACTCTAGAAACATGGTCCTAGCCATCTCCTGTACGGACCTATTCTTCCTCTCTAAAACCTCATTTTGTTGAGATGTTTGAGGTGAAGAGAAGTTATGTGCTTAACCCTATTCTTGATAAAAATGCTCAAAAAGGTCATTTTCAAATGCTCCCCCATGGTCACTACAGATAGAAACAATCTGGAAAGAAGCTTCATTCTTAACTCATTTGCAAAAGCTCGAGAACACATCAAGCGTATCACTATTAGAAATGAGAAAGGAGGTCCAAGTATATCTAGAGAAATCATCGACGATAACAAGGCAATAACTGGAGCCATGAAGTGATTGCGCTCTCATTGGTCCAAATAGATCAATATGAAGAAGCTTAAGAGCTCTCTTGGTGCTAAGGACTCTATTGGATTTGAAGGAATACTTGGTGTTCTTACCTTGTGTACAAGGTTGGCATTCCTCATCTCTTTCAAAATCCAATTTAGGAAGTCCCTTGACCAAGTCCTTTTTTCTCAATTTCTTCAATTGATGCATATTTACATGACCAAGTCAGCAATGTCAAAGAGAAATATCATTCGAGTTGACTACTAGGCATCTACCAACCACAATCTTAATGGAGTTAAGAACAATAACATAAATATTACCACTTCTAGTTCCCTTATATATAACTTGGTAGGTGAGGTAATCTAGAATCAAGCATTCAAAAGAAGTAAAAAGCATAAAGTAACCATTATCACAAAGTTGACTAACACTTATTAAATTGTGATGTAGTCCATCCAAAAAAATAACATTCTTGATGCACAAGGATTCACCTACATCATCCTCACCTTTGGCTTTACCTTTCTTATTATCCTCAAAGGTGACTGATCCTCCTTTCTTCTTGGTGAAATTGTTGAAATGGCTTATGTCACCAGTGATGTGCTTTGTGCAGCCACTATCACTAATCCATCTACCTTTTTCCTTGCCAATATCTTCACTTGTAGAAGCCATGAGAATAAGGTGGCACATGAGCTGCTTGAACATGAAGCTTCCCAAGCCGCATGATCTTACCAAAATTGAGTTGTTTGAAGATGAAGCTTCCCAAGCCGTATGAATGGCATTCTTGTACCTCTTCTCCTTCTTGTCCTTCCTCTTATGTTTGTTCTCCTTCTTGTAATCCTCTTCCTTCCTTGAGCTACTCTTGAGGTGTGACTTTATTGACTTTGGGCATTCACTCTTGTAGTGCCCCTTTTAACCACACTTGTAGCATCTCGGAGTAGAGGGGGAGGAGGCTTGCTTTCCCTTGAAGTGCTTGCCCTTGATGTAGTTGGCTTCATGCTCACTAGGGCCTTCATCTTCACTAGAGGAGGAGGGAGAAGTATGACAAGCAAGTTCTTGTTGAAGGATGACAACCTCCACTTGTCCTTTGAAAGCACTATCTTTGATCTTCGTGGCTTCCTTCTCTTCTTGCTTGGATTATTCTTCTTGCTTGTCAAGCCTAGGCTCATGGGCTTGAAGATTTCCAATGAGTTATTCAGTTGGGATGTCACCAAGGCTCCTCACTTCTTAAATGGAGGTGACCTCAGATTCCCATCTCTTTGGAAGAGTTCTAAAGATCTTTGAGTTGATGAGGCCTCTATCCAAAGTGTTATCCAAAGCAACCAGCCCATTGATGATGACATTCAGTCTTGAATACATCTCTGCAATCCCTTCTTTCTTACCCATCGTGAAGTTCTTTAGGAGGTTGTTCAACATGTAGATCTTTGCCTCCTTGACTTGCTTTGTGCCTTCATATGTGATGCACAACTTGTCCCAAATCTCATAGGCAGTGTCCCAAAATAAGATCTGGTTGAACTATGTGGGGGTGAGGGTTGTGTAGAGGATGTTAATGGCCTTGGCATTGAGTTGAGCCTCTTTGAGTGTGGCTTCACTTCATGTTGATACAGCTTCGGTTGCCTCCTTATAAGGTGTGACCATCACCTTCCACATATCAAATTTCATCCCTTAACTGTAGAAAAGCATATACCTCTTCCAATAGAGGAAGTTTGTGTCGTCAAAGATCAGAGGATGCATGGAGAAGCCTCCCTCTAGGTTGAGTGAACCAAGTAGGTTGTCGCCCATCTTCTCATCTCATGGGAGATTGTTGGAGAAGATCCTTGGCTCTGATACCACTTGTTGGATTTAAGGGCTCTAGAGGGGGGTGAATAGAGCTACAAAATTTCTCACAAAACATATTAGACCTTCAAATTATATCAATTTTAGAGAAATAGCTAAAAGTTGATTTGAAGTCCTATCTAACAAGCATAGAAATGATGAGAGAGTTTGATAGCAAGCACTTGACAAAGGGATGTAGAGTGCATCCATACTTCAAGCTAGAAGTGAGTCAATCCACTACCTAGAGAGGTCAACCTATAGGCCTTTGCAAGTGTTTTTCTCTATATTATCACCAAAGAGATTACAACACATGATCATTAAAGGACTTACCCATCCAACCACAAGGAGATATCCACCTTACCAAGGAGCTTACCCACTTATCTTGAGTCTTCAGCCTTCACCAAGGTCTTACCCACTCAAGCTCAAGTATTCTGCCTTGAAGGACTTTGCTTCTCCTCTTAGATCTTCATCCTTTGCCTTCTCCTTCACCTGAAGAAGATGACCACCTCTTCATCAACCTTGAAGTGGACCAGCTACAACTCTTTCACTCGATGGATCTTGCTTCACCTTTTCTTCATGTAGTAAGGAGATAGGGAAGTAGGAGAAGATGAGAGATTTACATGCACAAGGGTGGAGCTCTCTAACAATATGCCTAACTCACTCACAAATCACGAAATGAAGTGCAAACTAGAGAGAGAAAGGGGATCAAGAAGTAGTAGCACTCTCAACTATAGTAAGGACCTTGAATGTATTGAAAGAGCAAACTTGGAATGAACTCCAAGGGTTCCTATTTATAGTTCAGGGTGCTCTCTTGAATTGGGGAACACTTAGGGCGAAAATATAGTCATTTTCCTCAAAACAACGGAATAATTTTCACCTCAATCAAGTCACCAATGGTTATAATCACTTTTTCTATGTTTTCCATACAATGCATTAGGTCGAGTTTCAATAAAGGTAACTCGACTGATTGAGTAAAAGAAAAACCCAGTTTTCAAACTATCGGTCAAGTTTGTTCTAGGGAACTTGACCGATCAACCAAAATCGGATTTAATTAGTGAGTCAGTCGGTCGAGTTATGTGAATGCACAACTCGACCAATGACCATCTTCAGAAAATCAATCCATAGGATCGGTCGAGGTTGTAAATCGACCGATCAACAGCCTATGATCAATTTTATAATTTGGCTAAAAAGTGATTAAAACTTGGTATTAAGTGTCCCACATATTTTTCTCATCTTAGTTACAAGTCATATCATCAATACAAGTGATTACAAAATTCTTCTAAGGTCGTTTGAATTGATTTCCTTATTAGTACACTTGCAGTGCATTTGACTTGAACTTGGACAAGCTAGGGCTTGTGTAATTTGATCCTTTTTATTTATCTAAAGCCTAAAATCAATTTTGAACAAACATATTAGATACATATGCATAGAATGTTTAAGTCATTATAAAAATATGGACAATGTATAACCTATAGGTCAACATAAGTCACCATAGGTTGTTAGATCAACATTATATTCATTAATCAACATCAAATATCAAACTAATATCACCATTGATTGATAGAATCATTAGGGTACTTAGTTGTTGATCATTAAGCTTATAATTAGGACAAAACAAGACCTAAGTGGTGAACATCAGTTGACACCCTTGGTCACCACAATCAGTTATCATGAAGTCAACACCAAATGGTTGTTGCAATGGTACCACCATCAGGTCATGGGTTTATATAAGAAATCAGCTTAAAACCCTAAAATTGACCATTGGTTGATAGGTGATTAGCACCATACGTTGTAACAATCGGGCCCACTCCCCTAAGGCTCTAGTAGAGTTTTTGGAATGACGACTGGCCCCACATACCACCACTAGCCTTAACTGTGTGCTTTTTCCTCACTTACATGCAAGCCAAGATCAACTTCCTGACTGGTCACCCATCCTAGTACTACTCCAAGCTAAGCATGCTTAACTATGGAGTTCTTTACTGATGGTCTCCCAGAAAAGGAGGTGCACCTTGATGATATGAGTATTTCAATCATTCCCTATAAGATAGTTTTATCTGAGACCTCAAATATTGGGATGTTACAATCTCCCCCACTTGGACTCTTGACGTCCTCATCAAGGCTCAACTATATGGCCTCATAATATTTCCCCATTTTAGTGTAGACCTAGAATGGCCCATGGACACCCAACTCTCGATCAAGGAATACCAGCACAAGGGTGGCTACGTCAACCATGGACAACCCTTTCCAACATGCCTAGACCGCATGACTCAAGACTAGCATGCCCCATACCCATGTGGACCCCACCTACTAGAGGGGTTATCGCTCTGATGCCATTTGTAACAATAGGGCCCACTGCCCAAGGCTCTAGTAGAGTTGTAGAAATGGCAAATGGCCCCACATACCACCACTAGCCTTAACTACATGCTTTTTCCTCACTTACACGTAAGCCAGGATCAACTTCCCGACTGGTCACCCATCCTAGTACTACTCCAAGCTGAGCATGCTTAACTATGGAGTTCTTTAGTGATGGGCTCCCGGAAAAGGAGGTGCACCTTGGTGATATGAGTAGTCTAGTCCTTGCCTTTAAGATAGTTTTAACTGAGGCCTCAAATATTGGGACATTACATACGTTGTCAAACCAACCTGATCCAAGTCATATTATACCTTAGGAAGAAATTACACATGAATCAGGTTCATCTAAAACTGAAATCAGAATAGGGAACATTATAAAAATTGAAATCCAAGTCAAGCATAGCTTTTTAGTGCATGGATCATCATTTTCAAGCAAGAACATGAGCTAGAAAGCTTATGGTAAGCAATAAACATGGAGCAAGTTATAAAATTTTCCTCTAATTAGAAGATAAACTCCCCAATAGAAGAAAACATGAGCAGGTAGAGTAGGAAATCCAAGAATAAATTGTGAACTCATCCATCTAGCACCTTTCTTCATCAAATGAGAAAATCCTAAACATAAGGAGCAAGAAAGGTAGGGTTTTAGTGCTTTAGAGTGATTTCTACCATAGAGAAACAAGGTTCCAACCTGGAGGAAGGTCTAAGGAAGGAGAAGAGCAAGAAAAATGGATAAGAAAGGAAGAAAACAACTTGCCTTGGTCGAAATCCCTAGAAGATGACCTTAGAAACCTTTGGTAGTGCTAGATGGAGCTCTAGGAGACCTTCTTCTCAAAAAAGAGGTTGTTTTATACCTTAGAGAACTTGGTTCTGTAGAAAAATAGAGTGGAGTTTTTGATCTAGGTTAGAGGAAAGAGAAATCAAGAAACATTTTCTACTTGGGAAAGGAAGAGGTAGTAAAAATAGCCCATGGATAAGGATGGAAGCAAACATGAGGTGTAAAAGTAGCTTCCCCATGTGTCCATGGCCTTAAACTATTAAGAATATACAAGCACACACAAGCAGCTCCCCCACCATCCATATAGACATGCTTATCTCTCATTTATCGATTTTCCAAGCCAATCGAATAATTCATTAGTTGATAGCTACTAAAGGTAGCTCATCCATGAAGGGGTAAACCCTAAAATACCCTTGGAGAAAACACCTTCAAACCAAGGTTTAACTAGGATCCCCATGGATCAAAAAGATAAAGAATGATAACATAACATATAAGAAACATAATTAATGTGACAAATTGCAAAGAAAACCTCTCAATTGGGTAAATTGTAGAAAAGTTCAAAATGTGCATAAAATTGCATAACTTGCACAAACAGTGTCCAAATTGGACCCAACATGGAACTTAAGCTTGTATTATTATTAAAAAGAATATCACAAGGTTAGATTAAGGTTATAAGAATCCAATTATTATAATTAATCTAGTTCAACACTTTAAGAAAGGCTGGGGGTCTCACAGCCATAAACCCCTAACAGGGATTTCGCCCCCCAAATCCAAGGTACACATAGATGGACACTTATCATGCACCACATCCTCCATCTTCAAAATGTTACATTCATCACATGATGATGTCACGTCTTTCTCATAGAAGACATATTCTTCTCTGTTAATTCATACATATCTTATCTTGGGTCAGCACAAAAACCCCCCACATAAGAAGACATTTGCAAATATGGAACATAGAAACTTGTTGTGCCACCTGTACAAATATAATAGTAACTTTCAAATTTAAATTCTAGCTATCATCCTAAAATTATATCTATTGTATCAACACATTACTCAAAAGTCATACTCTCTGGCTCTTATCAAACATAGAACATTATGTATCTCTTATCATATGTAACTTTACAAGGTTTCATCTCTATGCTCCTTTAATGGATGTTTTAATTAACAACTCAATCAACCATGTAGGCATCCCCTAATTGTCAAGAACTATGATGAATATGTTTTTAGAGTATTCTCCAATCATATCAATGGAGGACTGACCATCTATTTGGTTGAAGAATGATACACTTGTATGTAACAATTAACAAATATAACTTCCTAATTGAGCTTGTTAGGGGTGGAGCAATGACATTGTATTCATCTTATCAGGATTATAACTTTCTAACAGAGGTATCATAACTCCAAGAGGGTACTCTAGTCAACCCCCAACTCACTCTTACTAGAATTGTCACACATAAGTACAGTTGCTTCAACATTCTTAAGGTTTAGCAAAGATGTCAACCATGTTAATGACCATCTCTAAAATATGTTGAGATTTCATCATTCAAAGCTTGCTACAACTTGTAAGACATGACCAGAACACTCTAGTTCTCCTATTTATAAATTCTATTGGTACATTGGTTAGTCCAAAGGACATAATCATAAAATCATCATGGTCATGTAACTTGTGTCATCTACTCTAACTCTTATCCATTGATATTCTGATCCTAGGTTTATCTTAAAGGTTCATGGTAACACATGTCTACTGATCAACAAACCATCTATCCTTGATAGTGGTCTTTCCCTGCTATCACTAGACCATATACAACATTATATAATCACTTTTGTTTTTCCTTCCAAACAACATTTAGAGGGTCATCATCAACTCTCTCTCTCTAAAGGAGAGGAATACTTGGAATGTTCATTTAATAAACATCTCCAACCTTCACATACTTCCCATACTATTGATACATCTTGGATACTAGGATTCATTACCTTGGTATCCACCTCATGTGCTATAAGGAACTCATGTTCTTATCTCATCTACTTTTACCAACATAATCAAATCTTAATACATATGAGAGGAGTCTTCCTAATTATTGGAAGGCTCAAAAGCATACTCATCATAGACTTTATGATCTTAGAACCATAGTTGAAGCAACCTTCTACTATAATAAGCCAACCAACCTCATGTTTACAATGAATCCACACATACCAAGTGGAAATGATCCTTTTGAAAGATGTGCCCTAGAAAGGAAAGACACAAAGGGAAACACACTTCCCACATCATTGTAGCATTGTTCAAGGGTCACTCACAAAAAGGTAACCAATTCTATTTTCATTATGCAGGTTATAGCTTCTTATGTATCATTTTACCTTTTTTATTTTGGGTTCCTTGCCATAAAAATAGGAATCATCATGATTAACATATCTCATTACTCCGGCCTTGATGACTAGTTATCCCACTTGGGTATGTTCTCTTATTTTATTATGTTTTTCAACCACTTATCAGCAGGTAAATCATCATATTCTTCATTTTCTTCATTAAACAAGGATCATCTCCCTTAAATTCTTTAACATGCTATGCTGATTTTACATGAACACATTCTCACACACATCGGTTGGTCTGAGATTAACTCAGGTTCCACCTTATTCATTTTTCATTGTTCCCATTTATCTACTCATTTTTACTTATTATAGGAGTTCTCTCCATCTTCTGTTGATTTCATACCTTGATTCACTTTATAAGCACAAACTTATTTGTCTTTTACTTTATTATCATCTTGAATCACATCTTCAATAACTCCTCTTTTTCTTATTTTTATTTGGATTTAAATTTCATGGTGTTGTATCTTTCTCTTATAGTTACCAAATGTTCAGGTTTTAATAGTTAATGATGTAATGCTCATCTTCTCTTGAGGTAATATTGAGTTATTTACACCATGATTTTAGATTATTTCAAAATGACCACTTGATAAGAGTAATAAAAAAGATAACAATCTAAAAGTTTAATACTTTTCTTTTCTTCAATAATTGAATACTTGGCTAGGGCACCCAAATACTGAGATTTGGCTGTATGCACCATATTTTTATGTCATATTCCTAATTTTAACATCATCCTAATCCTAAGTCCTAGTGTCCCAGTAGACTCAGTGAATCTAAATCTCTGATACCAACTTGTGAGAACCTGTTACACTAAATGAGATTACTCAAAACATAAATCACAATGAATCACCAATTAACCACATACCCAAAAATATGGGTAGATTAAAACTGATTTCAACGTCAGCACCCACTTAGAAACATTTGCATAAGAGCCCAACATCTTTCTTATATCCATACTCTGCCAAGAATTTGATACAAATTTTTCTATCACCTTAGCTACAACATATATACACAGGAGAATAATATTTGCATATGCCACACAACAAACATTAACATGCTAACAAAATTCTGATTTGTTTGAAACAGCATATGCAAACTCTTCATGTCGAACCTGAGAGTACAGGGAAGACTCTAGGACACACTAGACATCTAATCAACTTTCTCAAAGATTCATTACTATAGCTCCTCTTTGCTTCCACGTGTTTGTTTTCGTCACTTCTGATTACCAAAAAAATTGTGGGGAACTATAAGGGTGAGACCCATGTCCCAGTAAGAGATATAACCTCCAACAACATTTATTGATTCCAACATTTTTAGGTAATGGGAAAGTTTAAGTAGTTTATTCATATATAACACATAAGCTCAACAACACTGATGACTAACAAAATACATAAAGGACCAGATAATAACTATCTTCATTAGCCAGACTATTCTCATATCCCTACTAACAGTATAAGGAGTCTTACAGAATGAGCATCTCTAACATCATGAACAAATATAGTATCATATGCATAGATAACAACATCACCATGTCTAATAGGTTGAACATATCAACATCATAAGAAGAGTTAACAACATAAGCACAACTATCTGGATAAGCATGATTAGTAGTATATGCATCTTTAGTTACAAAGGCATGGCTAGCATGCTAAACATAGCTAACAAAATTAGATAGCTAGCATCACGATTATAATCAGCAGTAGCAGTATAGTTATCAACACAAGCATAGCTACTATATGTATGCATCTACAATCTTAAAAATATCCACAACCTAAGTATATCTACTATCTCTTAATTTCCTAAGCATCATCTTTATGTAAAGATAAAAATCAAAGGTTATCATCCAATGTGAAATGTCATGTATAATCCTAAATAAATATGCTACACAGATGTATTACATCTTTCATTACACCCTGGGGAGTTTGAGTCATACCACTCAAAATCCAACTAACCACTGCTTGGTCACAATGAGTTCCATATAGGATCTAGGAAGAGTCGGACTCTAAGATCTTCTCCATACTCGGTCAGTACGAGTCAGCACCGCAGTGACATATAGTTAAACTACAAAATAGTGACATATAGTCATGTAACTAGCCCACCTTGGTACAAGTCACGACGCTAACATCTAGGTTATTCAAACCCAATAACTGAGGTACAACCATAGTTGTCCTTTAATCCCATCATGTAATAATCACTGAGACCTGACCAAAGTCATTCTCAAAAAGCGGGCTAGGTATGACCGCATCCATCCTCCTAAAACACTTGGTGTCAGGATGACAAGCACCCCGCATACTCAATAGTATTCTCTCTAAGTTTCCCTTACGAATACTCATTTCACCATCCAGCAAGTTCTCACACTGAAGATGGTTCTATGGCATAGGGTACTACATGATTAGAGTTTCACTTGATTAGTTATCTCCAATTGGGTGAATTAAGGTTGCACCAAACAAATGGACATACAAACCCTACTTCACATCTAGCAATCATATAAGTATCACAACTTCAAAAGTTATAAAATGTGTAAAACACAATTTCTCATCTCATCATCACATGGTACTATTCACTTGTCATTCCTGAGACTACACTAGTCATCATACCATCACAAGATATAAATCTTTTTCACAATATCACATGGTATCAAACCTTATCAACACAAGATGATTACACCTCATTCAGGGCTCAACCATGCCCAAAGGTCATTAAGACCATCATACTATTCCCTATAAGATCATCATTATTATTCCATGCCTTATAGCAAGGCTCAACAACATCACTTACATATAATACACCAAATCACCACAATATTGCATTAGTAAGCTAGGACATATTCATAAACCATCATAGAAGGGTTATATTAGCATTAACAATATTCCTTTATTACATCAATATGCAAGGAATATATATATATATATATATGATTAACCCTCATCATATTCATAATGCACATGTTTATCATAAGAAAGTATCAACCATGTGGCTATGATAACCATCGATTAACACATTAAGGTTATGATAATATTAAGGAGGTTATTTCACCATCATGCCATCATATAAGAAGGTTAAACATGAATAATCATTTTTATCTATTTGCATTAGAGTTAGATTCTACAAGATAAATTATATTAATTTTACTAATCAGCACTCATACCCAAACCCTAACTCATGACATCCCCATTAGATCATGCATTCATAAGGTGAAGCATCACCATCACATTCCTTAGTATTATCAAGTATGAACCCACACATAAATCAAGGTATTTACCATCGGGTTATAACATACTAGGGTTTCAACAACAATAAGAGAGTACTCCATGATTTTATTAGTCATTCAAGGACTATTCATACCCAATTACCATCATTTGGTTATATTAAAGCTAGGTATAACAAGATATACCTCATTAGGGTTACCCATTAATTAATTATGGTTATTATAAATCATAATCGTACAAGGGAAAGGGTAAGACTACAAGTTTAAGGCATTGAACCATCAAATTCTCATTATTTGAATCATAACATTACACTACACACTTCACCCAAAATAATGGGAATATTGAGGCATCAACTTATAACCATGAAATTTTGAAAAGGTAAAGCCATTAGTCATTTACATAAGTAAAGACCTCAAATGAATCATCTATGATGTTATTGAGTTGTGATCTATAAAATTCACCATTTAACCCTAGAAATTATTTGATGAACAACAATAAGGGTTCTGTTGAGAGTAGGGTAAAACCCACAATTGAGTGTTCATTTAAAACAAGCCATCCATTGTCAACAAGTACGCTCCTTAAGTTGATCCTATAAAGGAAACCATATAAATCACATTATTAGTACCACCATATTACATTAGCCATCATTACACTTTATTGGAGGAATAAACATTAGATCTTGACCATTGGGTCAAGTTCATATGTTAAAACCATCAATTACAATATATGTCCGACCATTGCATCCAATGACCCAAGAAACCATTGGTCTAAGTCTTTATTGATTCTACAAATACATGATTAACTCACCATAGGTTTTGGAGACCTGATCTACCATCATTAGTGACCATTAAGTCACCATAGGTTGTTAGATGAACACTATATTCATTAATCAACATCAAATATTAAACTAATATCACCATTGATTGATAGCATCATTAGGGTACTTAGTTGTTGATCATTAAGCTTATAATTAGGGCAAAACATGACCTAAGGGGTGAACATCAGTTGACACCCTTAGTTACCACCATCAGTTGTCAAGAAGACAACACCATAGGGTTGTTGCAATGGTACCACCATCAGGTCATGGGTTTATAGAAGAAATCAGCTTAAAACCCTAAAATTGACCATTGTTTGATAGGTGCTTAGCACCATAGGTTGTCAAACCAACTTGATCCAAGTCGTATTATACCTTAGGAAGAACTTACACATGAATACAGGTTCATCTAGAACTGAAATCATAATAGGGAACATTATCAAAATCAAAATCCAAGTCAAGCATAGCTTTTTAGTGCATGGATCATCATTTTCAAGCAAGAACATGTGCTAGCAAGCTTACAGTAAGAAATAAACTTGAAGAAAGTTATAAAACTTTCCTCTAATTAGAAGATAAACTACCAAACATAAGAAAACACAAGAAGGTAGGGTAGGAGATCCCTGCATAAACTGTGAACTCGTCCATCAAACACCTTTCTTCCTCAAATGAGCAAACCCTAAGCATAGGGAGAAAGAAAGGTAGGGTTTTAGTGCTTTTGAGCAATTTCTACCATGGAACAGCAAGGTTCCAACCTGGAGGAAGGTCTAAGGAAGGAGAAGATCAAGATAAATAGAGAAGAAAGGAAGAAAACAACTTTCCTTGGTCAAAATCCCTATAAGATGACCTTGGAAACCCTAGGTAGGGCTAGATGGAGCTCTAGCAGACCTTCTTCTCCAAAAAGAGGTTATTTTCTACCTTAGAGAACTTGATTCTGCATCAAAATAGAGTGGATTCTTTTCTCCAGGTTAGAGGAAAGAGAAAGCAAGCAAAGTTTTGTACTAAGGCAAGGAAGAGGTAAATATAACCCATGGATAAGGATGGAAGCAAGCATGACAATTTACGCAAAACCTAGGGTTCAATATGAAAAATAGAACTTCTAGAGCGTCCCCCATGTTTATTGGCATCATGTAGAGAAAAGAAAATGAGAGGGGCGCCTCATTTGAATTAATTTGGAGGAGAGAGAATCTTGATATTAAAATAAACAAGATTTAAGCATAAATGGAACTTTAATTCAATTTAATGCAAAAAGAAACATATTAATTGGAGAGCCCTTCAACCAAAATGTGAGGGACTAATTTGTAAAGGGGTTGTACGAGCTTGTGCCTTGCAAAGGCACGAAAAGATCTTGAGTGAGTGGAGACTCCACTCACATTAAGATAATAAAAAGTAATATCCACTAAAATGGGATATTAGTATAATATGATTAAGGTGCTTAATTTCTTTTCCTTTAATTCTTGGATAATGAAGATGTTTTGCAAGGGGAAGAAGATGGCTTCGTGGCCAAGAAATTTAGGGGGGAAATGTGGCAACAATTTTGAAAATTAAAGGAATTAATTCCATTTTCTCTTTCCTTGAATTTCCTTATACATATCTCAATTCCCACACACTTAAGGATCTTTTTCGGAATTCCTTTTCTCTTCTTGCTTTGGCCGACCACATGAGATCTTAGGAACAGGAGGATAACGACCCCCCAACCTGTTGGTAAGTTCTTAACCTTCTTTCACCTTGGTTTCATGGTGAAAACTGAAAATCAATGCTTGATTTCTTGTTTTCTTCACTCGATTTCCCACTCTAGCCAACTCTTTCATCCAAAAGCTTGCAAACGGACCTTGGGTAGTTGTCAAAGCTCATCCACCATTAGAGAACGTGGAGCTTGAAGCTTGGAATCAGATTTAAAGGCAGGTTATATAACTTAAATCCTTAAACATTGATATTGCATTCAATTCTCCATGATTTGTTGTTCATTTTGTTCTATTTTGAACTTCCTTTGATTCATTGTTGTAATTTCCATGAAAATGGCAGTAGTTATTGGATGAACTAAGGAAGATGATTATGACATCATCTTGGACACTTTTCCCAAGAAAATTATATTCTAAACGGTTTCAACAAAAGTGTTCAATCGGTTTTCACAAGACCGTTTGAACTTAAACGATTTCATCAAACTGTTTGGAAGTAAACGGTTTCAAACCGTTTGGAAGAGTTGACTATAGTTGACCATTTGGATATTTGATGCTAATTATGATGGTTGATGACCCATTAAATTTAATTGATTAATTCCAAAGGGTTCATTAGTTGAAGGGCCATCAAGTAGCAACCCTAATCGGGTTAGGTGTTGATTTGTGTAATTAATTGACTTAGAATTTTTGGGTTGATTAACCCAAAAGGTCTCAAGACCGTTTGGAGATCACCCAAATAGTCTCAAGACCGTTTTGAGGTCAACCAAGACCATATGGAGGTCTAGGGTTGAGTATGATGGGGTGGTTGAAGATCCAAAGATACCAAGTTGAAATACAACTAATAGCTATTGTGGTGATCAATCCAATAAACTAAACCCTAATGGAATTTCATAAGTTTTTAATGATGGATGGGGCAAACGGTCTCAAGACTGTTTGGAGGTCATCCAAAGGACCTCAAGCCCATTTGAGGTCAGGTCATGTTCAATTTGAATGGTGGTCCAATGATTTCAAAGTAAATAGTTACACAATGACTAATATTGAAGGTTCATCGATTTTAACCCTAATCCAATTGGGTACAAAACCCTAATTGATGATCAATTGAAGGTTATATCACTTGAAGGATGATTTATTAAGCTCAATTTAAGTATGGTTCTTAGGTTCAATTGATGAGTGGTTATATGGATTCAATCAATGAGGGAATCAATCATGGAAACCCTAAATCATTTTGAGTGGTTGAGACCATCTTTGGTCCAATCGGTTTTGAGGAGGTTTGGACTAAACGGTCTCAAGACCGTTTGGGACCAAACGATCCCAAACCATTTGAAACTCAATCGATCTCAAGAACACTTTTAGCTAAACGGTTTTGATTATACAACTCCTAAACAGTTTCAAACCGTGAGACCTAGACCGTTTGAAGGTCTAAACGGTCTTAGACTGTTTGAAGGTCATTCAAGCAAGACCATTTGAGGTCTGGTTGTTCAAGACCGTTTGGGGTCTAAGTGACCAAAATCATTTGGAAGGTAATTAACCAAACCGTATGAGCACTTAAAGTGGTTAAAGGTCAATTGTTTAATTGAACATTACATGATGTAAATCAATAGTGATTATAATAATTTTACCGTTAATAAGATAGGGTGATTAGTACCCTTTGAATAATTAATCCTTAATGATTATGGAAGAAATGACATAATCCATTGTGTCAACTCTTCATTCAAGATTGAGTTGACCTAATCTAATTAAGTCTGCAGTAAGTATCATCTTATAGAGGATGAGAGAGAGAGGACTTCCTACATGAAAGATAATCATGTAATGGTTAAGTCTCAACACTTTTAACATGAATGAATGTGTAATTAGGGTATGATTCTTGATAGGGCGATCATGAAACCCTAATTAAAAAGGTTAATAAACCCTAACCCTAATTGAGGGCAATGATAGGTGAAACCCTAATCCATGGTGATGGTATGATCCTAATTTAGGATATTGAAATGAGAAACCCTAATTCAAGGTATTTTGATGATCAACCCTATTTGGGGAGAATAGTAAACCCTAATTGTGGGTTATTGAATATAAACCCTAATCTAGGGTGATGTCATGTGAATAGTAAACCCTAATTCTAAATAAGGTGAAGGTGTATATGAAACCTTAATTCTGGGTTATACTATATAGCATGAAACTCTAATCTTGGACAATGAAATTATGAATCATTGATCCTAACTTAGCAAAGGGGATGAGTAACCCTGATTGAAATGAAAAGGGAAACCCTAACCCTAGTAAGGGAATAGTGGAGTTACCCTTGAATAGTGATGCTATAATTATTTTGCATATTACTGATATGAAATTGATGTAACTATTATCATCTGTACTAATCATGCAGGTTTTATGAGATGATGAACATAGCCAGGTATGAGCTATAATGCTTTATTTATTGAAACTGCCTTATGGGCCTTGTGAGCCATAATATGTTGTGTTGCCTAGTGAGAGGTAACAATAGAAATTAATGGGCTTTAAGAGCCACGTGAAATACCTGCATTGCAATTATTATGTTTACATTGGTCAGATGACCTGAAGGCATTAAGTTACCTGTTAAAGTGGTAACAAGTGTTTTGATGATCTAAGGGTTTGAACACCCATATTCTTGAATCATGATGATGAGATGATAAGGGATTGAGATCCCAATGTTAATAAAGCTGTGAAAAGAACTTGACAGAAATAGTACTCATTCTTTATAGCAATTGGTATAATGGTTTATGTTTGAAAACATGTTTGATGCTAATAGAATATTGTAATGTACTTAAATAATCAAGTGAAATGGTATCATGTAGAGCCCTAACCATAGATCCATCATCGTCAGCAGTTTGGTGATGGTGAAACAGGTTTTCCTACGGGAACTCCTAGAGGACATACTTTTGAGTATGTGGGGGTTATGGGCGCGAATATCCTTATGCCCTAATGTAGGAATTGATGTGAGATAAACATTAAATCTCTCAATCCTTCATTATGTATATGTCGAGATGGATGTATCACTAATCTCCCAGTGATGTTAATGTTGGATCTATGTGAGATAAATATAATATCTCTTGATTGCGAAGAGAGTACAACATGCCACTGTAACTCTAATAGCAAAGTTGCCAGTATACCCTAGAAAGCTATTTAGTAGAGACACTAGATGTCCTGCATTTGGTCCTCAACTGACTGAGGAAGATGAGGTCATGGGAATCTGGCTCTTCTATTGACCTATGTATGGTACCGATTTTGATTTCACAATGGTCGGTTGGAGTATGAGCGGTATTCCTCATCTCCTCAGGGCTTAAGTATGTTTGAAAAATGTAATCAGCCCTGTAGCATATTTTCTTAGGGTTGAAACACAAGAATTAATGGTTGATGATACATTGCTTAGTATGTCTTAGTTGGATACATACTATACATGTTCTTCGTATTCCTTATTGAATAAATGACATGATGCTTTATCAATCAATAGCTGAATTGACTTGAATAGAGAATATTGCTCTAAATAGTATAGTCAATGATTTAACTGCTACTGAATACTTATGATTCTTCTAGTTAGTTTTATTTTCTTATTGCAATAATAATGTTTCTAGAAGAGAGTTATATCTCTCTTTGGGACAATTTTCAATTGTCTCACTCCCTGGTATCCAACTTTTTAGGTAGACGCCAAAGAAGAGGTAGAAATCCTACAGCGGGTGAAGATCAGCAGTAGCAGTAGCATCAAGGGCAGCAGTGAATCCTTAGGTGGAGACACTGGCTGATATGTCCTGTATATAGACAGTCCTATGTGTCATCTCTGTACTCTCAGGTCCTAGGAGTCAATAGTTAGTTTAATATTGATCTGAGATTTTGGCATGATGCCTCGAGACTTTTATATTGCCTATGTACAGTTTAACATGGTAATTGATACTTGTAACTCTCAAGAAAGAATGGTACAGAGATGTATTGATGAACCGAAATGTAAATTAGTTACTTTGGTTGTTTATGAAAGAGTTTTTCAGTTTATGGATCTCTTTGTAAAAAGTTTTAAATTTTTAGTGATTTTTAGTAATTCCGATGCTAACGACCGCTTCCGCTTTAATCTTAATTTATGTTTGGCAACAGACGTCACACTTATGTTCATTTCTTTTGAAACTTCAGGAGAATCTACAAGAAACTGCATAGCTCGATACTACTTACTTAACTGTCAGTGGTACCGATACTTGGTCAGTAAGGAACAATGAGATTGAGAAAACTCGATAGTACCGACCAAAGAAATTGATACTATCGACAACTTCACAAAAAGGACTTAGAAAATCTCAAAGAAATCTCAGTAGTAATGACACCCAGTCTGTAGTACTGACAACTTCACAGACGACTGCAACTGTCGAAGGTGTCGGTAGTACCAACACAGTGGGATTCGGCAGATCTAAAAATTGTGTTTAATCCTATGATTGGAAATTAATGACACCCTAATTCACCTATATGACTTAGGGGGAGTTCAGCCAAACCCAATTATCTTGTTATATTCCATTGTACGATAACCGAGAGGATGGATATGAGAAAATGGAGAAGACAGCCACATTCTAAAAGATTTGGGCACCTTCGGGGGATGAATTTGCAGCCCCAGGTTAGCAAATTGGCATGTTCGTGTGAGGGAGTCATCCAGACCGTCTTATTTAGGGGTTATTTTATTTCTATAATGTTCCCCACATCTTTCTTCTTCTCTCTTATGAATTTGACAATAGAAATCATACCAGACTAAACCCCTTGTTCCTTAGGACCTGGAGTAGCCCGATTATGTATTGTAATTGACTATTATGTATTAATATATCTTTTTCTCTTAATTTCTAGACACAAATATATGAGAAAATCATGAATTATATATGCTTGATCACCATAGGTAGTTTAGTAGACCGTTAATTACTTCGAGAAAGGGATTAAGGGTTGGAAAACTCATAGATTTACATATTTTATATCACACCTTGAGAAAGGGATTATGAATGTGAAGAGAGTAACCCATATATTTTAATAAAACACCTAACTAATAATGCAATTGCTACGACAGCGAAATTGGTATTAGGACAAGTAGTGAATTACACCGTGAGAGTGGGTACTTTTTGCTACATGTCTCTTTGTCTAAGGTTAGGAGAGATAATTATTAATGATATGATGTTAATTGCAATGTTAACTAAAGTGAAACCATAATCCTAAGAAATTCACTCCACTTGAGATCAACAATAATAATCTTAGATTTTTTTTTTTCATCTTAGTTAATTAAATCTTCACTCAAAGTTTTCACCGAATTAGCGGTTCACATCACAGTTAGTAGTAGTCTTCAGAGAGCATTTCCCTGAGTTTGACATTCGGGCCTTTTAAGAACTATATTAAATTGATACATCTACTTGTGTTTAACATGTGGTTTGCATGTGTCACCTACTCGGTGACTTCCTAAAGAAGGTTTCTTAACCACATTCCTAGGCAGGCTGCTGTAGTAGTTGTCATTAACTAAGCTTCACACGAGGATGATGCCACACATTTTTTTCTTTTGAGGTGCCCACAAAATTGGTTTCACGTCCAGATAGAGTACCATACCTATTGTTATCTTTCTTTCATCCATATTTCTTGCCAAATCACTGCCTGAGTACCCAATTATTTGATTTCAACATCTCCTTTCCTGTCAATCAGTTCATGATTCATAGTACCCTTCATGTATCTAAGAATGTGTTTTACACCTTACTGATGCACGACCTTAGGCTCCTCCATGTATCAACTTACCAGCACTACTGAATAGGACAAATCAGTTCGTGTGTGTGTTGGGTATCTTAATATTCCAACTAAACTTCTATATTTAGTTGATCAACTGGTTCACAATATGCATCTTTATGCAATTTTAGTTTTGGCTCCATGGGGAACTTGCTCACATCTGCATCTTTATGCAATTTTAGTTTTGTCTCCATGGGGAACTTTCTCGGATTGCAGTCACACATTCTTTCTTGCTCTAGTATCTTCCTTACATAAGATGACTATTTTAATGAGGTAGATCCTTCCTTCTATTCAACTTCTATTCCCAGATAATGTGAGAGCAATACAAGATCACACATCTCAAATTCCCTCTTCATTTGTTCCTTGAATTGCTGACTTCTTCTTTGCTTGGTCTAGTTATGATCCCATCATCAACATGTACTCCTACAATGAGTATATTTTCTTCAATCTTTTTTGTATATAACGCTTTCTCATGTGTACATCTCCTGAACCCAAGTTCCTTCATGATCTTGTCTAGCTTGGCATTCTAAGCTCTTGGTGCATGTCAAAGTCCATACAACGCCTTATGTAGATTGTACACCTTATAATCTTCCCTATTTACCACAAATCCTTCTAGTTGAAAAACACATACCTCTTCTGTTACAACCCCAATTTTTGGGTTCATATGGTTGGAAATGCAATTTCCCCAATAATTGTAACATTATGGGAATTGTATGAGTTATGTGTATTGAATGGTTTCCCTTTGCAACATTTCCTTTATGCATGTAATTTCGTGGATCATAATATGTTAATGAGTCCAATATGTTAAAAGAAAAAGAAGAAATCAAATAATGCATTATTAAGAAGGAAATTTGAGATGACGATGAAAATATAAAAAATATGTAGAAAAATGTATGGTTGATCATCATGGATGAGATTTTGAGCCCACATGGTTTCTAATGGTAAAAGGAATCCAAATAAAGGAAAATAAAATAATAGGAGAGATAAAATATTCCTTAATAAATGATAACTTGTTTATGAAAAAAGTCCCTCTTACTTTCAAATTTGAGTCCCAAACTAGGCACACATGTAGTTTAAGTCATTATGGACTTTCCTTTGAAATTTGGTATTAATGGGATGCATGGTTGAGGAGATACAATTTTTTGAAGATTTTTCTAAAATGAAAAGGAAATAAAAAGAGATGTATTAAATGTCACTTTTGATTGGGAATTAGGGACCCGACCCATGTAATATCTGCATGAACTAGAGACCATTCAATCACAGATAAACGGTATTCATATCATCTCCTACCCCAAGCCGGTTCGGGAAAGGAACTGTATGCTGATCAGGAACTGACATCCCATTCTCTCTCCTCTCTTCATGGTTTTCCCCGATTCCTTATCCATTAGTTTCGAGAGGATTAGACAGATCCATCAAGCCCTAATTTGGTGAGTTTTGTGGCATCTTTGGGAAATACCCAATTCCCTATCTCGTTAGGATTTCGGGGCAATGATGACACCCCTGGTTCTCGCCCCATCTACCTATATAAAGAAATACAAGACTTCACCTCGGCTCCTAGAGCCCTCCTCCTCAATTTTTTTCCCTAAACTTCCCTAGTCCCTCGCCCCCAAGGTGTCAAGTTTTCCTATCATCCGCCAGAGTAGTCCCATACATGTCACCCAGTTTGAGCCTCCACGAGAACAAATTGGTCTCACATTTGAGTTTGGGGAGTATAAATGAAGAGGATCGCATAAGAACTTGCCTCCCAAAGATCCAATAGTCAGGAGTCAGCCTCAGAGTTGACCAGCCTAGCATGTTTTAGATCGCGTGGCTAAGGGACCAAGCTTGAAGACAACTTTGGATGACAAGACCTCTATGACCCCAGCCTTGCAAACAAGAGGGATGGGAAGAAAGGACTTTTTGCATTTTTCGCAGGTGATCAAGCCATGCCCAGTGTGGCGTTAGGTGTTGGGCGCTCATTGGTCCGGCTGTGGTCAATGTAGGATCGAGAGATAGGAGTCGAGTTGCTGACGTGGTCGAGAGGTGAGTAATTTAGAATAATTCTAGAAATAAATTGGTAACTCGGATTAAGACATGTTATATATGAAAATTGATTAAAAAATACATGGAATCCAATAAAAATATCTTCATCAGAAGGACATGTTGTTCATGTCTCCCCTCACACTCTCGATACCTATCCTCGTGTTCCTTGAGAGCACTGACGACTTTGTCAACCTACATTGTAACATCCCTGACCTGGGTTATGTGTTAACCCTAGATGTTTTGCCTAATAAGGTTGAGTATATTCTTAATCTTATTTTGGGAAAAGTAATTAGGGCTCATGAGAAACTTATGTTTCAATTTTTCTCATGTTTGAACAATGTTGAAGCAAGGTTTTCTTATTTTGGACTATAGTGCAAATTACCTAAGTCGAAGGGTTAATTTGCAAATGTTGCATGATATGATTTTCATCTCATTTTGAGACATCATAAGAATTAATATGATGTAGTGGTATGGTTTTCACAAGCTTGGGCATCAAGATTAAGCTTGTAAAGCAATCCTTGTGCATTAAAACCTAGTTTTGGTGTAATGTGCAATTTACCTAAAACCTAGGGTTCAACATGAAAATTACCACTTCAATAAGGTCCCTAATGTTTCTTGTCATCATGTAGAGCAAAGAAAATGAGAGGGGTGCCTCATTTGAATTAAGTTGGAGGAGAGAGAATCTTGATATTAAAATAATCAAGATTTAATACTAAGTGAAACCCTAATTCAATTTAGAGAAAAAATGAATGTATTAATTAAAGGACTTTCAACCAAAATTAAAATGGTTGAGTTAAGATTTGTGTGCATGACCTTAAAGCCTTGAAAAGGCACGAGCATATCCTAAGGATGTGAAATTCCACTCACCATTATAATAAGAAAAAGAATTTCCACTCAAATATGGATATTCTTATTATAAGGGTTAAGGTGCTTAATTTATTTTCCCTTAATTAATGGATAATGGAAGGGAACTCGGTGGGGATAGAGATTCCCTTGCATGCAAGAAACCAAGGCGGAAGTGGTGGCAACAATTTTGGAATTAAAAGACTTTGATAAAGAATTTTCTCTCTCATCAATTTTCTTATAAAAGTACCTTTTCCAAGCCAAAACAAAGGCTTTTTCGGATTCGTTTCTTTCCCCTTGCTTGGAAAACGACCAAGGAGCTGTGGAGGATCAGTACGACGACCCCCAACCTGTTGGTAAGGTTCTTGACCTCCTTTCACCTTGAATCCATGGTGAAAATCGAAAATCAATGTATGAATTCTTCATAACTTGATCCCCTCTTCAATTCTAACCAATTCTTTTCACTCAAAGCTTGAGGACGACCCTTGGAATAGTGAAAGGAGTTGCATCCACCATTTTTGTCCTGATCTTGGACCTTTGGAGATCAATTGGAGGTGAGTTTTATAACTTGAAACCCAAACTTTGTTATTGCATTCAATTCCCCATCAAATAATGATCATTTCTCTATTTACAATTAATGATTTGGTTGATTGATGCAATTTCCATGGAAATCACAGCAGGTTTCGTGGGTCTAAAGTGTTATGATGATCACATCATCATAAGAACACACCTCCCCAAATATCTAGACCGAATGGTTTCAATCAAATGTCCAAACGGTTTGTGTTTTGGGAGCAAACGGTTTCAAACTGTTTGGAATGAAATGGTTTCACTAAACCGCATAGAAGAAAACGGTTTAAGACCTTTTGGTTATGTTGACCAGGTTTTACCATTTGGGGACTTTTTCATAGTGATCTAGGTTAATGACCCATCAATTATTATTGATTAACTCCAATTGGTTCATGAGTTGAAGGTCCATCAATCACCTAAACCCTAATCGGGTTGAATGTTGATTTCATAAGTGATTGAGTTTGAAACTTGGGTTGATTGACCCAAACGGTTTCAAAACCATTTGGGAATCACCGAAACAGTCTCAAGACTGTTTGGAGGTCAACCAAGACCGTTTGGAGGTCTAGGGTTGAGTATGGTTAGGTATTTGAAGATTCAAACATATGGTATAAACCCTAATCGGCTAAGTTCTAAATTTCCAATTGCTTGAGATGATGTTTTGGGTTGATTGACCCAAATGGTTTCAAAACCATTTGGGAATCACCCAAACGGTCTAAAGACCATTTGGGGGTCACCCAAGACCGTTTGGAGGTCTAGGGTTAAGTATAGCTAAGTGTTTGAAGGTCCAAAGGTACCAAATTGATTTGCAACTAAGTGTTGATTTGATAATCAATCCAATGGTCCGAAACCCTAATTGGATGTCAAGGATTTTGATGATGGAATGTGAAAACGGTCTCAAGACCGTTTGGAGATCAACCAAATGGTCTCAAGACCGTTTGGTGGTCATCCAAGACCGTTTGAGGTCAGGTCATATCATGTGATGATGATAGTTCATTGATTTCAATTGATTTGATTCCACAATGTCAACCATTGATGGATTCTCGGTTCCAAACCCTAAGTGATGGTTTCTTGATTATCAAACCTAGTTAAATTGGGTTCAAAACCCTAAATTGAAGGTCTAATTGAATGGTGATTCATTGGTCCAATTGATGAATACTTTAGTGGTTCAATTTGTAATTGGTCCATGGATTGAAACATTGAGTCGATTGAGTGTTGAAGTGCCTTTTTGGTCCATGCGGTTTTGAGAAGGTTTGGACCAAATGGTCTCAATACCTTTTGGGACCAAACGATATCAAACCGTTTGGAGACCCAAAGTGCAAACGGTTTCAATTACCTACCTTGTCCAATTGGTTTCAAGTTTAACTTGTTCAAATGGTTTTCAATCAATTGATTTATGAGAACTAAGATCATTGAGGGTCTAAGTAATTAATATTGTGAAGATCAACATGGTTAATCCATTTGAGTATCTCATGCAATTGAAGGTCCAATATGGTGAACCCATTTGGATACTTATTGCAATTGAAGATTTCAATGGTTAACTCAATTGATCACTTTGTGGAATTGAAAGTTTAATTGGTCAATTGTTTTGAATTCCTTATATAATTGATGGTTTAATTGATTAGACCATTTGGACATCTAATATGATCAAAAATAAATTAGCTATGTGATTATTAATGATGTAGACCCATGATGATTATAAAGGTTAACCTTAGCTTTGTGTAGTCAAGTAAATAGTTGAACTTGATTAATCTTGGAATAGTTAACATCCTAGAGAGGATGAGAGGGAGAGTGAATGGGAGAGTTGATTGCTTACTTACTAAGCCCTATTTCTCTCATAGTGAGTAAATGTGTAATCAGGATTTGATCCATATTATGATATTATAAAATCTTCATTGAAAAGATTGATGTACCTTGATCCTAAATTAGAGCAAGGTTATGTGAAACCCTAATTTAAGGGAAAAGCTCAGTGAAACCATAATCTAGGGTGATGATGTAACCCTAACTTAGTGTCCCAATGTAAGAAACCCTAATTTAATGGGAATTGTATATCCTAATCCCAATTTGGGTATTAGGAAAGAGAAACCCCACTTGAATGTGAATGGTAAACCCTAATCCCTAAAATGGGATAAAGGTATATGAAACCCTAATATAGGGAAGTGGCATTATTACTAATGTGAAGACTTAACACCGGGTGATGTGTTGTGAAGTCTTAATTTTACATAATACTAGGTGAAACCCTGATATAGAAGGATTTTATATGAAACTCTAATGAAGAGTGATTCTAGGTGAACTCTATATGTTTGCGAGATGCTAAGTGAACCTCAAATTATAATTATGGAAATCCTATTCCTATTGATAGAATATTGATTAATGTATTGACAAATGAAATACCTAGAGGGGTTGATTATGGATATCCTTATATGAATAGTTCCTAACTCAAGGGTGAGTCCATATCTTTGGCAATGGTTGTGTATTCTAAAATAGATGAATCATGACCAATACATTGCATAATGAATGTGATGATCTAGTGCATAGGTATTAGGATGAGTGATACCCTAATACAAGCTAAGTGAATAAACTCAAGCAAGATGAGGGTGTTGAGGGAAGTGATACATCAAGACATGATAGATATCACATCCAACACCCCAATTCTGATATACCATGATGTGTTATAAGTTCATTATAATTGGAATAGATGACACATGAAATGTGTCATGACAATTGTTACATTGAGATGCAATGCACTTTGTTAAGTGTAGGCTAACATGCCTTATGAAAAGGTTAATCCAAATCAATAGACTATGACACAATCATATTCTGATAAAAATGAGAGAGAAACTCATACTTGGTGTTGATAATACATTCAATGATGAATGTTGAGGATATATAAGTATGTTTGAATACTTATGATATCAATTTTTGGTTTCTAGCTTTGAGAAGAAATGAAATAGGGTTGATCATTAATAATATGATCTTAAGAACCCATGTGGTTATTTATGGAACACCCTAATGAAGGGTGCTGATATAACAGAGAAACCATGAACCCTAAAGAGGGAACAGTGGTATTACTTAGTGTTGTATGGTACTGATGTGAAAGAGAAATAATGAACCCTAAAAAGGGATGATACTACTTAGTGTAGTATGATACTGATATGAAAGCATTATAATTGTTACCATGAATACTTATCATGCAGGGATGATGAGATGAGAAGCATAGCCAGGTATGGGCTATGATGCTTGTTTATTGAGAATATTTTATAGGCTTTATAAGCCTTCATATTCTTTGTGAAGTAAGAATCAACGAGCTTTGTGTACTATGTAAAATACATTGTATAGCAAGAATTATGATGTGTTTTGTCAGATGATCTGAAGGCAAAAAGTTACCTAACAAGTGGTAAAAAGTACCCTATGGTGAGTTATGAGTTCAAATACCCAGATGCTATAATCATGATGATGAACTTGTTAAGAAGAAGAAATGTACTTGGTGAGTTGAGGGATTAAGTTCCCAACACTTTGTGAAAAGAGTATGGCTACATGCCATGACTCCACAATGACAATGCCAGGTAGTAGATATATGATCTAAGCCTAAACATAGTTAATGATGTGGTATTGATGCTGTAGTGAATAAATGTTATACATGTTCTTCATATTCCTTAATGAATAAGTGACATGTGGCTCTTTCAAGTTATAGCTGCAATGTTTTAGATAAGAATAATATTCTAATCTGTTAGACGTTGAATTAGCTGCTGCCAAATA
Organism: Alisma plantago-aquatica; assembly: GCA_963693085.1. Classification (NCBI taxonomy): domain Eukaryota; kingdom Viridiplantae; phylum Streptophyta; class Magnoliopsida; order Alismatales; family Alismataceae; genus Alisma; species Alisma plantago-aquatica. The sequence goes on from OY856411.1 coordinate 247,151,207, forward strand.
AATATGATTTCTTTGTGCATATTTATCTTCTTAAGTTGCAATAATAATGTTACTGGTGAAGATATATATCTCTCGCTGGGGCAATTTACAATTGTCTCACCCTCGTGGGAACTACATTTTTAGGTAGACGCATATGAGGAGACTGGAATCCTTCAGTAGGAGAAGGACAGGAGCGGTAACAAAAGAGACATCAGTGAAGTCTCAGGTGGAGACACTGGCTGTCATGCCTTGTATAGATATAGATAGAGTCCTATGTGTCGTCTCTGTACTCTTAGGTCCTCGGGGTAGTAGTTAGTGCTTTTGAGATTTTTGGCTCAGTGCCTCGAGATTTTATATTGCTTGTGTTTATCTTGACAGGACAGTTAATGCTTGTAATTCTCAAAAGGAGATGATACAAAATATGTACCTGTGAATAAGAATGTAATTATGTTACGTTGGTTATATGTGAGAAAGTTTTCCTTTGATTTATCTTTTGATAAAAAGGTTTTAATTTTTAGTGAGTTTTGGTAATCCGCTTCTTAGTGAACGCTTCCGCATTAGTTAATTATGTTTTTGTGAGTTGTATGCCACAATTAAGTGGTATCAGAGCTCTAGGTTCGCTGAGTCTACAGAGACATAGGACTAAGGTTGTAAAGTCTATTCTAAGTGTCTTCCAGTTAATCTGATAGTATCTTCTACTCACATAGGAGAAGAAGAACTTGAAGATGTCTGGACAACATGAAGAACATGCTCCTGAGGGTAGCATTACTGCATAAGGAGGAGGTGCAAGAGACCAGAATAGGGAAGGGCATGTACCTGAACAGCCCCAGTTTGACCCAGCTGTGATAGAAAATCCAGATCTCCATGCTCTATTTGAGAAATTCTTGACAGTCATGACACATATGGCAGACAGGATGCCACCTGCACCTAGGGTACCAGCTCATCATGAGGGTTATGGAGCTGAAAAGACTTTCGAGAGACTTTGCCGGGTTGGAGCCATAGACTATGCTGGTACATCTGATCTAGCAGATGTTGATCTGTGGCTGATAGAGTTGGAAAAGGCTTTCAGGATCCTTGATATTCCTGAAGCTGAGAAGGTAAGACATGATGTGTATCTCTTAAAAGGAAGTGCTGGTCATTGGTTGATGATAGAGGAAGATAAGAGACCAGGTGAAGAAATTGGATGGGAGGTTTTCTGACGAGAGTTCGTTAGTAGATACTTCCCTAAGACTTATCTAGATGAGATGATCTCTCAATTTGATAGGATCAAACAAGGACAGATGAACGTTAGAGAATATGAAGCTAAGTTCATGGAGTTGTTGCGGTTTTGTCCGCAAATGGCAGTTTGTGATGAGGAAAGAATTCAACATTTTGAGAAGGGGTTGAATGCTAAACTAACCACTCCTATATCTTCTTTAGAGAATAGGGATAGGTTTTCCACCTTTGTGGAGTCGGTAAGGAGGATAGAGAGGTCTGAAATTGAGAAACGACAGACTAGTGGTAAGAAGGTGTACACCCAACCTCAAGAACAAAGGTCTGAATGTTTTAAGAAACCGAGATTTTCTGCAACGACAACATCATTGACATTCCATACCCAGACACAATGGATGTCAAGTAGGGATAGGGATCATAGTAATGTTCCAAATAGAGCCTCCGACATAGCATCAACATCGGTGACTGGGTCTCGTAGACATTTTATGCCCAGAATCTATTACCAATGTAGACAACCAGGACATCTGGCAAAGGATTGTCTAGGCGGGAATATGATGATGAATCAACCTCAGGGGTAGAGTCAGCAAGGCTCACAAAGGAGGGAATTTTCTAGTAACAATAGAGGACGTGGATAGATGTCCCAAACAAGTCAGATGAAATAGTTTTGTTTTGATACTTGATATCATGATTCTATGTGTTAAAGATATGAAAGTAGTTGTTTTTGAATTCCTTTGACTAGTCCTATAAGGACACAAGGGAGATGAGAACTTATATCTTACTCAGTGTTTCTTAAAATGTTTTATAATCTCCCTTATTTGTGTGTTGAAAAATGAGATATAGAAATGATACTTGGAGAAAATATAGAAATGGAAAATCATGTGTGTATAATGATATGAAAAGTGAGGAATATGATAGTAAATAAAGTGCATACTACCTAATCTCAATACTTGTATACCCTGGCCAGGTATATGATTATTGTAGATAAGGGAAGTATGAAACTCTTAGATTGTTATCTTTTTTATTACTCTGATCAAGTAGTCATTATGAAACCATCTAGAGAGTATAATGAAATTAAATAGGAAGAGCTAAGTGAATTTTTTCCAAACAAATTACTTAGTGAACATTCTCAGTGAACATACTCAGTGAACCTTCTCAGTGAATTTTCCCAAAACAAATTACTTAGTGAACATACTTAGTGAATATTCTCAGTGAACTTGCTTAGTGAATGTTTTCAAAACAACATTCTTAGTGAACATACTCAATGAATTTGCTCAGTGAATATCTTCAAAACAAAATACTCAGTGAACATACTCAGTGAACTTGCTTAGTGAATATTTTCAAAACAACATTCTTAGTGAACATATTCAGTGAATTTGCTCAGTGAATATCTTCAAAACAAAATACTCAGTGAACATACTCAGTGAACTTGCTTAGTGAATATTTTCAAACAACATTCGTAGTGAACATACTCAGTGAATTTGCTCAGTGAATATCTTCAAAACAAAATACTCAGTGGACATACTCAGTGAACTTGCTTAGTGAATATTTTCAAAACAACATTCTTAGTGAACATACTCAGTGAATTTGCTCAGTGAATATCTTCAAAACAAATTACTCAGTGAACATACTTAGTGAACTTACTTAGTGAATTCTTCCAAGACAAACTGCTCAGTGAACCTTCTCATTGAATATTTCTAAATTAATTGCTTAGTGAGCTTTCTCAGTGAACTTTTTCAAAAAAATAAAGGATTGCTGAGTGAATTATCTATGTTAGATATATATGTTTCTCTTTGGGTAAATATTCTTGGGTGATGATAGAAATATGTTCTTTTATGCTTCGTCCTTTCAATAATATGGACATCACATGTTATGGGTTTATGCCCTGCATAAATATAAGCATTGATAAGGTTGATTTAATGAAAGGAACTTTGTGAGAATTACAGATCCATGGTATGTCCATAATATTAAGATGATATGTGGAGACTTGAGGGCATGATTAATGAATAATATGTCCCTCCTTTTTCCTGGGATTTCGGGGACGAAATCCTTGTAAGGGGTGGATAATTTGTAGCATCCCTGACCCGGGTTATGTGTTAACCCTAGATGTTTTGCCTAATAAGGTTGAGTAGATGCTTAATCTTATCTTGGGAAAAGTAATTAGGGCTCATGAGAAACTTATGTTTCAATTTTGGTCATGTTTGAACAATGTTGAAGCAAGGTGTGCTTATTTTGGACTAAAGTGCAAATTACCTAAGTTGAGGGGTTAATTTGCAAATGTTGTATGATAAGATGTTCATATGATGTTGAGACATCATAAGAATGAATATGATGTAGTGGTATGGTTTTCACAAGCTTGGGCACCAAGATTAAGCTTATAAAGCAATCCTTGTGCATTAAAACCTAGTTTTGGTGTAATGTGCAATTTACCCAAAACCTAGGGTTCAACATGAAAATCAACACATCAATAAGGTCTCTAATGTTTCTTGTCATCATGTAGAGCAGTGAAAATGAGAGGGGTGGCTCATTTGAATTAATTTGAGGAGAGAGAATCTTGATATTAAAATAATCAAGATTTAATCCTAAGTGAAACCCTAATTCAATTTAGGGCAAAAATGAATGTATTAATTAAAGGAATTTCAACCAAAATTAAAATGGTTGAATTAATATGTGTGTGGATGAGCTTAAAGACTTGCAAAGGCACGAGCATATCCTAAGGAGGTGAAATTCCACTCACCATTATAATAAGAAAAAGAATTTCCACTCAAATATGGATATTCTTATTATAAGGGTTAAGGTGCTTAATTTCTTTTCCCTTAATTCATGGATAATGGAAAGGAACTCGGTGGGGATAGAGATTCCCTTGTGCATGCAAGAAACCAAGGGGGAAGTAGTGGCAACAATTTTGGAATTAAAAGACTTTTATAAAGAATTTTCTCTCTCATCAATTTTCTTATAAAAGTACCTTTTCCAAGCCAAAACAAAGGCTTTTTCGGATTCTTTTCTTTACCCTTGCTTGGAAAACAACCAAGGATCTGTGGAGGATCAGTAGGACGACCCCCAACCTGTTGGTAAGGTTCTTGACCTCCTTTCACCTTGAATCCATGGTGAAAATCGAAAATCAATGTATGAATTCTTCATAACTTGATCCCCTCTTCAATTCTAACAAATTCTTTTCACTCAAAGCTTGAGGACGACCCTTGGAATAGTGAAAGGAGTTGCATCCACCATTGTTGCCATGAGCGTGGAGCTTTGGAGCTCAATTGGAGGTGGGTTTTATAACTTGAAATCCTAACTTTGTTATTGCATTCAATTCCCCATCAAATAATGATCATTTCTCTATTTACAATTAATGATTTGGTTGATTGATGCAATATCCATGGAAATCACCGAAGGTTTCGTGGGTCTAGAGATTGATGATGATGAAATCATCATAAGCACACACCTCCCCAAATATATAGACCAAACGGTTTCAATCAAATGTCCAAACGGTTTGTGTTTTGGGAGCAAACGGTTTCAAACCGTTTGGAATGAAACAGTTTCACTAAACTACATAGAAGCAAACGGTTTAAGACTGTTTGGTGATGTTGACCAGGGTATACCATTTGGGGACTTGTTCATAATGATCTAGGTTAATGACCCATCAATAATTATTTATTAACTCCAATTGGTTCATGAGTTGAAGGTCCATCAATCACCTAAACCCTAATCAGGTTGAATGTTGATTTCATAAGTGATTGAGTTTGAAACTTGGGTTGATTGAGCCAAACGGTTTCAAAACCGTTTGGGAATCACCCAAACGGTCTCAAGACCATTTGGAGGGCAACCAAGACCGTTTGGAGGTCTAGGGTTGAGTATTGTTAGGTATTTGAAGATTCAAACATATGGTATAAACCCTAATTGGCTAAGTGCTGAATTTCCAATTGATTGAGATGATGTTTTGGGTTGATTGACCCAAACGGTTTCAAAACAGTTTGGGAATCACCCAAACGGTCTCAAGACCGTTTGGGGGTCACCCAAGATCGTTTGGAGGTCTAGGGTTAAGTATAGCTAAATGTTTGAAGGTCCAAAGGTACCAAATTGATTTGCAACTAAGTGCTGATTTGATAATCAATCCAATGGTCCAAAACCCTAATTGGATGTCATGGATTTTGATGCTGGAATGGGAAAACGGTCTCAAGACCGTTTGGAGATCAACCAAACGGTCACAAGACTGTTTGGTGGTCATCCAAGACCGTTTGAGTTCAGGTCATATCATGTGATGATGATAGTTCACTGATTTCAATTGATTTGATTCCACAATGTCAACCATTGATGGATTCTCGATTCCAAACCCTAAGTGATGGTTTCTTGATTATAAAACCTAGTTAAATTGGGTTCAAAACCCTAAATTGAAGGTCTAATTGAATGGTGATTCATTGGTCCAATTGATGAATACTTTAGTGGTTCATTTGTAATTGGTCCATGGATTGAAACATTGAGTCGATTGAGTGTTGAAGTGCCTTTTTGGTCCATGCGGTTTTGAGAAGGTTTGGACCAAACGGTCTCAAGACCGTTTGAGTCCAAATGGTCTCAAGACCATTTGGTACCAAACCATCTCAAACCGTTTGGAGACCCAAAGTGCAAACAGTTTCAATACCTACCTTGTCCAATTGGTTTCAAGTATAACTTGTTCAAATGGTTTTCAATCAATTGATTTATGAGAACTAAGATCATTGAGGGTCTAATTAATTAATATCTTGAAGATCCACATGGTTAATCCATTTGATTCTCTCATGCAATTGAAGGTCCAATATGGTGAACCCATTTGGATACTTAATGCAATTGAATATTTCAATGGTTAACTCAATTGATCACTTTGTGGAATTGAAAGTTTAATTGGTCAATTCTTTTGAATTCCTTATATAATTGATGTTTTAATTGATTGGACCATTTGTACATCTAATATGATCAAAAGTCAATTAGCTATGTGATTATTAATGATGTAGACCCATGATGATTATAAAGGTTAACCCTAGCTTTGTCTACTCAAGTAAAGAGTTGACCTTGATTAATCTTGGAATAGTTAACATCCTAGAGTGGATGAGAGGGAGAGTGAATGGGAGAGTTGATTGCTTACTTAATAAGCCATATTTCTCTCATAGTGAATAAATGTGTAATCAGGGTTTGATCCATATTATGAGATCATAAAATCTTCATTGAAAGGATTGATGTACCTTGATCCTAAATTAGAGCAAGGTAATGTGAAACCCTAATTTAAGGGAAAAGCTCAGTGAAACCATAATATAGGGTGATGATGTAACCCTAAGTTAGTGTCACAATGTAAGAAACCCTAATTTAATGGGAAATGTATATCCTAACCCTAATTTGGGTATTAGGAAAGAGAAACCCCACTTGAATGTGAATGGTAAACCCTAATCCCTAAAATGGGATAAAGGTATATGAAACCCTAATATAGGGAAGTGCCATTAATACTAATGTGAATTCTTAACACTGGGTGATGTGTTGTGAAGTCTTAATTTCACATAATACTAGGTGAAACCCTGACATAGAAGGATTTTATATGAAACTCTAATGAAGAGTGATTCTAGGTGAAATCTATATGTGTTTGTGAGATGCTAAGTGAACCTCAAATTATAATTATTGTAATCCTATTCCTATTGATAGAATAGTGATTAATGTATTGACAAATGAAATACCTAGAGGGGTTGATTATGGATATCCTTATATGAATAGTCCCTGACTCAAGGGTGAGTCCATATCTTTCACAATGGTTGTGTATTCTAAAATAGATGAATCATGACCAATACATTGCATAATGAATGTGATGATCTAGTGCATAGGTATTAGGATGAGTGATACCCTAATACAACCTAAGTGAATAAACTCAAGCAAGATGAGGGTGTTTAGGGAAGTGATACATAAAGACATGATATATATCACATCCAACACCCCAATTCTGATATACCATGATGTGTTATAAGTTCATTATAATTGGAATAGATGACACATGAAATGTTTCATGATAATTGTTACATTGAGATGTAATGCACTTTGTTAAGTGTAGTCTAACATGCCTTATGAAAAGGTTAATCCAAATCAATAGACTATGATACAATCCTATTCTGATAAAGATGAGAGAGAAACTCATACTTGGTGTTGATAATACATTCAATGATAAATGATGAGGATATATAAGTATGTTTGAATACTTATGATATCTATTTTTGGTTTATAGCTTTGAGAAGCAATGGAATAGGGATGATCATTAATAATATGATCTTAAGAACCCAAGTGGTTATTTATGGAACACCCTAATGAAGGGTGCTGATATAAAAGAGAAACCATGAACCCTAAAGAGGGAACAGTGGTATTACTTAGTGTTGTATGGTACTGATGTGAAAGAGAAATCATGAACCCTAAAAAGGGATGATACTACTTAGTGTTGTATGATACTGATATGAAAGCTTTATAATTGTTACCATGAATACTAATCATGTAGGGATGATGAGATGAGAAGCATAGCTAGGTATGGGCTATGATGCTTGTTTATTGAGAATGTTTTATAGGCATTATAAGCCTTCATATGCTTTTTGTAGTAAGAATCAATGAGCTTTGTGTACTATGTAAAATAAATTCTATAGCAAGAATTATGATGTCTTTGGTCAGATGATCTGAAGGTAAAAAGTTATTGTGACGTCCCCGGATTTTCTAAAACTCAATCTGATGTGAGACGTCCAAATTGAAACCTCACCTCAGCGAGAATTCCAATTTAAACACCACACATTAGGCTAAGAAAAAAAAATCAGAGGAAGTCATAAGGAAACAATCAGTAGCACATGCACATGAACAATAATAAAACCATACACACATGTTCACCATGCAACATATAATTACAACACGAATTGTTACAACATTTGATATTACATATTGAACAGCAAACTTAAACACATCCATGTACTACCACTAAACTACATGATCTTAAGACAACAGGTCTACATGTACATTAGCTCGCCACACAACTCTCAACTATCTTGGATCTTCAAGAGCATAAACAAAACCTAAACAAAAGATTACATGTGGTACACGCCAGCACAATATTCAAGAATATTGTACAGAGTACGCCTACGTGTCTTTTATATACCTCTCATAATATCTTGGCAATAAGATAAAACTAATACTTGCCAACATTAAACAAAATATAAGAAAATCATATACTTGCACAAAGATGTTCATCAACAAAAGAGAACACATGTTTTAAGCACATTTTCCATTATATATCAAGGCCTTTATGATCACTACCAAAGAGTTAGATCATATGTATAAGGTGACCACTACTAAAGAGTTGGGTCCAAGCACACTGCCTAAGAGTTGGTGCTTCCATATGTACAATGTGACCACTACCAAAGAGTTAGGTCACTTCCAAGCACACTGCCAAAGAGTTGGTGCTTTCATATAATGGAACAGATATATTATGTTTGATGTGTTCATAGAAAAAAGTATGGAAAATCATGCAACATATCATACAAGAGCAATCATTTCATCCAATACCATATGCCAAGTATTTTACTATGCATATAACACAAGCATATTGTATAATAAGCCAAGTAAGAGGTAATGACATACCTTGATCAAGAGAAACCTAATCACATACCACTGATGTCAACTATAGCTTGGTCAACCCTGATCAAGACAAGACCATATACTATCATCAAGTTCTTATCATCTTACATCCCATTAGGATATTCTCATGATTACTTGTATTATCTTCATCCTTATGTGGGATTTATGTTATTGATGTTATGTTCCAGATTAGGATACATAATATGAATATCAGGTTCCATATCATTATTTATACATATCAACCCTAAGTTACATGTATTACTCAAATTAGAGTTTCATCACATGTTTCAAGGTTCATCTTCATTTAACGTGGATTTCGTGAATCATCCTGATCTCATATTTAATTCTGAGGTTCCAGATACTAATATGAGATTACTCTGTAAATTTCACCATTTATTGAGCATGTGTGCATTTATTACATTGTATTAGGGTTATTAGCCCTAATTAGACATATTAAGCAAATTATATACTTTTGTCCATCAACATGACCATATCTGACATCATATGCATTATAAACATGAATATAGGTTTACTGACATTTTTCCATAATTTTATGTCATCATTTGCTATTTATTATCCATGAAAAGACCATTTCACATCTTACATGATTACTCTAATATTAGTTCTTCGAAAGCCTGATATTATGCTTCCATTGTGTTCTACACATTTTTCTGAGAAAAATGGTACCTTATTTGCATTTTTCTGATAAATGAGCTATTTACAAGGAACTAAACAAGATCTATGATTTATTGAAATAATTACCTTCTTAGACCAATCATAGCCCGCCATGTGGCTCTAGGGTTGGGCGCAACTCTATCTCTACTCGTTGGGAATCGGTTCAGATCTGGTGTGGGATCCATGGGTCTAAGGATCCGAGGACCCGACTGCTCCTCTCTCTGGTCCTCACGTTCAGCGCAGACTCTGTTTCCACAGAGCGCCGCCGCAGAGCTCAGCTCCGGTGAGCAAACTGCAAGGCTCAGGTGCTCCTCATCTTTTTCTTTCGCCACCAGTAGCTCCGAAGTCCCCAGCTAGGCATCCATAGATACTCAAAAACTCCCCATAGCCCTTAGGTCTTCATCCCCGCGAGCTCGCCGCCGCTTGCAGCTGCTGCGGAGGTACAGAAGAGGCAAAATGCCTCTTGTCCCTCCTAGCTCAAGCCAGAGACTCCGATCTCTCCTTCAGACCTTTCTAAACATCTCCTCCTCAACCGATTGGAGGAGAAAGCCCAAGCCTCAAGTACAAGCTCAAAGTCTCCTCACTGACGACCTCAAGTTTGTCTGCCCAGATCTCGGCCCACCACATGAAATTGTACCTTCCACTAGCTTCGCCAAGGTTTATAGATGATGAGATGTCATTGAGGTCCTCTCCTAGACCGCTCTTCCTTCTTCTCCCATCTCATGCTTTGTTGGCTCGGTGGAGTGGAGAACTGACTAGGACAGGAGGGTGAAACTGGCTCGTCTCTTCACAGGAAATTGTATATGAGGGGTCAAAAGAAATCTTAGGCCAGTGCAGGGCCAACTACTGGTCTAGACCTCCCTCTCACACCATGATCAATGAGCATGAGGGGTGTGGGTTCTTGCCCATGACGTTGTCCCATGTCTCCTCTTGGTCTGGAGCTAGGGGAAGGTCTATAAACTGTCCAATCAGAAATGTAAGGCCCTGATTGATGCACGTGAATGGGAAATTTGTGGCTCATTAATGTAGGCAGTCCCAGCCAGTGGATCTTAGATCTATGGCTACAAAGCCTCCACGCAACCCACCCACAAATAAGGGGCGTGTGACACAGCCTAGCTTAGGTTGTGATTGTCGAACTTAGGTCTATTACCCATCAATCAAGCACAATATTTCTCAAATATCAAACCTCACTAACTCCCTCTAGGAACATCCAAATGCCTCCAAAATTTAACCGTAGCTTCCTCACTACTCAAGGTACCTAGTACATGAATTTCGTGCCAAACCTCAACTGTTTGACCACCCAATTAAATTCCTCAAAAAGGCATGAACATAGGGTCCAAATCATGATATCAATATCATTTGACTTCCAAACTTTGAAAAAACATTAGGAACTCTCATAGCAACTCAACATGCATGAAATCACTAGACATTTAGGGATTCCAAAAGTCCACTCCATCACATCCTACACACCTTAAAAGAAGTTTCGTCCTCAAAATTAAGCCAGAAAACCACTTTGTCACATCATATACATCTTAAAAAAACTTTCGTCCTCGAAAGTCAACCATACTCGTACTCCAATGAAAACTACCATGTCTTCATCTACATGCAGGCACTATTCTAGGTGTAACATATCCGCAAAGGTTACCTAGATCCATGTATCCAAAACACTATTATGGGGGTTTTACAACCATCTTGGTGCACAAACACTCCATTCAAGGTTAAACTCAGGGTTTAGAAACTTAGGTTATGTCATTACATATCTCATATATTTTAGGATTGCTTCCTTATCTTTGCCCATGAGTTAGGGTTCTGTCATCATATTACCATCTTCTAAATGGGTTAACTAAAGTCACCCGTTATATCAAGGTGTCATCAACATTTTATTGAGATAATTGTTAGAACATGTTCATTATTAACATATGCATTTTTGGAGGGAGTTAACTATAGTTAACTCACTTTATCCATCTATATCACATCAAGGTGTCATAATCATTATGTTGTGCTAACTGTCAAACTTTATTTTTCATCTTTATTACGCACTAAGATTAACACCTCATATAACATGTTTCATTCATATGATCTTATTTCATTGTTCATACTAACTTGCATCATTTACTAGGCATTTCATCACAAGATTAACCAACCATATCACATTAGCATCATTATTCATATATATGGTTAACCATTTATGCATTGATATCTATTAAACCATTTCTAGGTTTGCATTATATCATGTCCATATATCACATCTCTAGATTAGATCACATTTTTTTTACATATATAATATCATGGTTGTGCTAAACAAACTTATGTGAGTGGCTTGTCAACATACATCAACAAGTCCAATTGAGGTTCCCCTAACCCATACTTGAGGGTAGTGCCATGCTCAGTCTCTCTGAGCTAACTCAACTCAATGAGTATCTCATATGCACATACTTTATCTTTCCTTTCTCTTAGTCTTGGGTCCTCAGATTACCTCATTGGAACTAGCGATAGCTTTACAAGGTCTAGCCACATAAGCACCAACCAAAACATGATATGACATACTCTTTATAGGTTCTAACCATGAAGCATCTTACCAAAATATCTCTTATATACACCACTAGATTCCTATGTGGGAAACCACCAAACCGAGCATGAGGCTTCACAGAAACTAACATAGCTACCTCCTCCAGGGTCTTAAGCTCTCTCCCTCACCCAGATGGTAGGCACTCATATTTTCTTATTCACATATGCATACATAACCAACCTCTCTCTGACTCTAGGGTTTGGACTTCCCAAGGACATCTAGGGTTCAACAAACTATAGGAATCATGCATAGAGCGACTCAACTCAATCACTCATGAGTATTCTAGTTTAGGACATATCATATCACATGTCTCAAAATTCTCATATCTTGGAGTCTAGGTTCTCTGACCTTCTCCCTGTGGGTCTTGCTCTCTCTTGAGCTAACCCCAAAACTAGTCCTAACACTAGAGGTCCTCCTTTATAAAAGAGATTGAGGCTCTTGCTGACTCACAACCTTGTCTTAACTTAACATATCTTATCTCATAAGAGCCTATTTACTTACGTCATCAAAACTCATCTCAAAACGTCAAAATTGAACTTAGGTCCTCGAAGACAAACATAGATCATAATAACCATCTTATGTCATCTATGTAAGACTTACATCATATCATCAAAACTTATTTCATCTATTCCGTCTATCATATATTCCAAACAAGGCTCTAGACATCTAATCTAGAACTACACTCTCTTCTAGACTGATGTCATTCACTTTCACTTAGGTTACATGACCACCTCCTACTTGTACATGTGTGGGGACACATTTTTTTAATACATATACATAATAAAATATTATATAGTTTTTCTCCAATAAAACAAGCGTTAGAGAAAACTATCGAGGTTCAATTCATTTGGAATCAAAAACCAAATCCAGAAACTAGTGTCCCACACATAGTAGAGAGTCCAGTGTCATGAAAACTAGTGAAAAGGGTGAGAACAAGGGGTAGACTAGTGTACCTACTCTAGACAACGTGCACAATATGTCTAGGGTTTCTCTTCCCTTGATGCACGTCATTTCCAAATAGTGTAACGTCCCATACCACTGCACTACAAGGAAAGAATGACATCTAAGGACTTGCTACTCAACAAGCACCAGTCTAGACCTAGTTCTCGGACATCTAGGTGCTAACCTAGAGGCTAGGTCAGATCTAGTCTCTAAAGACAACTAATCTAACCGTAAAAGATTATTAAGTTCAAGGTTCTTTAGTTTTGAGTTGAATAATGAGAAAATGTCAAACTTTGCTATTGTTCATGCTCTGATACCACCTGTGACGTCCCCAGATTTTCTAAAACTCAATCTGATGTGAGACGTCCAAATTGAAACCTCACCTCAGTGAGAATTCCAATTTAAACACCACACATTAGGCTAAGAAAAATAAAATCAGAGGAAGTCATAAGGAAACAATCAGTAGCACATGCACATGAACAATAATAAAACCATACACACATGTTCACCATTCAACATATAATTACAACACAAATTGTTACAACATTTGATATTACATATTGAACAGCAAACTTAAACATATACATGTACTACCACTAAACTATAGGATCTTTAGACAACAGGTCCACCTGTACATCAGCTCACCACGCAACTCTCAACTATCTTGGATCTTCAAGAGCATAACCACAACCTAAACAAAAGATTACATGCGGTACACATCAGCACAATATTCAAGAATATTGTACTGAGTATGCCTACGTGTCTTTTATATACCTCTCATAATATCTTGGCAATAAGATAAAACTAATACTTGGAAGCATTAAACAAAATATAAGAAAATCATATACTTGCACAAAGATGTTCATCAAAAAAAGATAACACATGTTTGAAGCACATTTTCCATTATATATCAAGGCCTTTATGATCACTACCAAAGAGTTAGATCATCTGTACAAGGTGACCACTACCAAAGAGTTGGGTCCAAGCACACTGCCTAAGAGTTGGTGCTTCCATATGTACAATGTGACCACTACCAAAGAGTTAGGTCACTTACAAGCACACTGCCAAAGAGTTGGTGCTTTCATATAATGGAACAGATATATTATGTTTGATGTGTTCATAGCAAAAAGTATGGAAAATCATGCAACATATCATACAAGAACAATCATTTCATCCAATACCATATACCAAGTACTTTACTATGCATATAACACAAGCATATTGTATAATAAGCCAAGTAAGAGGTAATGGCATAACTTGATCAAGAGAAATCTAATCACATACCACTGATGTCAACTATAAGCTTGGTCAACCCTGATCAATACAAGACCATATACTATCATCAGGTTCTTATCATCTTACATCTCATTAGGATATTCTCATGATTACTTGTATTATCTTCATCCTTATGTGGGATTTATGTTACGGATGTTATGTTCCAGATTAGGATACATAATCTGAATATCAGGTTCCATATCATTATTTATACATATCAACCCTAAGTTACATGTATTACTCAAATTAGGGTTTCATCACATGTTTCAAGGTTCATCTTCATATAACATGGATTTCATGAATCATCCTGATCTCATATTTAATTATGAGGTTCCAGATACTGATATGAGATTACTCTATAAATTTCACCGTTTATTGAGCATGTGTGCATTTATTACATTGAATTAGGGTTATTAGCCCTAATTAGACATATTATGCAAATTATATACTTTCGTGCATCAACATGACCATATCTGACATCATATGCATTATAAACATGAATATAAGTTTACTGACATTTTTCCATAATTTTATGTCATCATTTGTTATTTATTATCCATGAAAAGACCATTTCACATCTTACATGATTGCTCTGATATTAGTTCGTCGAAAGCCTGATATTATGCTTCCATTGTGTTCTACACATTTTTCTGAGAGAAACCGTACCTTATTTGCATTTTTCTGATAAATGAGCTATTTACTAGGAACTAAACAAGATCTATGATTTATTGAAATAATTACCTTCTTAGACCAATCGCAGCCCACCACGTAGCTCTAGGGTTGGACGCAACTCTAGCTCTACTCACTGGGACCCAGTCCAGATCTGGTGTGGGATCCATGGGTCTAAGGATCCGAGGACCCGACTGCTCCTCCCTCTAGTCCTCGCATTCATCGCGAACTCTGTTTCTACACAGCGCTGCCATAGAGCTTGGCTCCGGTGAGAAAACTGCAAGGCTCAGGTGCTCCTCATCTTTTTCTTTCGCCACCAGTAGCTCCGAAGTCCCCATCTAGGCATCCACAGATACTCAAAAACTCCCCATAGCCCTTAGGTCTTCATCCCCACGAGCTCGCCGCCGCTTGCAGCTGCTGCAGAGGTATAGAAGAGGCAAAATGCCTCTTGCCCCTCCTAGCTCAAGCCAGAGACTCTGATCTCTCCTTCAGACCTTTCTGAACATATCCTCCTCATCCGATTGGGGGAGAAAGCACAAGCCTCAAGTACAAGCTCAAAGTCTCCTCACTGACGACCTCAAGTTTGTCTGCCCAGATCTTGACCCACCACATGAAATTGTACCTTCCACTAGCTTTGCCAAGGTTTATGGATGATGAGATGCCATTGAGGTCCTCTCCTAGACCGCTCTTCCTTTTTCTCCCATCTCAAGCTTTGTTGGCTCGGTGGAGTGGAGAACTGACCAGGACAGGAGGGTGAAACTGGCTCGTCTCTTCACAGGAAACTGTATATGAGGGGTCAAAAGAAATCTTAGGCCAGTGCAGGGCCAACTGCTGGCCCAGACCTCCCTCTCACCCCATGATCAGTGAGCATGAGGGGCGTGGGTGCTTGCCCATGACGCTGTCCCATGTCTCCTCTTGGTCCGGAGCTAGGGGAAGGTCTATAAACCGTCAGATCAGAAATGTAAGGCCCTGATTGATGCACGTGAATGAGCAATGTGTGGCTCACTAATGTAGGCAGTCCCAGCCACTGGATCTTAGATCTATGGCTACAAATCCTCCATGCAACCCACCCATAAATAAGGGGCACGTGACACAACCTAGCTTAGGTTGTGATTGTCGAACTTAGGTCTATTACCCATCAATCAAGCACATTATTTCTCAAATATCAAAACTCACTAACTCCCTCTAGGAACATCCAAATGCCACCAAAATTTAACCATAGCTTCCTCACTACTCAAAGTACCTTGTACACGAATGTGGTGCCAAAAATCAACTATTTGACCAGCCAATTAAATTCCTCAAAAAGGCATGAACATAGGGATCCAAATCATGATATCAATATCATTTGACTTCCAAACTTTGACAAAACATTAGGAACTCTCATAGCAACTCAACATGCATGAAATCACTAGACATTTAGGGATTCCAAAAGTCCACTCCATCACATCCTACACACCTTAAAAGAAGTTTCGTCCTCGAAATTAAGCCAGAAAACCACTTTGTCACAGTTACCTAACAAGAGGTAAAAAGTACCCTATGGTGAGTTATGAGTCCAAATACCCAGATGCTATAATCATGATGATGAACTTGTTAAGAAGAAGAAATGTACTTGGTGAGTTGAGGGATTAAGTTCCCAACACTTTGTGAAAAGATTATGGCTACATGCCATGACTCCACAATGACAATGCCAGGTAGTAGATATATGATTTAAGCCTGAAGATAGTTAATGTTGTGCTAATGATTTTGTAGTGAATAAATGTTATACATGTTCTTCATATTCCTTAATGAATAAGTGACATGTGGCTCTTTCAAGTTATAGCTGTAATGTTTTAGATAAGAATAATATTCTAATCTGTTAGACATTGAATTAGATGCTGTCAAATAAATATGATTCCTTTGTGCATATTTATCTTCTTAAGCTGCAATAATAATATTACTGGCGAAGAGTTATATCTCTCGCTGGGGCAATTTACAATTGTCTCACCCTCGTGGGAACTACATTTTTAGGTGGACGCAGACGAGGAGACAGGAATCCTTCAGTAGGAGAAGGACAGCAACAGCAGCAACAGAGACATCAGTGAAGTCTCAGGTGGAGACATTGGCTGTCATGCCTTGTATAGATATAGATAGATTCCTATGTTTCGCCTATGTACTCTCAGGTCCTCGGGGTAGTAGTTAGTGCTTTCGAGATTTTTGGCTCAGTGCCTCGAGATTTTATACAGCTTGTCTTTAGCTTGACAAGACAGTTAATGCTTGTAATTCTCAAAAGGAGATGATACAAAATATGTACATGTGAATAAGAATGTAATTATGTTTTATTGGTTATATGTGAGAAAGTTTTCCTTTGATGGATCTTTTGATAAAAAGGTTTTAATTTTTAGTGATTTTTGGTAATCCACTGCTTAGTGAACGCTTCCGCATTAGTTAATTATGTTTTTGTGAGTTGTATGCCACATACATGGTCTTTAGATCTTTGAATTACTCCATTGTGGTTGTAATCTGTAGGAATTTTGGAGACACACTCCTGAATAGCTTCTTCACTATGTGGGATTCTTCCATCTTCTCACTGAGACATCATATTTGGTTCACCAAGCCACTCAATTTCTCAACAAATTCCACCACATGCTGAGTGTCGTTCATACGTAGGTTCTCAAATTCCCACTGTATTGCTTGGAGTTTTTCCTCCTTCACTCTTTCTACTTCAACATGCATCATCTTGAGGGCCTCCCAGGACTCACGAGCTATCTCCTTGTCATCGATCTGCAACATCATCTCTTTTGGTACAACTTGATAGATGACGACCAACACTATCTGATCCTTCCTCTCCTCGACTTCGTCATTTCGATCTAAGGGCTCAATTTCCACCCATACTCCCTAGGCGTGCATATTCACCTTCATATTCATTATCCATATTGTATAATCCGACTTGGTTAGCATTGGGTACTTCAGCGTGATAGATCTTTCTTTTATTGTTGTCGTCTCAACAAGTTCACCTCCTCGAGACCCGCTCGACAATGATCCATATTTTGGCATTTTGGATGCTCTAATACCACGTGTGGGATCAACAATCCTTTGTATGACAGTTGAACAATGTCCCTCAATGAACAACTCAGACACACACAAGGAAAACCCTAGGTGTTCGAGATAGGAGAAAGTGATAATTTTGTTTCTTCAATACTAATGTCTTTAAATACGTGAAATAGAACTTATCTAGGTGAGTAAAAACCTTTCACAACCTCAAAAAAATCTAACAATCACATATCATTATCACAAGACTCGGACTGAATTAGCAACAAACCTAACAACTCAAACACCTAGACACTAAGCTTCACATGATGCGTTCAACTACTTATGACTTGTGCAAGCTATACGACTAAGTCCAGACTAACTCTAACATGTCCCGTTGTCATTGTTTTACGGTACCTCTATTATCTCTTTATAAGGTTTGTAAATCTTGTCACCAATGACAGGTGTGCATTGTGTTTCCTTCAAACAAACTTTTATTTCTTACAGTCCATGCAGTCCAACACGTAACTGTCGATTCTGTAACATCCCTGACCTGGGTTATGTACTAACCCTAGGTGTTTTGTTTAATAAAGATTATTAGATGCTTTCTCTTATCTTTTGAAAAGTAATTAAGGTTTTTGAGGAACTTATATTTCAATTTCATTCCTTTTTGAATGGTGTTGAAACATTGTTTTGTTAATTTTGGACTAAAGTGCAAATTACCCAAGTTGAGGGGTTAACTTGCAAATTCCACATGGTAAGATGTTCCTCTTATGTCGAGACATCATAAGAATAAATATGATGTAGTGGTATGGTTTCCACAAGCTTGGGCATCAAGATAAAGCTTGTAGAGCAATCCTTGTGCATTAAAACCTAGTTTTAGTGTAATGTGCAATTTACCCAAAACCTAGGGTTCAACATAAAAAACACCACCTCTAGAGGGTCTCTCATGTTTCTTGACATAAATTATAGCAAAGAAAATGAGAGGGTCACCTCATTTGAATTATCATGGAGGAGAGAGAATCTTGACATTAAAATAATCAAAATTTAAGCATATATGGGACTTTAATTTAATTTAATGCAAAAAGAAATAAATTAATTGAGGAGCCCTTCAACCAAAAGTTTAATGATGTGTTTTCAATAGATTTGGACGAGCTTTTGCCTTTCCATGGCACAAAAAGATCTTGGTTGAGTGGAAGCCACTCACATTATTATAATAAAAAGTAATATCCACTAAAAGGATGGATATTAATATAAAACTCTTTAAGGTGCTTAGTTCCTTTTCCATTAATTCTTGGATAATGATGGAGTTTTGCAAGAAAATGAAGATGTATTCGTGGCCAAGAAATGGAGGGGGATTTGATGGAAATTATTTTGGAATTAAAAGAAAATAATCTATTTTCTCTTTCCTTGAAAATCCCTTTATGTATATCTTTTTCCAATACACATAAGGACCTTTCCTTAGTTTTTCTCTTATCACTTTGCTTTGGCCGACCAAGGAAGATCTCAGGAGCGGGAGAAGGATGAACACAACCTGTTGGTAATGTTTTGATCATCTTCTACCTCGGATTCATGGTGGAAACCCTAAAGCAATGCTTGATTCTTGGTTTTCTTCTCCCGATTTCCAATTCTAGCCATCTTTTTCATCCAATAGCTCAAGAACGGACCTTTGGCAGTTGCTGGAACTCCATCCCCCATTAGATCCGTGGAGCTTGGAGATCAGATTTTAGGTGGGTTTTATAACTTTAACCCTTAAACATTGATATTGCATCAAGTTCTCTATGATTTGTTGGTTATTTTCTTCTATTTCGAACTCTTTTGGTTCATTGTTGAAATCCCCATAAAAAATGGTTTTTGTTCTTGGTTTTTCTAAGGAGGACGATGATGACATCATCTTAGATGTTTATCCAAGAAAATTCTAAGGTCAAACGGTCTCCTAAGTTGCTCAAATGGTTTCCCAAACCGTTTGGGAGCAAACGGTTTCAAACCGTTTGAGATGAAACGGTTTCACCAAACCGCGTGAGAGCAAACAGTTTCAGACCGTTTGGAGGTGTTGTCCATGGTTGACCTTTTGGTAATTTGTTGCTAATTATTATGGTTATTGATCCACTAAATATAATTGATTAGTTCTAATTTGTTCATGAGTTCAAGGTCCAACAATCACCAAAACCCTAATTGGGTTGAGTGCTGATTTCATAAGTGTTTGAGTTTGAAACTTGGGTTGATTGACTCAAACGGTTTCAAAACCATTTGGGGATCACCCAAATGGTCTCAAGACCGTTTTGTGGTCACCCAAGATCGTTTGGAGGTCAAGGGTTGGATATGGTTAAGTGTTTGAAGGACCAAAGATATGGTATTAACCCTAATCGGCTAAGTGCTGATTTTGCATTAGAATGAGTTGATGTTTTGGGTTGATTTATCCAAACAGTTTTAAAACCGTTTGGGGATCACACAAACGATCTCAAGACCGTTTGGTGATCACCCAAGACTGTTTGGAGGTCTAGGGTTAAGTATGGTTGAGCAATTGAAGGTCCAAAGATATTAAGTTGATGTACAATCAATTGCTGATTTGGTGACCAATCCTAGGATCCAAACCTTAATTGAATGACATGGTTGATGATGATATGATGGGAAAACGGTCTCAACACCGTTTGGAGGTCATCCAAATGATCCCAAGACCGTTTGGGGGTCACCCAAGACCATTTGGAGGTCTAGGGTTGACTATGGTTAGGTGTTTGGAGATCTAAAGGTATTGAGTTGAAGAGTAATCAATTGCTGATTTGGTGAGCAATCCAAGGAACCAAACCCTAATTGGTTGACTTGGATTTTGATGTGGACATGGGAAATTGGTCTCAAGACTGTTTGGAGGTCATCCAAACGACCTCAAGACCGTTTGGGGTCAGGTCATGTCCATTTTGGATGATGGTCCAATAGTTTGAAAGTAACTAGTTTCACATTGTTTAATGTTGAAGATTCATCAATTTCAAACCCTAATCCAATTGATTCAAACCCTAATTAATGATCAATTGAGGGTTAATTGAGAGTAAAATCAGTTGAAGGATGACCTAATTAACTCAATTAAAGTATGGTGATTGGTCCAATTGATGATTGGTTACATGAATTCAATGGTTGAAGGAACCAACATTGGAAACCCTAATTTAATTGGAGTGGTTGGGACCCTTTTTGGTCCTTGCGGTTTTGAGGAGGTTTGGACCAAGACGAAACGATCCCAAACCGTTTAGGTTCATGCGGTTTCCAAACCGATTGAGTTCATGCGGTTTCAAAAGTCAACTTTGGGCAAACGGTCTTCACCACCTACTTTACCAAACGGTTTCAAGGTGGTACTTTAGCAAACGGTTTCATTGGTTGCTCAAGACCGTTTGAGGTCTGATTTGGTCAAGACCGTTTGGGTTCTATAAGGCCAAAACCGTTTGGTGGATAATTAACTAAAACTGCATGGGTACTTAAAGTGGTTAAAGGACAAAGTGAGTAGTTGACTGATACATGATGTAATCAAAGATGATTATAGTAATTACATCTTAATGGGATGACGTGATTAGTACCTTTGAATAATTAAGCCTTAATGGTCATGGTGACAATGACATAACCCATGATGTCAATTCTTCTTCAAGATTGAGTTGACTTAGCCTAATCAAGACTGAAGCATACATCATCTTTCAAAGATGAAAGAGAAGATTGCCTACATGGATGATAATTAAGTAATGGACTTTTAGTATGAATGAATTTCTAATTAGGGTATGATCCTTCATAGTAGGATCATGAAACCCTAATTATGATGGATGATGAATCATAACCCTAACTGAGGGCATTAATAGGTGAAATCCTAATACATGATGATGGTATGAACTTAATTCATAGTGATGACATGATAAACCTTAACTCAAGGCACTTTGATGCTCACTCCTATTTGGAGTGAATAGTAAACCCTAATCTAGGGTGATGTGATGTGAATAGTAAACCCTAATAAAGGGTGATGTAATGTGAATAGTAAATCCTAATTATGGGTTGTTGGTTATAAACCCTAATCTAGGGTGATGTGATGTGAATAGTAAACCCTAATTCCAAATAAGATGAATGAATAAGTGAAACCCTAATTCTGGGTTATACTAAGAGCTCTAAGGTTGGACAATGACAACATGATGAGTCATTTACCCTAATTGACCTAAAGGGGATGATTAACCCTAATTGAATTGAAAAGGGAAACCCTAACCCTAGCAAGGGCATAGTGGTATAACCCTTGAACAATGATGTCATAATTGTTTTACATTGTGTTGATAGGAAATTGATGTATCTATTATCATCTGTACTAATCATGCAGGTTTTATGAGATATTGAATATAGCCAGGTATGAGCTATGATGCTTTTCTTATTGAAAGTATTTTATGATCTTTGTAAGCAATGATTTTCTATGTTACCTAGTGAAAGGTAACAAAAAAGATTGATAGGCTGTAAGAGCCATGTGAAATACCAACATTGCAAATATCATGTTTTCATTAACTGATGACTTGATGGCAATAAGTTACCTGTCAAAGTTGTAACAGGTATTTTGATAATCTCAGGGTTTGAACACCCATATTCTTGAATCATGATGATGAGATGACAAGGGATTGAGTTCCCAATGCTATTAAAGCTGTGAAATGAGCCTGATAGAAATAGTACTCATTCTTTATAACAATTGTTATGATGTTTTATGATTGAAAACATGCCTTATGCTAAAAGAATGTTGTAATGTACTTAATTAATCAAGTAAAATGATATCATGTAGAGCCCTGACCATAGATCCATCATCGTCAGTAGTTAGGTGATGGTGAAATAGGTTTTCCTAAGGAACTCCTGGAGAGCATACTTTTGAGTATGTGGGGGTAATGGACACAAATATCCTTACATCCTAATGGAGGAATTGATGTGAGATAAATATTAAATCTCTCAATCCTTCATTATATGTATATGTCGGGATGATGTATCACTAATCTCCCGATGATGATGTTAATGGTGAATCGATGCGAGATAAACAAGAAATCCCT
Organism: Alisma plantago-aquatica; assembly: GCA_963693085.1. Lineage (NCBI taxonomy): Eukaryota > Viridiplantae > Streptophyta > Magnoliopsida > Alismatales > Alismataceae > Alisma > Alisma plantago-aquatica. The sequence goes on from OY856411.1 coordinate 247,174,199, forward strand.
CGATTGCGAAGAGAGTATAGCATGCCACTATAACTCTAATAGCGAAGTTTCCAGTATACCCTAGAAAGCTATTTTTAGCAGAGACACAAGATGTCATGCATGTTGTTCCTCACACTGACTAAGGAAGATGAGGTCATAGAAATCCAACTCTTCTGATGACCTATGTATGGTATCGATTTCGATTTCGCAATGGTCGCTTGGAGTATGAGCGGTATACCTCATCTCCTCAGGGCATAATTATGTTTGTAAAATGTAACCAGCCGTGTAGCATATTTGCTTAGGGTTGAACTATGAGAAACAATGGTTGATGATACATTGTTTATTATGTCCTAGTTGGATAAATAATATACATATTCTTCATATTCCTTATTAAATGAATGACTTGTTGTTTAATCAAGTTATAATTGAAATGATTGCATAGAGAATACAACTCTACATATCTTATTCAATGATTTACCTATTGTTGAATATTTATAATTCTATTGCCCAGTGTTATTTTAATATCTGCAATAACAATGTTTCTGGATGAGAGTTATATCTCTCGCTGGGAAAATTTTCAATTGTCTTACCCCCGTGGGATTCAATTTTTTAGGTAGACGTTGAGGAAGAAGAAACCCTTCAGTGGGTGAGTAGCAACAGCAGTCACAGCAGCAACAACAACAACAGCAAGGACAGCAGTGATCCTCAGGTGGAGACACTATTTGTCAAGTCCTGTATATAGAGAGTCCTATGTGTCGTCTCTGTACTCTCAGGTCCTAGGAGTCAGTAGATGGTTTGATATAGATCTGAGATTTTTGGCTTGATGCCTCGAGATTTTATATACTGCTTATGTACAGTTTGACTGGGCAGTCAATGTTATGACTCTTGATATGAGATGATACAGAGATGTACTAAGGAATCAGAATGTAAATAACTTACTTTGGTTCTTTATGATAGAGTTTTACCATTTGTGGATTTCTTTACAAAAAGTTTTAAATTTTTGGTGATTTTCAGTAATTCCGCTGCTAATAATTTGCTTCCGCATTAATTTATCCTATTTTTATAAGTTGAATGCCACATATTCTCCATTTCTTCTCTTCATTTATTTCTAGTAGTTATTGCAGGAAGGCCTTTGGTTCCAATACACCAGAGTTAAGGTCTAGGAATTCTACCTTGCTACAAGCTCGTAGTCGCCTCACATGTGCACAAGTGAAGATTGTGGGGGTATGCCCTCACGTTCCCACTCACACCATTTGCACATGTCATCTTCAGTGATGTGTCTATGGGAAAGTCTTTCTACCGTAGGAAGGATATTATTGCTCATCATTCACATGAACTGGATGAGCTTAGGAGGCCTTCTTCTGTTCTAAAGATTTTTCCAATCCTCCTCCTTATGTCTGTATAGTCCTCCTTCTAATTTACCCATTGATAGGTTGATCTCATTGTATAGAAGCCTTTATTATTTGATGTCCAATATATATTGTTTTCATTGCTTCTTGGCTAGATGCGTGTGGATAGGATCTCCCCAGTGTGAAGGAAAATAACTCTTAACCAAGTTAGCATTCCATTCCCTAGATGTGTGGTCAATGAGGTCAATAATCGTTCTTGATCCCTTGTCCATCTCCTCGATGTAGATGCTTATTGATCCAAACACTCTAGGAATCCATCCATCTCTCAATTTTCATGTTGTTGCCTACTCTCCATAGATAACCATTCCTCATCTCCTGAAGGGCTCCAACTATATTACGACATGTGTAACTTGGATTTCCTCCAACTTGGTCTTTAAGGATGTCATCATTCATATAATATTTTTCTTTGATAAATCTAGTAGTCAGAATACCCGGATTGGTCTCCAGTCTCCATCCTTGTTTCATTAACAAGGCCTAGTTGAAAGCTTTTAGGTTCTTGAACCCAAACCTCCCTTCACCTTAGGCTTACAGAAACTATCCTACTTTAGCCGATGTATTTTCCTTTCCCCTTCTTTTAACCCCCACTAGAAATGTGCCATCATGTTACCGATCTCCTCCAAAACGTCATCTGGTAATTTAAAGATGCTCATGTACAGTGTGTAGAAATTGCTTGAATTTTGTCCAAGGTAGCAGGAGAGAGAGAACACCATCAGCTACACCGAGGGCTATAATCTCTTCATGTAGTGCCTCAACGAGTTCGCTGAGATTCGAACCCGCAATCTGCGCTTCACAAGCAAGAGACTTGACTGGCAAGTGCAAGGATAGATCATATGATTGACTATTCAATCACAACAGGCCAGCTGCACTGACTTCCATAAAGATAGTCACGTACCTTCAAAATTTACTATGACCCCCAGATAGCAGTGGGGATGCGACGATCTGCCTCGAGTTCCGTTAACGTCGGTCTCCCATGTCCCACGTTGTCAAGCGGAATGCTTATTGTGATCATGCCATGATTCGGTAATTAAAACGAGGCAGTTGAAGAGAAAAACTATGGAGGGAAAAAGATGCTTGCTTATTGTTGCAAGCATTGTGTCTTGCTTTAGTTGCTTTTTCTAATAATCGCTCATTCTGAAGTTAGTCATAGGCTGATGACAAGTGGCAAATAGTGTGGGGGAACAAAAAGGAACGGGAGAAGAAGCATGTTAATTATGACATTCATGTTAATTATGACATTGACGGGTCCGACGAGAAAGCGTCATAATATTTTTCTATAAGAAACCAATTACCTTGCAGTGAGTGTCCTGCAAAATTCACCATCGAAAATGTTAATAGGAAATAAACTTCATATTCGTTGGTTACACTATTCTATTCGTCATTTACATGCTGATTGTATGGATGCATATGTAATTTATTCGTCATTTACATGCTGATTGTATGGATGCATCTGTAATAGACATTTTGAAGAATACGGAAGCAAGGGTATCCTTGGACATAAGGCCTTCATACCGACCACCGTATAACCAATTGTATTATTGAAGTTGTGCAGCCTATAGAATTGCCACTTCACACTATCTGAATAGGTTGTATCACATTTTTCTAGCATCCATTCAGTATATTAGTGAAAAAACATTTAATATTCATAAATCGCTGATAATCCCTAAAATTTTTCATATGAAATCAAACTCTAATGACTTTTTTTCGTCATTGATATCCATCAATCTTACCAAAAGAAATAACGTATTTCTATAAAGCAATTGATGCATTTTATTACATGTAGAAACACTAACAACAAAGCACTTCGTCTGATTCCATGTACAATATTTGTTAGTGCTACGTGGTGCTGGCAACCACTATTCTTTATATAGTGTTTTTTAATCAGTTAAAAGGAGTTGTATACAAGTGAGATATTCAAACTATAACATAGAAAGTGAAATCAATAATTATGTGAAAATATATAGGTCATACAAATTTCTAGTACTTTAATAGTCATAGGTAATGAGGGGAAAATGAGTTAGGCAAGCGAGGTTCCAAATGGTACTACCCTTATGCTGAGGTATCGCATATAGACAGTGGATGTAAGTATGAGTTATGCTTACTAAGAGAATAGTATAAATATAATCCTCTACTTTCTTACGAGAAAGGCAAGTGAGATGTTAGTTTAGTTGACAAGCTAAAAGCTCACTGGTCTTTTTCCAATCAGACTAAAAGCTCACTTGCCTTTTTTTTTCTAAAAAAGATATTGTTTGTCAACCAAACTAATCACTTATATCTATAAAGTTTGATAGGCAAAGAAAAAAATAGATGAATTTTCATTAAAATGGTATTGTAATAAATGAATTTGGATTAAAATTGTCATAATATACGAGTTTGAGGAGAGAACAAAGAGTGGAAACGTCATTTGATCTAGTGTCTCCATTTTAACTAGTCCACTATGATTTAGAAAAGCCTCTACGTGGCCCGTGCCACATGGTGGTCCACGAATGAAGATGTCAATGGAATGATGACTTCATCTCCAGGCTGACACATGGCATAGATACATCATTAAATGTTTGTTTTAAATGCTTTAAATATCATGTACTCAATCAATATGTGAACTATTAAAACTTATTAATATATATTATTTAAAATTAATAATTTATTGAATCTTAATGGAACATATAAAATCAATACTAATAAAATAACATATATGTGATATTTCATTTGAGTAATATATCATTATAATATGCTTTTATATTTGCAATTTTGTTAATTATTAATATATTTAAATATATATGGATAAAATTAACATATTTATTTATGAATTGAATATAATAGTATATGATAAAAGTTTAAAATTTTTATTATAAAAATATTATTCAAATATTGTATTAAGATATTCGATTACACATAAGAAAAAATTAATTTATTAATTAAATAATTTATATCTGTAACAAGGATTATAAAAAAATATATAAAAAGTATAAACATTTAGTGAATGTGATACAATTTCTTATTTCTCATATCTTAGAAGATTATATATACAAAATTTTTATATATAATAGAAATACCAAGTAGTAATTTTTTTATATATAATAATATATTGTGCTAATATGTGCATCTATTTATTTACAACGGGGAACCCCTCCCTAGCAAGGCCATTACTGGACCCAACCCAACCAAGATTAAACTCAGGGTCTAGTCGTGCCATGGGGGATACCACGGCGTACCCAATCAAATGTCAACCACTTTTGTACCACCACGGGCACCAAGAGTCGAGCATGGATCCCTTCATTGAGAATTTTTGAGTCATACCATTGGGGTACCCACAACCTCCATCTAATTAATTTTTATGTACTTTTTTAGTTAGAATGTTGTCTGATATTTGATTTAATTTTTTTGTCATATACATATTTATTTTAATTTATACTATGTATTTGTGAATATTATATAAATTATTATTGTGAAACATTTTTAGAATTTAAGGGTTTCATGCTATTTTTGAATGCATACTTCTACTATTTACACATACAATATGTTAGTTGATATGTATTTTGAGGATGTTTAATTTTCTTTTTAAACTAATAGTTTATTTGATATTAAATATTTTATCACATGTTGAATTTTTCTATTTTGTGTACTTTAACATTTAGTAGATGTATTTAGTTTTAGAGTATCTAGTCACATTAATTCATCTCTATGAAATGATTATATAATTATGTGTTTCAAATTTGAAGCTATTCATTTCACTTTCTCTCCTCTCCTACCTTTACCCTGATATCTTCATTTCTTTACTATGCAAATAATATGATAAGTGAGGGGATCTGTGTGTTTTGTAAAACACATAGCTTCCCATATGCGTATCTAGGTATGCTACAAATAGTGTCAATTGTCTTTTTGTGTAGACAAGCTAAAAACTCCAACGGTGATAATCTCACATTTTAATCGTATGCTAAGGAAGGCAACGCTTCCTGGATTGAAATTGTACTGTATTATATTAGAAAACAATTTTAGACCGGACATCCACTTGAAACAATAAAAGCAAAATAAGATCGAGTTTGTATGCGTAAAACCCGTACAAAATGTAATCCTAAACACTTCTGCAATGAAACTCAATAATTAATCTGGCAAACCTTATGTGATTTATACTTTCTAAAATCTTCAACATGGTTACAAAAGGTTAATGCTTTTAAAGCATAATGTTATCACGGTCACATGGCTACAAAAGGTTAATGCTTACTAGTATATGATAGGCAACAAACTATATCATCATGGTAAATAGATAAAAATCATATTTTTACAATAATTACAGTAAAATCTTAGGGGTGCCTCTAGTACCTCTTTGTTTTCGTATTATGTAAGTCATTACGTTTGTGGTGATTTGTTCTTCATTCCGATATGATACTGACTATAACAAAGTAGTTGAATAAGGAACCATAAACATATATAACCTAAAATATATAGAATATTAACATGGTACTATAGTTTTACTTTTTACATGGAGGGTAATTATTCTCTGATGGACAGGCATCGGCCCGAAAAATGACATTTTTTCATAACTTTTGAAAATTGAATGCATTATATTTCGCCTGTTCTGTAATGTTGAGATACAATGGAATCTTTTGGTTAGTTATTTCGTCAGTACTTGTTGATTTACTTTACAATAGCATAGACGACAAACAAACAACAGTTACATTGACTTTTCTTTAGCAAAATATAGGTAGGCCACATAATAAACAATCAATAGTTGCACATACTTTTCTTGGGCAATGCATTAGGCAAACACAACAAACAAGTAACAGTTGTGTGGACTTTTCTTCGGCAAGATATAGATAAGACAGCCCAATCATCCGCAACCTGAAGATCATGCCGTACCGTTTACCTTGAACTCAATGTCTCCTTTGAAATTTCAGCTTTTGCCACGATTTATACGAGGCAATACCACTTTGCCTAAAGAGTCCATCACTTCTTCAGTTACTGAAGTGTATACGAGCTATCGAGCTTTACCAGCTGATAGCAAAAGAATAGATACAACTTCTCCAAGAAACTCCTGATTCTCCTCTTATCATTCCTACCTGCATATGTATCTCTAGTTCTTGCAAGCTATTTGTTGCAAGCAACATGAGCTTTCTGGGTTCAACATCTATTCTAATACTATCACTTCTGCTAACATCATCCACCGCGTCTTCATTCAGATCTGTGCTACCAAGAAAATCTAAGCTGTCCGTAGAGAAGAGGAACCAGGATGTTCTGGTTTCTCCCAACAAGATCTTTTCTTGCGGCTTCTACCAGGTAGACGACAACGCATTCACATTTTCCATCTGGTTCAACGGTAACAATGTTACCGACAGCAACTACCCTTCTCCATCCTCACGCGTTGACGTGGTCTGGTCCGCCAACCGTGACCGTCCCGTCAATGGTCGCAGGTCAAGGTTGTCGATGCAAGGGAATTACCTTGTACTCACAGACGGCCTCGACGATTCCATAGCCTGGACTGCAAGTACGGTCAATAGAAGCACTTTCAACAACGGACAAGCCTCGCCGAGGATAGCAGCTCATGAGGCTAAGGAAGCCGAGTTGCTGGACAACGGGAACCTAGTTCTCCGGGATAACATGGGAAACAACCGGTGGCAGAGCTTCGACTTCCCCACCGACACCATCCTCGCCGAGCAGCCGTTCACGAGGAACACCCGCCTGACATCGTCTGCTAGCACAGACGCGCTGTCCACCGGCTTCTACGCCTTCTACTTCGACAACGACAACGTCTTGCGCATCATGTACGACGGACCCGACACCACCAGCATCTACTGGCCCGACCCCGAGAAAATGGTGTGGGATAACGCGCGCACCACATACAACAGCTCCCGCTACGCGGTCCTCGATCGAGCCGGACAGTTCATCTCCAGCGACGACTTGAAATTCAACGCCTCCGACTACGACGTCCCCGTCGATGCCGTGCTGAGGAGGCTCACCCTTGATCCTGACGGCGACCTCCGGCTGTATAGCAGCTACAGGAACATCAGCGTCGACAACACCAGTAACGTGAATAGTCGGTGGCATGTGACTTGGCAAGCAATGATGCACAAGGGCAAGATTCATGGAGTCTGCGGAAGAAATGGGTTCTTCACCTACAAATTGAAGCCCACATGTTCATGCCCGCCAGGATACCGCAGGGCAAATCCATCTAACTGGAAAGATGGATGTCTCCCGAGCTTCCCAACCGCCAACAAGACCATCTACTATTTCTGTCCAACCGTCGGCAGAAACCAGTCGTACAAATTCTTGCAAGTCCCTCACACGGATTTCTATGGGTCAGACGTCAACTTCACAAAGTTCTTATCTTTTAATGATTGCAAGGGCATCTGCGAACAAGACTGCCGCTGCCAGGGTTTCGTGTACGGACAGACTGGGGAAGGGAATTGCTATCCCAAGTTCGCGCTCTTCAACGGCTACACAACCCCTGATTTCATCAGCTCCTTGTTCCTCAAGTTCCCCAGGGATTTCCAAGTTTCAAGCTCCCATATAAATTACTTCTCTGGTCCTACGACCAGAGACACTGAAGGTCTATCATGCAGTGTCAAGGCCACAACTTCTATCAGCAACAAACGAGGAATCAGTACCTCTGATCCTGCAGTCTTTGAAGTTCAACATAGTAGGAGGTCAACGAGCAGGTTCAAATGGGTGTATTGGAACAGCTTTGTAGCTGTCTTCGGCTTTATTGAGTTTCTGTTCATTGCAACTGGCTGGTGGTTCTTATATTGGAGAGGTGAACCCGACAACTACTCCACAGTCTACTCCTTGGAGCCATCTGGCCAAGGTAGCGGATACCATTACAAGCAAGCCATAACCAACAACTTCAGAATGTTCAGCTACAACGAGCTCAAACGAGTCACCAACAACTTCAGTCTCCTTCTAGGAAGGGGTGGCTCCGGGGAGGTGTACAAAGGGGTGCTGGATGACAAGAGGGTTGTGGCTGTCAAAAGATTGCCAAACGCAGAGAAGGGTACTCAGGGGGAGGAAGAGTTCCGAGCAGAGCTTAGCGTCATCGGCAGGATCTACCACATGAACCTTGTTCGGATGTGGGGATTCTGTGTGCAATCCTCCAAAAGGATCCTCATCTACGAGTATGTTGAGAATGGATCCCTTGACAAGTTTCTGTTCCAATCCCAATCTGAAAACCACATTGACGTCAACAGTAGTAGCACCGTTTCCAACACGGACAATGAGACTCCATTTACCTCCACCTCCTCCGTTAGCTTGCGTCCACGAGATAATGTCCTTGATTGGTCCCGGAGGTTTGGGATAGCACTGGGTATGGCTAGAGGCTTGGCGTACCTCCACCACGAGTGCCTGGATTGGATCATACATTGTGACATCAAGCCCGAGAACATTCTTCTTGATGCCGATTACAATCCTAAAATCGCAGACTTTGGCCTGGTCAAGCTTACACAAAGGGACAGTCCGGGTTCGCACCTATCTAAGATCCGAGGGACCAAGGGTTATATGGCTCCAGAGTGGACCTCCAACATCCCCATCACAGCAAAGGTAGATGTCTATAGCTATGGTATCATTCTCTTAGAGTTGCTTAGAGGAGCTCGCTTGTCCACCTTGGGGGTTGTCCACCCTGTAATGCCAAACCATCATGATGCAACAGGAAAGCCACTGGAGCTTCGTGCACTGGTTCAATTGCTTAAACAGGGATTGCTTGGTGGTCCAGAACCACATCTAGGCGAAGATCAAGGGGAGCCGTTGCCCTTCTCGGTGATTATAGAAGAGTTTTTGGATCCCAGACTCAATGGCATCTTTAACCCAAGGCAGGCAAGTGTTTTACTCCAGGTTGCCCTGTCATGTTTGGAAGAGGATAGACACAAGAGACCCTCCATGGACTATGTTGTCCAATTACTCATCAACTGTTGCGAAGCTGGATCTACATCCGCCAAGTTTCATTGGTAACTTCTGTTTACCAAAAGTTACCAAATGGTGGAACTGATGGGTTACATTCCATATTTCCTTGTGAAACTTATAATGGTGTTATATTCATAGGTTAAAATAATGTTGATTCGTGTTACTTTTAGCCCTTCATAACTTGTAATATCAGTATCACTATAAGTTAATGTACTTCTGAGTTTACATATTGTGTTACTTAATTATTCCATAAATTATCTTGATTGTATCATTATCGCGCGTTAAAGGAAGCTATTGTAGTGCAGTGCTTGGTCACCCTTAATTCCATCATTTACTACTGTGTGCATGTAGGAAAATTCCAAAATTTAAGGGATGTTTATTCATTATTGTTTAAAGTCAATTTTTGAGAGCGCCCGAATTTAGTTGCCTAACGAGCAAAAAAGCATGTTAAGTTTTCAATTGAAAAGATCATCGGGACAAGTACAAATATGCAATCAAATAACGCAATGGTGAGCCTACCGAGATATTCATCATTGCAATTTCCTTGAACCCAAAGATTGGAAGTTGTTTTCACTCAACTGTATATCCATTTTAGTGATGTCACACGAGTGAATGAATGTGATTATTGGTGGTGAAACTCAATTCCACTCAATGTTTCCCATTATTAATCAGATCTCAATATAAATGTAATTTTTCTATCAATTGTAGTTAGTTCAATTCAACCAAATCCATTTTTATATTTCAATATTGATCTTCATTTCAATTTGATAAATCAACAATATTCTTGATAATGACATCTCTTGGGATTGATTCCTTAACTATACATGTTAAGATCTGTCCAGTTGCACATGACATTTTTGTACTAAACATATTGATAAAATCTAAGATATCCATATCATAGTGAGTTTGAGGGTACACAAATAGTTTAAATCAAAGTGTGGTGCCTAAGATGTTGTGTATCGTTTAATAGAATTTAGTTAATTAAGATTAGTTTAGAAACTTTTAGTTACCATTGATTATAACGTATATCTACTTGAATCCACTTTCTATGGTATCTATTTGACTCATGGTTGATAACACCAAATTTTGTGACGTTTTAGACTGTTTTTCTGTTATCAAAACTGCCATTTTCTGTTGTTTTCCTCACTTTTATATGCATTTCCGTAATAATTGGCAAAGCAATGCTCTCAGTCCAATATTTCCATCTTTTGTAGAGTTTCCTCCTATTTTGGCCCATTTAGCACCAATAAGGCCGATCCGGCCAACGAATAAGACCAAGACTGTCCCGCTCCCCTGACGCGCGATACGACGACGCGCGACACAAGGATGTCGCGCGAGAAGGTACTGATGGACGACACACCTCTTTACCCGACGGGGAGCCAAGCGCGCCGCAACTACTATATGTGCCACGCAATATCGGCCACCCACCGGCAGGCGCTCCTCGCCAAGATGCCCGACAGCCGACCTCCTTGTACCGGGCGATACCCGCGTCAGCCGACCACCAAATGAACGGCGGAAAGGAGGGCACGTGGCGCTTCGAGCACCATATCTGCTCCCGGCCAGCTGCCTATAAATAGCAGCTACAGGGAGCCGAAAAGAAAGCTTAGACAATTCGGACAAGCTTGGTCACTTCAGATTTCGAATAGTCGAGTGATCTTCGGAGGAGGCTGCGAGAGCAGGCGTATCGTGCTCCAATGTTCGTACCGGGCGACACTAGGTGAGCTCTTCCTCATCCCGAGAGGGAGGGGATTGGTTCACCTAGGACTGTACCGGGCGACACTGGGAGCCGATATCGGCCGATGTAGATACGCGACACGAGTGCCCGACACCAGTGCCCGGTAGTAGGATACGCAGCTCCACGCTCGACACGATAACGAACCTGATACGCTCCGCCCGTCAGGCGTGTCGCCCGAGAGGGTGTGCCGCCCGACTTGAGCGTATCGGCCAGGTCCTTGAGCGATACAGTCGCCCGTCGCAGTATGTCGCTTGAGAGAGCGTGCCGCCCGACACGGCTGTATCGGGCTAGGCCCTTTGTCCGATATCGGGCGGGATGGTTACTGTAGCTTGTCGTCCTTCTACATCAAGAAGGCGACACATCTCTTTAATTCTGTTATTTAATTCTTTACTCATGCATTGTAATTAAGACCTTTAATGCTTATAAAAATAGAAATGCTTACTTACTTGCTGCTCTATGCTTGGTGCAATATGTTGGATGACTGCTATGTTTGGTATCTGAACTCTATCTTGCATGTTTTGGATCGCGTTTCGCTTAGCTATCGAATCGTGTTTTCCCGTCGCAACAACTTCGAGAGTTGTGTTGTGGCTCTAGTGTTTGGTCCGATTCTGGAGTACGAGAGTGCCCAGAACGGAGTTGCTTTAGTAACCCTTCCACTCTAATTTGAGTCCGGTGACCCCGAGAGTGGAACCGATGCCTTGTTAGAGGTGCTCGTCTCGAGGGGAGGGGTACAAGATTGGTTCTACCGCCGCTTGTTTTACCGCAGTTCTATCCCTCGTACCTCGCCTTAGCTCCAAGTATATTCTTTTGTTTCTGTTGCATGAAAATCACTAAAAATTGTTAAATGCTTAAAACCTTAAATCTTTCTGGTAACTCCACTTGGAGATAGTTTTCTTGTTTTGTTCGTGCCATATTTATGCTTCCCTCTTCGGGAATTTATCATCTCTTTATACCTGCCGGAGTGTAGCGTGTCGATTCTGGGTTCCCAACACTACCCCCTTGTCGCTGTGTTCGACCCCGTGTATCTACTTTGACCCCGTAAACAAAGTTGTGGGGGCCTAGAAGGATTCGGGTTTATAAATGTAAAAGCTCGACCACCTCAAATCCGCCTCCATTTTTAGGACGCGCGATTTAGGCCGGTCAACTTTTTGGTACCGTTGCCGGGGACAAGGCAAAGACGGTACTGTTGACGAATCTGAATCCACTAACTACACTCCTGTGCCTCAAGCTTAGAAATAAGCTTGACAGCACACTTTTTCTTTTATCATTTCCTTTTTCATTACTATTATCCTTAGCCTAAGCTAAATAATTCAATTTTCTGACTTGATTTTTCGTGCCATTCTTTTAGGAACCCTGAAGAACATATCACTGTTTCACTGAGGTCCGACACCATTCAACCAATCAACAGAGCACAATGATCGACATTATGCCTCCCCACGTCAACCCGCAACACGTTGAAGGGGAACAATAGGGAAGGCCTAGGGATGAATCACCTCCGCCAAGCGACAACGATCGCTACGTCGGAAATGATCAGCGGGAAGATCAGGAATCGGAGCACTCCGAGGAAGGCCACCCCCATGTCAGGTGTCGTCACCGTCATCGACACAGGTGACACCAGTGCCAAGGACAATAGGGAGGCAGTAACAGCGATGACTCAGACGAAGAAGGGAAGACTCTGAGGGAGCTAGCCTCTACTAAGGCCAATAATTCCAGATGCCCTGTCATCGTTCCACGATTCAACGCCGCAAACTTCGAACTCAAGCCGTCCGTCATCTCCATGATCCAGAACAAAAGCTTTAGAGGGAGTTCCAAGAATGACAACCCCTATCGCCATTTGGATGCTTTTAAGAACATCTGTGATACTATCAAGATGAGGGGAGTTCCCCAGGAGGTAATCTATTGCAAGGGCTTCATCTTTTCTCTGGAAGATAAAGCTCTATCATGGTACCTAGGGTTGCCCCACCAGGCTCTGAACGGATGGGGAGCATTGTCGGATGCATTCGTAAATAAGTTCTACCCAACTGAGAAGACAGTGAGAAACATACAAAGGATAACGTCGTTTATGCAAAAGCCTAATGAGAATCTCCATGACGCTTGGGAGCGATACCAAGAATATCAGAGGGACTTCCCTCACCACAACTACAAGAAAGGGTTCTTGATCACTACCTTCTATAACGGCCTGACTCCAGAGGAAAGGGTTTCGTTGAACGCAGCAGCAGGGAGCGACTTCCTAGGGAAAAAGTCGAGCAGGTCTGAAAAGATCATCAAGAACATGGCCGAGCTGCAAGCCGGCACTGATTATGATAGATCTGACCGGGGCCAAGCTAAAAAGGGTAATGAAGGATCTTCTTTTGAATCCAAGGCGCTGGAGACAATCACTTCTCAGATCCAGAGGATAGCTATGGATGTAAAGTAGCTAAAAGAATCTGGCAGAAAGGGTAAGAAGCAAGTTGAAAAGGTAATGAAATGTGTAACGTGTGGAGAAGGCAGACACGGGGTAGACAATTGCATCTACACCCAACCAGACGCATCAAGCGATTCTGAATATGAGGATGAGGAAACTGAGAAGGTGGCCTTTGTGAATTTCAAAAGGCCGGACCACCCTGGTTTCAGCTATGGAAACAAGGATGCAGCTGAAAATGCGCATCAGTTGCAAGGCGCCTCCAAGCAACCTCAAGCTTTTGAACAAAGGGGAGGACCAAGCCAATACCCCAAAAACACTCATTTCCCATCGAACAAAGGGAACTTCCAAGCACAGGGGAAGTATCAAGGGCCTAACCGAGAATAAAGCAAGGGCACGGGCCGGGCAGATGTGGTTGGCCAGTTATTTTATTTTGTCAGTGACCGGCCTAAATCGCACGTCCTAAAAATGGAGGCAGATTTGAGGTAGTCGAGCTTTTGCATTTATAAACCTGAATCCATCTAGGCCACCGCAACTTTGTTTACGGGGTTGAAGTAGATACACGGGGTCGAACACAGGGACAAGGGGGGTAGTGTTGGGAACCCAGAATCGATACGCTACACTCTGGCAAGTATAAAGAGATGATAAATTCCCGAAGAGGGAAGCATAAAGATGGCACTAACAAAATAAGAAAACTATCTCCAAGTGGAGTTACCAGAAAGATTTAAGGTTTTAAGCATTTAACAGTTTTTAGTGGTTTTCATGCAACAGAAACAGAAGAATATACTTGGAGCTAAGGCGAGGTACGAGGGATAGAACTGCGGTAAAACAAGCGGCGGTAGAACCAATCCTGTACCCCTCCTCTCGAAGCGGGCACCTCTAACAAGGCATCGGTTCCACTCTCGGGGTCACCAGACTCAAATTAGAGTGGAAGGGTTACTAAAGCAACTCCGTTCCGGGCACTCTCGTACTCCAGAATCGGACCGAACACTAGAGCCACAACACAACTCTCGAAGTTGTTGCGACGGGAAAACACGATTCGATAGCTAAGCGAAACGCGATCCAAAACATGCAAGCTAGAGTTCAGATACCAAACATAGCAGTCATCCAACATATTGCACCAAGCATAGAGCAGCAAGTAAGTAAGCATTTCTATTTCTATAAGCATTAAAGGTCTTAATTACAATGCATGAGTAAAGAATTAAATAACAGAATTAAAGATATGTGTCACCTTCTTGATGTAGAAGGACGACAAGCTACAGTAACCATCCCGCCTGATATCGGACAAAGGGCCTAGCCCGATACAGCCGTGTCGGGCGGCACGCTCTCTCAAGCGGCATACCGCGACGGGCGACTATATCGCTCAAGGACCTGGCCGATACGCTCAAGTCGGGCGGCACACCCTCTCGGGCGACACGCCTGACGGGCGGAGCGTATCGGGTTCGTTATCGTGTCGGGCGTGAAGCTGCGTATCCTACTGCCGGGCACTGGTGTCGGGCACTCGTGTCGCGTATCTACATCGGCCGATATCAGGTCCCAGTGTCGCTCGGTACAGTCCTAGGTGAACCAATCCCCTCCCTCTCGGGATGAGGAAGAGCTCACCTAGTGTCGCCCGGTACGAACATTGGAGCACGATATGCCTGCTCTCGTAGCCTCCTCCGAAGATCACTCGACTATCTGAAACCTGAAGTGACCAAGCTTGTCTGAATTGCCTAAGCTGTCTTTTCGGCTCCCTGTAGCTGCTATTTATAGGCAGCTGGTCGGGAGAAGATATGATGCTCGAAGTGCCATGTGCCCTCCTTTCCGCCGTTCATTTGGTGGTCGGCTGACGTGGGTATCGCCCGGTATAAGGAGGTCGGCTGTCGGGCATCTTGGCGAGGAGCGCCTGCCGGTGGGTGGCCGATATCGTGCGGCACATGCAGTAGTTGCAACGCGCTTGGCTCCCCGTCGGGTAAAGAGGCGTGTCGTCCATCAGTACCTTCTCGCGCGGCATCCTTGCATCGCGCGTCGTCGTATCGCACAGCCTTGCCGATTAGCGTGTGTATCGGGCGTCAGGGGGCCGAGACAGTCTTGGACTTATTTGCGGGCCGGAATGGCCTTATTGGTACTAATTGGGCCAAACAGGGAGGAAACTCTGCAAAAGGTGGAAGTATTGGATTGAGAGCATTGCTTGACCAATTATTGCGAAAATGCATATAAATGTGAGGAAAATAGCAGAAAAGGGCAGTTTTGATAACAGAATAAAGGCCAAAAACATCACAAAAATGGGTGTTATCAACTCCCCCAAACTTAACGTTTTGATTGTCCTCAATCAATATTTAAACTTTATTTTGTGATGCTTCTTCTTGCTTGGGAAAACTTTTCTTGTTCAAAAAGTGAAACAAAGATCGTAATTCCTTAAAGATAATGTTGTTTCAATAGGAACAAAAGACTTAGTTTTTCCTACCTTATTGGTTAAGTAAGATTTTTCTCTACAGCTTCGGCGAGACTTTGTTGTACGATTCCGAAGTTAGCTTACACACCAAACAGCTTTATTTTTGGGGCAGAAAGTTGTGTATAGGGTAGGCTAAGGCTTTTTGGGTTTTCTTCTTGTTTCCCATCGGTCCATCTAGGTAAGGGTCCGTTAACGGGAAAGTGGTCCCTGCAGTCCAAGCCAGTTGGCTTTAGAGCAGTGATTTCACATCCTACGTACCGCTGCCCCGGATCTACCATGCCTAAAGATGGGTACTTTTGGAAAACAAGTGTGTGTATATTCTTTTTTCTTTTATTGGGCACAACTCTCATTCTTTTATTCACTCTCATAAGGTTTCTCTCCCTTTTTAGGATTTTTGTCGGGTAAGGGAAACAAAGAGATTCTTGCTGTTTGGGCAGCTTTTTCCTTCTCCATACTCGTCTCTTAGCTGTCTGCGAGATTATTATATTTTTGAAAATTTTTGACATGGCAAAACATATTCTTTTGTTCATTTGAAGCAACATTATCAAAAAGATATAACAGGACTTGCATCGCCTTTAACAAAAAATAAACTTGGCAAGCAGTTGCATCAGGGTTTTTACTAATATAGCGACTTTGTACATATGCATGGGAACAAAATAAGCAAAATTTTCAAAATTTTTATATGAGCAAGGGTGGAAGCACATGATATAGTGGAAAGGCAAAATGGCACAAGAGAATTTTTATACCTCCTTCACTGGTACATGGGTACCCCCCCCAAACTTATCCAATACTCTGTCCCAGAGTAGTGAAGAAGAGGGTGAGTTCATGTTAGTCCAGTGAAGGTTATTCAGCGGGTTCGCTTGTGCCTTGTAGAAGCTGCAATATGCTTTTTTTTGCTGCCGCCTCCTTCTTTCTCATTTGGAAACAACTTCTACAAGTGCGGACACTTGTGGCTGCTTCCTCCTTATTAAGTAGCTGGAGCCGGGATGCCCAGGTTCCATCTGGAGGTCGCCGGCAAAACATTTCCCCAGCTCAGCCTCCATTTTATTTCCCAGCTCAGTCAGAACATGCGCAATAGCTCTCGGTAGACAGAGAGCTCTTGTGCTTTCCTGGCAGTCACAGGGGCTGTACTCGTGATGTCTCTGTAGTTGGCCCCAGGTTACTACAGAAGACAAACTATGATAAGGAATTGCCCCTCTTCGGGGTGCTGACGTTTCTGACCGACAGTTGTTGCTTCAGCTGCGGCATCCATTCTACCTGTTATCAAGTTCATCAACCGTTATAAGTCGTTAGATATAAAAAGTTAAAGAAGCTCGATAATGCTAGACTTATTTCAAAATTCGGGTATCGTTCGTCAAAAGAAAGCATAAGTCGATACAAGATTGGGCGATACGAGGAGGGGTTGCACGGCACAGCATACCTCCCGATATAGGTATATCGGGTGCTAAGGTCGCCAAAGAGCAACTGCCTGACAGAACGTCACAAAAGAAAAATGTGCCGCCCGATATGGCGTAACTGGAAAACACCATCGGTTGCTATGTCGTGCATAATTGCGCCGGGCGATACAAAATTCGATAAGGCTCGTGATCCCGATGGGCAGCGTGCGATAGGAAAAACTCGTGTCGGGCGATAAACCTGTCGGGGGATAGCTTGCTGAGCGATAAGCGTGCCGGGCGATATGCGTGTCGGGCATTACCTTTGCTCATAGGAGCCATCGCCCGATACCACGGTGAAGGCAACTGGCCGACACGGGAGCAGAAGGGCGGACTACTGCATGCGTTACAGGTGGCTAAAATGAGTAAAGTGTGACTGCCCGACATGGTGAAATCTTCGTTCTTATTTATAGGCAGCTCGGCCGAGGCGAAACGGACATCTCTGGGGTGCGCGTCGGCCAACGGGTCAGGCGGTTCCCGAGACAATGGTCACATCAGTCCCATTAAGGGCATTTATTCTTATGCACGATAGGGTGCACGCCGCCCAGGAACTCCAACCGTCATGGCCGTTGCGATGCCTTAGAGACCAAAGCCCGGTACAAGCGGTCTTGCGCGCCAGCTGGGCGGCTGCCCGTCACGATTAAAACAGGCGGCCGAAAAACCGATGCTAGATGAAGGAAAAACATCATTGGTTTAGGGTTAAACGCCCTACCTCAGAAAATTATTACAGCGGTGGCCCATAAAACAGAGTCAGCACATGTGGCGCATGCACTGACTCGGGCCTTATTACATGACATAAAGTTTGTTTTTGCAAATTATAGAAAAAAATGCATCCTACTCTATGTAAGAAAGAAAAACTCGGGCTGCCTCCGGAGGAGCGCTGAAGTTCGCGTCACCAGCTCGATCGGTGTAGGATCATCTTGTTCCACCCCTGGCTGTGCCCATATCCTGCAGGTCGATCTCTGCTCTCCTGACAAAGACCTCATCCTCGTAGAACCTTTTCACCCTGTTCCCATTCACTTGAAATACTTTGGTCGGATCGTCTTTGTCGTAAAGCTCCATCATTCCGGATGGGTATATTTTTGACACGGTAACGTTCCTGACCATCTCGTTTGTAACTTCCCAGGGAAAAGACAGATGGAAGACTTGAACAGCAAGACCTTATCCCCTTCGTTTACATCCTTTCTCCTGAGATGGGCATCATGCCACAACTTCGTCCTCTCTTTGTAGATTTTTCCATTTTCGTAGGCATTAAATCTCAGCTCTTCGAGCTCTTGAAGCTGCAAAAATCTCTTTTCTCCAGCTTTGGCGAGGTCCATATTTAGGAACTTGATTGCCCAAAGGGCCTTGTGTTCCAATTCTAACGGTAGGTGGCAGGATTTTCCGTAGATGAGACGGTAGAGGGTGGTTCCAATGGGTGTTTTGTAAGCGGTTTGGTAAGCCCAAAGTGCATCATCAAGCTTCATGGACCAATCTTTCCTTGTTCGGCTGACAGGTTTCTGCAAGATGTGCTTGATTTGCATGTTGGAAACCTCTACCTACCCTAACGTCTGGGGATGGTAGGGTGTAGCGATCTTGTGCTTCACTCCGTACTTGCGCAGGAGTGCTTCAAACTGTCTTTATCCAAAGTGTGATCCTCCGTCGCTAATAACTGTGCGCAGGACGCCGAAGCGAGGGAAGATGGTCTTTTCGAAGAGCTTGATAACTGACTTGGCGTCGCAGGTTTGGGTGGCTACCGCTTCCACCCACTTCGATACATAATCCACGACCACGAGTATGTACTGATACCCTCAAGATGGGGGAAACGGCCCCATATAGTCGATCCCCCATACGTCAAATATTTCGACTTCAATCCATCTTGCCATTGGCATTTCGTCCCTCCGCCCTATGTTCCCCGTAAACTGGCACTCTTTGCAAGCCTTCACAAACTGTGCAGCGTCTTTAAATAAGGAGGGCCAGTAGAAACCTGATTGTAGCACCTTTGCAGCTGTTCTTTCGCTGCCTAGGTGACCACTATAGGGGGAGGCGTGGCATTGCTTCAGGATGTCCGCGGTTTCTTCTTCTGGTATGCACCTCCTGTATAAGTTGTCAGAGCATCTTCTGAACAAGAGAGGATCGTCCCGGTAGTAGTTTTTAACTTCCGCGAAAAGCTTCTTCTTCCGATTGTACGTTATGTCAGGGGGTAGTTCTCCGCAAGCGAGATAATTGCAGATGTCTGCAAACCAGGGTAGGCTTTCTTCTTGGGCTTCGGCCAACATAAGGGCTTCGTCGGCGTAGTCGTCATTGATAGGAGGCCCTCTCTCTTTCTCAGTCACGATCCTTGATAGATGGTCTACGACCACATTCTCTGCGCCCTTCTTGTCGATAATTTCATGGTCGAATTCTTGGAGATGTAAGGCCCACCTCAACAGTCTGGGCTTTGCGTCTTTCTTTTGCATTAAGTATTTTATTGCCCCATGATCAGTGTATACCTTGACCTTTGCTCCGATGAGATACGACCTGAACTTATCAAACGCGAAGACGATCGCGAGCATCTCCTTTTCAGTTGTTGTGTAATTTACCTGGGCTTCGTCCAACGTGCGACTCGCGTAGCAGATCACATGGTGCTTCTTGTCCTTCTTTTGCCCCATGACTGCTCCAACCGTGTAGTCGCTTGCGTCGCACATCAGCTCAAAAGGTAAACCCCATTCTGGCGCTTGAAGGATAGGTGGTGATATTAAAGCATTTTTAAGGGCCTGAAAAGCACTTAGACAATCGTTAGAGAAAATAAATTCAGCGTCTTTTACCAGAAGATTGGACAATGGTTTGGAAATCTTCGAGAAGTCCTTGATGAATCTTCGGTAATATCCGGCGTGCCCGAGGAAGCTTCGCACCCCCGTCACGGATCTTGGTGGAGGAAGCTTGGATATTGCTTCAACTTTGCTTGCGTCCACTTCGATCCCACACTTCAAGATCTTATGCCCGAGGACGATGCCCTCCCGCACCATGAATTGACATTTTTCCCAGTTTAGAACTAGGCTGTTCTCCTCGCACCTTTGAAGAACCAATGACAGATTTTTCAGACAACTATCGAAGTCCTTCCCATAGATGGAAAAATCGTCCATGAAAACTTCTACGATGTCTTCTAGAAAATCCGAGAACATCGATATCATGCATCGTTGAAAGGTGGTGGGGGCGTTGCAGAGTCCGAAGGGCATCCTTCGGAAGGCATAAGTGTCTTAAAGGTAGGTGAACGTTGTTTTCTCTTGATCGTCGGGCAAGATGGGTACCTGGTAGAAACCTGAAAAGCCATCAAGAAAACAAAAGAAATCGTGATGCGCTAACCTTTCGAGGACTTGGTCAATAAAAGGTAGCAGAAAATGATCCTTCTTTGTAGCCTGATTTAGCTTTCGGTAATCTATGCACATCCTCCAGCCGGTGACGGTCCTAACCGCCACCTCGTCACCTTTCTCACCCTTAACCACCATCATCCCGCCCTTTTTGGGCACTACGTGGATCAGACTTACCCAACTGCTGTCGCTGATTGGGTAAATGATCCCTGCATCCCTAAGCTTTATTACCTCTTTCTTGACGACCTCCTTGAGCATCTGGTTCAGTTTCCTCTGGGGTTGAACCAGAGGCTTGGTAGATTCATCCAAGTTGATGCGATGCATGCACAAGGCGGGGCTAAGGCCTGTGATATCATCTACTGAATATCCTATAGCCTTCCTGTGGAGCCTTAACTCCTCAAGGAGTCAGTCCAGCTGGTTGCTCGAAAGATCGGCGTTTACGATGACGGGGTTTCTCTGCTCTTCATCTAAGAACTCGTACTTCAGGCCTTCAGGCAATGCTTTCAACTCTGGCTTTGGTCTGGGTGCCCTTTCCTGAGGCTCCTCCTCAAGAGAGGCATACATCACAGACTCCACCTCTGTATTCCCTTCTTGCAAATCTTCATCAGAAAGGTTGAAAAGGTTGAGATGCTTCGCGACCTCAGGATCTTCGAGGTCAGGATCTTGACAGTTTATAGCCCTCAAGAGGGGGTCTACTGTCCGGATATCTTCCTCTACTTCCTCGCAGAATTTATTGTAGCTATCTGTGAAATATGCTGATTCGGAGAGGGACGGGCTCTTCATTATTTCTTTCAGCTTGAAGTCCATATGGTCATTTCCGACCCTTAAAGTGATCATCCCCTCGGAAACATCAATTAGCGCTCTCCCTGTCGCCAAGAAGGGGCGCCCAAAGATGATCGGGCAACGGGGATCTTCAGTTGTGTCGATGACGACTATATCGCAAGGGATGAAGAAGTCGCCAACCCTGATCGGTACATCTTTGACAATGCCGAAAGGTCTCTTGAAGGTGTGGTCTGCCAGTTGGATCCGCATGTTAGTCTGAACCATGTCGGTCAAATCCACCCTTTGTGTGAAACTTAGGGGCATGAGGCTTATGCTAGCCCCCAAGTCTGCTAGACCCTTGCGCTCGGCGTTGTCTCCGATGGCGAACGGGATTGTGAAAGCTCCGAGATCCCTTCTCTTATTTGGCGCGTCAGGCTTCAAGAAGGTGGAGGAGGCGGAAGATAAATACACTGTATTTGTCCTTCCTCCCCTTCTCTTCTTTGTGATAAGGTCCTTGAGGAACTTGGCATACATAGGCATCTCTTCCAATGCATCAAGGAAGGGGACTTCAAGATGCAGTTTCCTGATCGAGTCCATGAACCTCTCATGACGCTTCTTTAGATTTGCCTTTATCAGCTTATACGGGAACGGTGGCCTTGGGGCGTAGGAATTCCTCCCACCAGGTAGCTCGTCTGAAGGCTTCCGTGTTGGCTCTTGTGCTTCTGCTTGTCCACCTTCACCCTCTGTTGGAATGGTGCTCTCAGACCTCGGTTCAGGTTCTGGTTCGGCTTCAGTAGTGCACTCCACCGTCTTCTCGGACCTTAGTACCGCCATGCTAGCAGTTTCTGGGTAGGAGAGTGTCTTTCCCGCAGGGTTCTTCATCAGTGCTGCCAATTGGGCCAATCGTTGATCGACTCCCCATTGGCGCATATGCAGACTCGCCATCTGGTGTTGCATGGAATTCTGAACTCCGGGGCCGGGAAGCGCACCCTGTACCAGTTTGCTGATAATGGTGTCCTGTCTTTTTATGTAGGCTGAAAGCTGACAAACCAAGCTAGGCTGGCTCACCCTCTTTCCTCGGCCCTGACATTCACCTTCAAGAAGAGATTGCTCACAACGAGACATGGTATCAAAACTCGGTGGAGCAGGTCAGCTTCCAAGGTTCATGTAAGAGCATATAAAATCAAGTTAGAAAATTGAATTATTCGGCTTAGGATAAGAATAATAGTAATGAAAAAGGAGATGATAAAAGAAAAAGTGTGCTGTCAAACTTATTTCTAAGCTTGAGGCATAGGAGTGTAGTTAGTGGATTCGGATTCGTCAACAGTACCGTCTTTGCCTTGTCCCCAGCAACGGCGCCAAAAAGTTGGCCGGCCTAAATCGCGCGTCCTAAAAATGGAGGCGGATTTGAGGTAGTCGAGCTTTTGCATTTATAAACCCGAATCCTTCTAGGCCCCCACAACTTTGTTTACGGGGTCGAAGTAGATACACGGGGTCGAACACAGGGACAAGGGGGGTAGTGTTGGGAACCCAGAATCGACACACTACACTCCGGCAGGTATAAAGAGATGATAAATTCCCGAAGAGGGAAGCATAAAGATGGCACGAACAAAACAAGAAAACTATCTCCAAGTGGAGTTACCAGAAAGATTTAAGGTTTTAAGCATTTAACAGTTTTTAGTGGTTTTCATTCAACAGAAACAGAAGAATATTCTTGGAGCTAAGGCGAGGTACGAGGGATAGAACTGCGGTAAAACAAGCGGAGGTAGAACCAATCCTGTACCCCTCCTCTTGAAGCGGGCACCTCTAACAAGGCATCGGTTCCACTCTCGGGGTCACCGGACTCAAATTAGAGTGGAAGGGTTACTAAAGCAACTCCGTTCCGGGCACTCTCGTACTCCAGAATAGGACCAAACACTAGAGCCACAACACAACTCTCGAAGTTGTTGCGACAGGAAAACACGATTCGATAGCTAAGCGAAACGCGATCCAAAACATGCAAGCTAGAGTTCAGATACCAAACATAGCAGTCATCCAACATATTGCACCAAGCATAGAGCAGCAAGTAAGTAAGCATTTATATTTCTATAAGCATTAAAAGTCTTAATTAGAATGCATGAGTAAAGAATTAAATAACAGAATTAACGATATGTGTCACCTTCTTGATGTAGAAGGACGACAAGCTACAGTAACCATCCCGCCCGATATCGGACAAAGGGCCTAGCCCGATACAGCCGTGTCGGGAGGCACGCTCTCTCAAGCGGCATACCGTGACGGGCGACTGTATCGCTCAAGGACCTGGCCGATACGCTCAAGTCGGGCGGCACACCCTCTCAGGCAACACGCCTGACGGGCGGAGCGTATCGGGTTTGTTATCGTGTCGGGCGTGGAGCTGTGTATCCTACTGCCGCGCACTGGTGTCGGGCACTCGTGTCGCGTATCTACATCGGCTGATATCGGCTCCCAGTGTCGCCCGGTACAGTCCTAGGTGAACCAATCCCCTCCCTCTCGGGATGAGGAAGAGCTCACCTAGTGTCGTCCGGTACGAACACTGGAGCACGATACACCTGCTCTCGCAGCCTCCTCCGAAGATTACTCGACTATCTAAAACCTGAAGTGACCAAGCTTGTCTGAATTGTCTAAGATTTCTTTTCGGCTCCCTGTAGCTGCTATTTATAGGCAGCTGGTCGGGAGAAGATATGGTGCTCGAAGCGCCACGTGCCCTCTTTTCCGCCGTTCATTTGGTGGTCGGCTAACGCGGGTATCTCCCGGTACAAGGAGGTCAGCTGTCGGGCGTCATGGCAAGGAGCGCCTGCCGGTAGGTGGCCGATATCGCGCGGCACATGGAGTAGTTGCGGTGCACTTGGCTCCCCGTCGGGTAAAGAGGTGTGTCGTCCATCAGTACCTTCTCGCGCGACATCCTTGCGTCGCGCGTCGTCGTATTTTTTTTTTTTGGTTAAGCCAGGGGTCGCTCTTATTCATCCCACACCCCTCATGTGGGCTAAATCATCATAAAGATACATCTCCCGCTCTTATAACCCAGGTATTTTCCCCAAAACCCACAAGAAAAGGAAACGAAAAAACACCACAAAGCAACGACAAAAGGAGGATCAATCATCAACCAAAGCATGCTCGACTACGATGTAGGGGGTCTTTTTCTTCTCTAATCTGATCATCCCGCAAATCTTGTTAGGGAATATACTAGAATCTGTAGCAAAAAAGATGCTAGATGATCTTTGTCCCATCCTTCCTATCTCCCTTGGAATGGCATTAACCATCTTATGCACACAGCCACCAATGATACTAGCCATCTGCAGCTCATCTCTAAGCTCCTTGACATAGGTTCTCGCTTTCCAAGGCACCGGAGCATCCTTCCAAAGGATATCATAAACAGCTCTATCATCCACCTCAATAGATGAAATATGAAGCAAATGATCACCCGCCAACTTCAGCCCCATCGCGCGTCGTCGTATCGCGCAGCCTTGCCGGTTAGCGTGTGTATCGGGCGTCAGGGGGCCGAGACAGTCTTGGACTTATTTGCGGGCCGGAACGGCCTTATTGGTACTAATTGGGCCAAACAGGGAGGAAACTCTGCAAAAGGTGGAAGTATTGGATTGAGAGCATTTCTTGGCCAATTATTGCGAAAATGCATATAAAAGTGAGGAAAACAGCAGAAAAGGGCAGTTTTGATAACAGAATAAAGGCCAAAAACATCACAAAAATGGGTGTTATCAGTCAGGAAGCAAGCTACTATCAACAATCAACTGGCACAGAGTGCATTATCAAATTTCGGTGTCTTGAACTCGTTGCAGGTACAACTGGCGGACATGCAGACGCACCAACGCCAGATCGACCAGCAGCTAGCTCAATTGGCTGAAATTGTGAAGAACCCATCAGGAAGGATTCCGTCCAATACCGAACCGGCGAAAAGAACGGGACAATGACCGCAGGAGCACGGATGAGATGCATGATGAAAAGAGCTTTGAGCGTCCAGCTGAAGACGAGAAACGCAGCGCTTTTCGGGAGGCAACCCGAGTTGTCTTTTTAATTCCTAGAATAGGACGTTTTACTTTCCTGCAAGAAAAACATTACAAACATTTTGGGATGTAATAAGGCCCGAGTCAGTGCATGCGCCCAATGCGCTGACTCCATTTTATGGGTCACCAAAGTATTCTTTAGGACGGGATGGGTAATGCTAGCTGAGGCCGGGACCTTAGTTTCGGGCCAGTGATGTTTTACTCCTCAACCGCTTTTGTTACCCCTTTTCGTTTTCAAGTTTCCTTTTCTTTCTTCTAGCTTTTGCTCCGAAGGTCATAACGGAAAGAAAGAAAAAAAGTGTTTCGGGCATTGCTAAAGCCATGACAAAAGACACTCATGGACGGCATGAGCCTGTGACGATCGTGCCAAAGGACTGATCACCCTTAGGCCGACGGATGGACTGCCCATCTCGGGAAGGAAATGCCCTATCGGCCGATGCATGCCCAGGATTGCTTGTCGTGTTTTCACCGTATCGAAAAATCGAGGTTGAGTTCGCTATATATATACGAACATGTTTTACCGTGTCGGGCTACCTGAATTACTGTGCTCGTGCTCCCGTATCATGCAAAAAGGACTTTGTGCTTTTTACTCCCGTTTCGCGCGACACCCCTTGCCTTCGTAACACGCGGAAATCCCGAGCTCTATGAGGTACAGCCCGACAGACCTATCGCCTGGTAGATCTATCGTGCAGCAGTCTTTGCCGCCCGACACGTTCTCTGTATACATGTATGGACTATCGGCCTTGTTAGCTTAACGATTGCGTATCGCCCGACATGCATATCGCGCAACGTATCTTTTAGTGACTATTGCCTGATATGCCCTGTCAGGCGAGAGTCGTGTCGTCCATTTTTATATCGTCCTAGATGTTTTGTGTCGGGAGGCACGCCATTTCCTTTGTGTATATACGAGCCGTATCGGGCATCTTTTATCACCCGACACGGCCGAGCATTTGTCGCCCTATCGCCTAGTCCGTATCGGGCGATACACGTCCCTAGTATCGGCCACATGACTTCACCGCGGAACCTGGTGTGTCGCCCGATACTGGGGGGGAGGGGGCCATGCAACCTTTGTACAAAAACACCGGGCCACACATTTATTCTTTATTGTATACTTCTTTCAAAAGCCAACATATTTAATCAAAGTATTTCTTTTGTTGTCTTACAGAGATGGCCCGCACCAAGATAATTGTTGTCCCCGTTGACTCTCAGGGTAGAAGGGTCTACCCAGAGACTGCGGCTGGAAACTCCAACGCCGGGCGGAAGCGCCCGAATCCAAGACCAGTCGAGGCCTCTACAACAGAAAAGAGGGCCAGGGTTGGAGGAGCGGCAACTCCAACTCCCCCAGCAGCAGTAGCAATCCCGGAAGCCTTGGCAGAGAGTTTCGAGCCAAGAAACGACGAGCATGCTCGCCGGTATGCTGAGCTGGTGCCCAAAATCTACCGCCCCAGCAGGTTCTGCCACGAAGCCTCATTCGCTAATCTGGGAATCAAGAGGAGGCTAAAGGTCATCCTCGCCGCGGCAGGATTAAAGAAAATCTGCTTCAGCAGGTATTCCTCGTAGGCCAGGCTGACAATGGAGTTCATGTCTTCCCTCAACCGGGTGAGAAACTCACCGGTGGAGAGAAAAGAATTCGGAGGGCCAGACAGACTCCAAGCCCGACTCTACAACTCGGAGTACACAATATCTGAGAAGTTTCTGAACCAGATCTTCTCTTCAAGCGAGGAGGAGAGGAATCTGATGGATAGCGGTGAGAGAATCACTGAGGGAGACGGGTTCGACCCCGTGAAGCTCTGGAACAAGTTAACCAGCGAATCTTCGTTCAAGCCGGGAAAGAAGGTGGCTGCTATGCACTCATGCTTCTGGAGGATAGTGCACACACTGGTGGCATGCCTCCTGTTTAGCAAGTACGAATCCAGCAACATATACACGGAGGAGCTGCATGTCATGTGGCACATAATGGAGGGCCGAGTGATCAACCTCGGACGATTTTTGATGAACAGACTACATCCGATGAAGGAAGCTACAAAGGACTACTGCATGGGTGGAATGGTCAACCTTATTGCAGAGGGACTCGGGTACCCGAAGGAGCCACACAGCCTTTCGAGGACGCAGGGTGATGAGATAATCGATACCAAGTACCTGATCAGGGCCAGTATCATCAGGAAAGAGGGGAGAGACTTTTTCTATAAGTTCGCAAGAACGAATATAGTCCTCCCACTCCCTCGTTGCGCTGACTATGACGTAGACAAACTAGTCTTCACCGTCACAGAAATTGAAGCCGTGGCGGCGAACACAGCCCAAGCCGCCACCACAAGAGTCCAAGAGAGGACAACTCCAGAGCTACCGACAACCGCTGGTGATAGAATTATCGCCACTCCATCCAAATCAACTACCGCCCCTGCGAGGCCGGTGGCAGCTGAGAGAGAACCGGTGATCGTAGAGGTCACTAAGACATCAACTTCGGGAGCTGCCACGGGAGAGGCAACCGCAGCCCCTGACATCCATGAAGGGCCTGTAGAGGCAGAAGAAGCACCTGAGCTGGACACCAGTAATGAGGTGTTCGCCGAGATCCTGGGAAGGGAGCTCGAAGGTGCGCGGCTGACACCGACACCGACACCGGTGTCCCCTGTCAAAGCCGCTAGAAGGATCGCCGAGGACGTAGAGGTGGAGCAGCATCCACCCACACCACAACCATCTTCACTAAGATATGAAGGCGAGGCAGAGGCGACCACAAGAGGACCAACACCTCACCCAGCAACATCTGCCACGCGAACAATTGAGATATGCTCCACCTCGTCTGGTGGACCATCACACGGGCAAGATGTCACGAGGACGGGAGGGAAGCCCTCAGGAACCCCTCCGTCACTCGGGAAGATGTTAGGTCATGAGCTCGACCATTTGTGGGAGGTAACAGACAACAACTCCGCTACTTGTTTTTGTTGGTATGTATGCCCTTAGAGCCAATCATGTGATGATTGGTGGGATACATTAAGATTGATTTGATAAACATCAAAGGCAAGCTTCCAATTCTTTCTGGTTCAGTCATATGAGATAGTGATAGAACAGATTGAATGTCTAGAGAATGACAGTACTCAATGACGTATGCTTTCAGGTTGAGGATCTGAACGATGAGATCATACAGATACTAAGAGTTTGTACATTCTTGTTATGTCCCTAGTCGGATGTCATTGTGGAAGGTAGATAGACAAGAATGACACACAAGACTAGATTGTGGTGTTGGTTGATGACAGAATCTCATTAGTCATGATATAGAGATATCAAACCAAACACATAGGTACTTGTTAGAGAACAAGTGTACCGGACAGACCCACCGTGAGTTTGACACATGGAACCATGAGATGGTAGTCACAGTCAGTACTCAAAGTGATGGTGGTGAGTGTGATTCTTAGACCTGAAATCACTGCACTCAACACATGTCGTTGGGCACACTTTGACATCATCAAACGCAGTCCTGAAACACGGGTTGTTATAAAGGTGATGATTGGGTGGCTTTGACACATGGGGCTTTTGAGGGGTGAGTGATAGATATGGGATTTGTCCCTCCTGAGGGAGTTTGATATCCAAGGCCACTTGATGAGTAGGATTGAGATAGGCGTGCGCACGCATGTGTGAATCAGTATGTGATATTGATGTCATACATATCTCCTTCAATCTACTCTGAGATCAAGAAAGTGAATGAACGTTGACAGGATGACAGTTCCATGCCTTGAGTTCATTCGGGATATCAGTGACAAAGGAATTATACATTCACTGTAACACCATTCACGGATTGTAGGATGAAAGTTGTTCTCCAACTTTCTACTTTCACTTGGGTAGCACTGATGTGTGACTAGGCACCACTCTTTGCTTGTGAAGTCATAAGTGTTATGGACTTTCACTGCCAACGTGAATTGGACCTGTAGGGTCACACACATAGGATTTAACCTGGAAGAGGAGTTTTGTCCACAAAGCAATGTTTAGATTGATTACTAAAGGAGTTTAGTAGTTCAATTAAACACTCAATTAGTCAATGTCTCAATATCGTATGGTTCAAGGTGTTGGACGCATTGATTGGAGTATCGGATTGATTGAAATCGCAATTGACTGATTTTGCCCAACCTGTGCTCCCAACCGATCGGCTCATGTGATGAACCAGTCGGCTGAGGTGCTGAACCGGTCGGCTGCAATGTCCAGGCCGATCGGCTCATGCTAGGTTGAAACGACTAGTTCAAGAGTTCAACCGATCGGCTCAACTGGTGCAACCGACCAGTTGGGAAAGTCATGTCGGCAAGAATTTTCCTTTGGTTTCAAATTGCCCAATTCGATTGGGAATAACATTGGTATACGATACCAATTGAGAACGAAACAAGGAAAGTCTTTTTGAGCCGGATTAGGACCATGAACCGATCGGTTCAGGGCACCAACCGATCGGTTGGAGTGCCCCAAACGATCGGCTCAGGTCCAACCGATCGGCTCAATGGCCGAACCGATCGGTTCAGTTGTGAACCGATCATTTCAAGTTGCGAACCGGTTGCCTTTTGTGGAAAATCTCGAACCCTTCTACTCCTGCTTTTTAGTCCCGTATTTCCGGGCACAGAGAACCCTGTCCCATGACCCACCTATATATATAGGGGTATTGGGGGCTTCTCAAAGTACAACTCAATGCAAGCCGGTTGCTTTGCGAAGTTGTCGTTCTCTCTGGTTTTGGTAACCGTGAGAGATCCCAAGCAAGTGCTTCCCGCAAAAGGGAGGTGCAGTAAGGGAAGGACAACTGCAGTTGCAACTGGTAGCAGGAGAGTGTGTTCGCGACTAGTACGTCAACAGGAGGGAGCGACTCCTTCCAATTCCTTGTGGGACAAGGAGAGTGGAGTTCCAGGTGGTCCGTGTGGACTACTACAGAGGCGGGAGGACACTGCCGCTCAGGAGGACAACTGTCATCCGACAGTCCGGTAGGAGGAGGAGTCGTCAGTCTCGGTGCGACCAGGAGCTGCACAGACACCGTCCAAGACCGGAGTTGAAGACCGCGCATTGCGCGAGGTATTGTCGCCGAGCAAGCCTCGGGACAAGGTATGATTCCACAAACCATCCTTTCCTATTATATAGACGTTGACGCGTTTCCTCGGTATGGGTTGGGGGAGAAAATTTTTTGTTTCCGCTGCCTTCTCTGTCTCCCCTAAAACCCAACAGTGGTATCAGAGCCACGTCAACTACTCTATATTTTAGGAATATCGATATGATCGATTTTGGTTTGTCGCCTTTATTTATTACATGCGATGCGAATAATATTGGCTTTATGCATGTCCAATCCTAAATCCACAAATCCCAAATTACATATATGATATGTATTATTAATGCACTCGATACGCGTCGCCCTTAAACAAGTTTTGTGGTGGATGTGTGTAGCGTGATTATGGCCTATAAACCCCTATCCGTGTGTGGTTGTTTGTGGTTGCTTGCATCTCGGTCTGCACACCGATCTTCCCTCTCTTATTCCTGATGTAACTCGAAATAATTCAAGATTCTTTCCTACCTTTGCTCCCCCCGAATGTTACTCGGGGTTTCTTATTTTAAAGCAATGTAAAAAAATAGGATAGATTTTATTTCCTGTTATGTCGAAGACCGGAGGACATCAAGACGACTGCTCAGACGATCGGTTCAAGGCGTGAACCGATCAATTGACGTTCCAGACGGTCGGTTCAAGGTGTGAACCGATCGGTTGATGACCGGTTCGAGGAGCGAGACGACCGGGTGGCGGACATGACGAGATGCACGACGACCAGGCGAACTGATCGGTTGGAGGAGCCAACCGATCGGCTGGTGGCACCCATACGACCGGCTGGAGAGTACAGATCATTCATGAGATGAGTTGATCAACTCGGAAGGCAAGGCACATAAGTTCATCTTGTACAGGTTGCATGTGATGTAGACCTAGATGACCGTGATTCTTCTTGGCTCGAGGAATCACATTAGGATGGCCATAATCATCGCTTTTTATCGTTTGTGTATGTTTTCTGTGGGATATAGCATGTATATGATACATACTATGTATTGTGGTGATTGGATATGTATATGTATATAAAATCAAATCCCTCATTAAAATATTAAGTCTTACATGCCTTCCATTAGCATCACACATGAAAAGCTCGATCGACCAAGCGTAGGTTACGCCAAAGCGTGGTGCGCCGTCTATCTTGTGGAAGTGTGAAGGGTAGACATGTAGGTTCTGCCAAAGAAGGGTGCATGTTCTATCGTGTCGGCTTTTGGGTTAGACTTAACTGGTGATTCTTAGAGCGTCTAGGCCCAGAGGCAAGGAATGTTCAATGCAAGGTGTTGTGCATGTTCATTCAATAAGAGTTGCATATGATGCAATTGGCAAGAGTTGCCTACCTGAGAGATCTAAATTGTGGGCGATCAGCCAAAGCTGACTCATGACTTAGAGGATTTCAGGATCTTGCCCACTAGAAGGTTGTACGCTGCAATCTTCCGAATTGATGGTGAGGGCTATCAATTTGAACTAAAATAGTGGGAGCGATAATTAATTAAAGGCCTAATTTTATCGTCAACTTTTCAAATCAATCAAATAAGTCAAAGGAGTTTTGGACTGAAATTGCATATATTTCCTTTTGTTAAAATAAATGGTTAATCAACAAATCACTTTATTTGTGATCGGTCTTTGAGACCAACAAATTAAATGGGAATAATTCCACGACTGGTTAGGACGATGAGAAGTGTTCTCAATCAAAGAGCGAAAGCTCTAAGTCCTAGTTATACCAGATGCAGATGAACTCGATCCCACCACATCAATGGCTGAAAGTATGATTATGGAAGCATACTGAGAAAGACATTGATGAGGAGTGCTTGATGTTGTGTTCTCTGAACTATGAGTTGCAGAGACAACATGAGACATATGATGTCTCCAAAACACTGTCCTAGTATGGCATGACAGAAGGAGATCCAATAAGGTATTCACACACTCAATGTGATTGGGTATGTGGAAAGACCTGACTAAGAAGGATTCCCTCTGAGCCAAGGGTTGGCTATTGGTATGATACTGCAAATGTTGCAAAAATCATACAATTCATGATAAGCTACAACATGAACAACTTTGACAAGCGTTGACAGAGTGGTTAGACATGTTGAGGATAGTAGAGGCAAAGATGAAGAAAGACAAACCATAATCTTTGATGTGATCAAAGAAAAGGTAAGTCTTAAGGGCAAGGACAAGGGCAAAGCAAAGAAGTGTTCTGATGCTAGCCAGCAGTCCAAGCCGTCTTCAGCCTCAAGGCACATGGGGAAAGCGTGTATGAGGGATTGCCCTCTATATCTAGAAGAACAAAAGAAGATGAAGGAGGGGATGGAAATCTCCACCTAAGGTATCATGAAATGAACCGCTTCTTTATCTGAGGTATATGATACCAAGATATGGATATGTCATATATGATATGCAATATCCGCAAAGAAGTGATGGCCTTTGTGAAAGGACCAAGAAAGAAGTACCCATAATTGGAGCAAGTGTTGCTGCCATAAGAGTATCTTTCAGTTTATTTCAGCCTAAAGGGCACGAAATAGAGTTGAGAACTGCTATTTCATATATTGCCAATAGATAGAAACACTTTATTATTGCATATTGTATGACGATGATGGCAATTAATAAAGTTGATGTTTCAATCTCAAAGATATGATCTTTGTGGCAATGCCTTGTTTATCTTATGATACATGGTATGCATAAGATAAAATGATACCTAAAGTTATTGATAACTCAAACAATCAAATTAGCATCAATCATGAGAAATTCATTTCTAGTTTCCATATGATGGATAAATCTAGACTCTTTTGGTTAGAGAACCAGTAAGAGACATGAATCTCTTGTACATGATTAATCAATCTTCACTAATGGTAGTGGGAGAATGATTGTCCTATTAGGTATAATACATGTGATGTATTTACATACCTATTGGAGCGAATGCTAATACTTCAAATGGTGTTTAGAGAAATACCAATATGAATATCTTGAAGTGTTCAAGATTATCATAAATGAAGTACAAATTTGGTAAAGTATTAATTCTTGATGAGATCAATGAATGAAACACTTGAACCAAATGTTTGAGATCCTTACGAGTGATTATGATAATGTATCATAGTGAACCCATGATTAAGGCATGGTGATGTCTAAATCAAGAAGGAATCATACTCTAAGGAGTTAGAGAATGATTATAAAATAACTGAATTCTTCTTAAGGATACCCCACACTAATAAAGGACATTAAGAATCACAAGGAGTTGTGAATTCTTATATTCTTGACAGATACACCTCAATTATCTATGTGATAAGTTGTTCATATGATGAGTCCACTATCTAGATGAATATGAGGAATCAAATTTTGAGTTATGGTATAAAACCATTACATCCTAAATGACATCCGTGTGAACCATAAGGTATGACCTTGATGGTAGCACTCATTGGATCATATCCATAAGTGCAAATGAGTCTTAAGTGTTAAGACACATGGATAACATTTTGAGAAGGATGATGCTTGTTAATTGCAACTTAATGACTAAGACATTTGTCATATGGATACTAAAACCGCATTCCTATGAGGAATAAAACCAGGATGTGTACGTGACACAACCTATAAGGTTTATGAATCCACTAATGCAAATGAAGTCTATAAGTTACAATGGACTAATCAATGTGATTGATTGAGTACAAGCAACTCAAAATTGGATCTTTACTTTGATGATATAGTCAAAGGGTTTGACTGATATGTCAAAGATAAAGAAGGGATCTGTGATTTAGTGGGAGCGTATTCACATTCCACATATTTATGTGAAATGGAATTGTTCTAGAATGGAAATCCAAAAGTGGAAATTATCTTTAAGGAAGACAGAGATGTTTCCTATATGATAGGAATAGAGATCTATAGAGATAGTTCTCGACAAATCTCTTGACCTGGAAAAGAGAGAGCATACATTGGCAATCTGTACTGAAGGGTTCAGTATGCACAGATTCAGTGGGAGAAAACTTGTCCATGTTATATGGATATTAGTATCCCAAGGCCAAGTGTCCAATTCTTATGAAGAATGGGAACACTAAGAATAGATATGGATCTATCATGTATGTAATCATCCCATTGTCTTGCATGTATGACATGGCAAGAATAAAATGCATTCATCATCTTGTATGTAGGACATGGCAATATGATGTGCTCATCCTGATAACTCGTATGTAGGACATGACGAGTGGATGTCTGTCTACTTCCAATAAGGGTTATTGGAATACCATAAGAACTTGATAAGTACTTGGGAAGTACTAGTTCTATGGAGATAAGGAAGAGTTCAATGTAAAGAGTTACATTTATGCGAACTTCCGAAAGGAAAGAAAATAAATCGCAAAATATATATAGGATATATAAAAGTGAAAGTTGGTTGATAATTGGAAATGTTCCAATAAAACTATTTAAAAGGAAATGCCGAGTATCTATGTGTTAGAGAACATCAGTAGATACTATATGGATCTGGAAGTTCATGAGATGAACTTATAGATATTCCACTCATTGATGACAAGTTTGGAATCCTTGATCATGCAATGTGGCTAAAGGTTAGCAATGGAATACTAGATCGCATATTACGGAAACTCCATCTCATACGTGTGACGTACAACGAATAGATGAGAGACATGCAATTTATACTGACTTTGGCAATGTGTTGCCATTACTCACTATGTTCGCACTAGAGCACAGTAACATGTGGGACATGTTTCAATATCACTATGAATATGATTCAAGAGTGATTGGCTCGCAGTGCAAGTGGGAGTCTGTTGGTATGTATGCCCTGAGAGCCAATCATGTGATGATTGGTGGGATACATTAAGATTGATTTGATAAACATCAAAGGAAAGCTTCCAATTCTTTCTGGTTCAGTCATATGAGATAATGATAGAACAGATTGAATGTCTAGAGAATGACAGTACTCAATGACGTATGCTTTCAGGTTGAGGACCTGAACGATGAGATCATACGGATACTAAGAGTTTGTACATTCTTGTTATGTCCCTAGTCGGATGTCATTGTGGAAGGTAGATAGACAACAATGACACACAAGACTAGATTGTGGTGTTGGTTGATGACAGAATCTCATTAGTCATGATATAGAGATATCAAACCAAACACATATGTACTTGTTAGAGAACAAGTGTACCGGACAGACCCACCGTGAGTTTGACACATGGAACCATGAGATGGTAGTCACAGTCAGTACTCACAGTGATGGTGGTGAGTGTGATTCTTAGACCTGAAATCACCGCACTCAACACATGTCGTTGGGCACACTTTGACATCATCAAACACAATCCTGAAACATGGGTTGTTATAAAGGTGATGATTGGGTGGCTTTGACACATGGGGCTTTTGAGGGGTGAGTGATAGATATGGGATTTGTCCCTCCTGAGGGAGTTTGATATCCAAGGCCACTTGATGAGTAGGATTGAGATAGGCGTGCGCACGCATGTGTGAATCAGTATGTGATATTGATGTCATACATATCTCCTTCAATCTACTCTGAGATCAAGAAAGTGAATGAACGTTGACAGGATGACAGTTCCATGCCTTGAGTTCATTCGGGATATCAGTGACAAAGGAATTATACATTCACTGTAACACCATTCACAGATTGTAGGATGAAAGTTGTTCTCCAACTTTCTACTTTCACTTGGGTAGCACTGATGTGTGACTAGGCACCGCTCTTTGCTTGTGAAGTCATAAGTGTTATGGACTTTCACTGCCAACGTGAAATGGACCTGCAGGGTCACACACATAGGATTTAACCTGGAAGAGGAGTTTTGTCCACAAAGCAATGTTTAGATTGATTACTAAAGGAGTTTAGTAGTTCAATTAAACACTCAATCAGTCGATGGCTCAATATCGTATGGTTCAAGGTGTTGGACGCATTGATTGGAGTATCAGATTGATTGAAATCGCAATTGACTGATTTTGCCCAATCTGTGCTCCCAACCGATCGGCTCATGTGATGAACCGGTCGGCTGAGGTGCTGAATCGGTCGGCTGGAATGTCCAGGCCGATCGGCTCATGCCAGGTTGAAACGACCGGTTCAAGAGTTCAACCGATCGGCTCAACTGGTGCAACCGACCAGTTGGGAAAGTCATGTCGGCAAGAATTTTCCTTTGGTTTCAAATTGCCCAATTCGATTGGGAATAACATTGGTATACGATACCAATTGAGAACGAAAAAAGGAAAGTCTTTTTGAGCCGGATTAGGACCATGAACCGATCGGTTCAGGGCACCAACCGATCAGTTGGAGTGCCCCAAACGATCGGCTCAGGTCCAACCGATCGGCTCAATGGCCGAACCGATCGGTTCAGTTGTGAACCGATCATTTCAAGTTGCGAACCGGTTGCCTTTTGTGGAAAATCTCGAACCCTTCTACTCCTGCTTTTTAGTCCCGTATTGCCGGGCACAGAGAACCCTGTCCCATGACCCGCCTATATATATAGGGGTATTGGGGGCTTCTCAAAGTACAACTCAATGCAAGCCGGTTGCTTTGCGAAGTTGTCGTTCTATCTGGTTTTGGTAACCGTGAGAGATCCCAAGCAAGTGCTTCCCGTAAAAGGGAGGTGCAGCAAGGGAAGGACAACTGCAGTTGCAACTGGTAGCAGGAGAGTGTGTTGGCGACTAGTACGTCAACAGGAGGGAGCGACTCCTTCCACTTCCTTGTGGGACAAGGAGAGTGGAGTTCCAGGTGGTCCGTGTGGACTACTACAGAGGCGGGAGGACACTGCCGCTCAGGAGGACAACTGTCATCTGACAGTCCGGTAGGAGGAGGAGTCGTCAGTCCCGGTGCGACCAGGAGCTGCATAGACACCGTCCAAGACCGAAGTTGAAGACCGCGCATTGCGCGAGGTATTGTCGCCGAGCAAGCCTCGGGACAAGGTATGATTCCACAAACCATCCTTTCTTATTATATAGACGTTGATGCGTTTCCTCGGTATGGGTTGGGGGAGAAAATTTTTTGTTTCCGCTGCCTTCTCTGTCTCCCCTAAAACCCAATAGTTTTTCCCTAACCCGCAAATATGTGTCTCTTCAGGACAGGATGAGCAGCCAAGAGCGAGAGCTGCTGAGTGGACTAGAGGTCA
This sequence comes from Alisma plantago-aquatica, assembly GCA_963693085.1. Taxonomy (NCBI): domain Eukaryota; kingdom Viridiplantae; phylum Streptophyta; class Magnoliopsida; order Alismatales; family Alismataceae; genus Alisma; species Alisma plantago-aquatica. Next base: position 247,211,749 of record OY856411.1, read on the forward strand.
TAAATTCAATAATGCAGCAAGTTCTCCAATGCCTCGACAAGATCGAGGAAAGGCTGGATAGAGGGGACGACCATCCGCGTCGAAGGCAGCCGAGACGGTCACCGTCACCCCCGAGCCGTGGCTCTCCATCATCTCCGTCAGCATCTCCCTCGACATCAGTATCACCCTCCTCCTCCAGCAGGCGATCCTCGACGCCCAAGGAGGGGACGCAACTGAAGTCCACCGACGGACCTCCAGCAGGACAGGCGAGCTCCGTAGTTCCCGAGGAAGAAAATCCCTCAGTCCCCCTGGATGATATTGAAGATGACAACGGAGATGTCAGCATCAGAACGGACTCGTCTGACGAGTCAGAGGGAGAAAAGGGGGGCGTGTATGCCACCAATGAAAGACACTTCCCTCGAGGAAGACGCTCGATGGCGGACAAGTTACGTGAGCCATCAGAGATACCTTCCTTCGAGATGGCCGACTTCGACAGAAGGGCCATCGGCTACCTGTCGATCAGAGACCAGAAACTGCTAGACAAGGTCCTAAGATCGGAGGCAGATGAAGAAGACGTTGTCTGGAGCGAAAACTACTTCTCCGTACAATGGGGAACTCTCCGCAACATGTTCCGCTCGCCGGCCGTCGTCAAAAAAAGGCTATTCAGGGTCCTTGAGAATGCTATAATAGAAAATATCGATAGTAGGATAGGTCAGAGGAAAATATACTGTGCCACCCCAACCTTGGCGAGAAGGTTGATGTGTAGAGAATTAGACTCCTCTGCGGTGTCCAACATGCTACAACACATTGAGGAGCATAACCCTAACCTCGTGTTGGCACCATACAAGCACCACAAAATATGGTTGCTCTGCGTAGCAGACCTAAGGAACCACAAAGTCCGGCTCCTAAACTGTAGCTACAACGAAATGCCGCACTCTGGGATCGCCTTCAGCCACCCGGAAGACAAAAACCTGAGGCTTCTACCGGTGCGTCTTCAAAGAGTTATAAAGCGAGGAGCCAAACACCACAGCGGTGTTTGGAACTTCTTTTCTATTCGTGACTTCCCCGTCCAGGCTGAAGAGGGAAGCGGAAACAGTGCCTTGGTCATCTTAAGTGCCATTGAGGTGCTCAGTACATTTGGCAACTTGAGGGCCCTTAGGGGCCATTGTTTCTATCAACGCAGGGGCATCTACGCCATGTTGTTGATCAAGGACAAGCGCTATTTCCGGGATGCATGGGTACCAGAGCAGCTGCTGGACGGTGACCTAGGTGAAGACTCTTCTCAGTCCAGCAGCCCCTCAGAAAAATAAGAAGAAGTGGCGACCGTAAGACATGGGGCATGCAAGGAACTAATGGTCCTTAAGAGAGTGCACATGATGGAAGAAACTGCTTCGCCTAAAGAAACAGAAGGAATGATCAAAAACTTTGACCGTTTCTCGTGCGCCACGCTCACGCAGGAGCAGGTAGATGTAATCCTTCTGAAGTTAGCAGATGCTACCCCGAGGAATGTCATTTACAAGGCGGGCAATGTCGTAGTCCCTATTGATGAGTTAAGGGACGTGGTTAAAGAAGGAGGATGTTTGGCAATATCGGTATTAACCGCTTGCGTCCAATTATTACAACTAAAGTTCGACCACGCATATATAGCACATCCTATGTTGTTTAACGACGTTTGCCTAGCCGAAAAAATAGGAGCACAGAAACTTTTTCTGGAAGATTTGGAAAGCGGAGTCCCTAGCCAAATCTTTCTGCCAATTCTTCATTATAACCATTGGACGCTCCTGACGATGTACACCCGGCAACGAGCAGGAATCTTTTACAACAGCTCGGACGGCAACAAGAACCATCCAGTGTCGTGTACATCAGAACCGCTGTCATCCGTCGAACGCTTAACTCGGAAATACTACGACGGGGTGACAAAGATGATACAACCATTCCTGGACACACAAGCAAACAAATGGCACGAGCTTCAGTTCTGCCACCGCAGCCCAGAACAGATCCCATTATCCAACGACTGCGGCATCCACGTCCTGGAGTGGATAGCGAATAAAGAGATGCCTGACCAGCTCCATCACATCGATTACCACAGCAAAAGAGGAGAATATGTGTGGGAGCTTCTATCTGACGAAGGCGCGCTCATCGGCTAACCCTCACTGGATTAGCATTACCTTGCCTAATCTACTTCACAACTCTGCGACAGAGTGTGGAGTAAGTTTGGGGGGGGGGTACCATGGTACTAGTGTGGGAGGTACAAAAATTTCTAACTTAATCCTTTGATTCTTTTGTTTATCATGCATACATATACTTGTTCATATAAAACTCTTGGATACATATACATGTTCATATAAAATTTTATAATTTTTGTTATGTATATGTACAAAGTTTCTGTAATATTAGTAAAAACCTGATGCAACTGCTTGCAAAAGTTGTTTTCTGTATGCTTAATGTTATGCAAGTCCTGTTATATCTTTTTGATAATGCTACTTCAAATGAACAAAAGAATATGTTTTGCTATGTCAAAAATTTTCAAAAATATAATAATCTCGCAGACAGCTAAGAGACGAGTATGGAGAAGGAAAAAGTTGTCCAAACAGCAAGAATCTCCTTGTTTCCCTTACCCGACAAAAATCCTAAAAAGAGAGAGAAACCACATGAGAGTGAATAAAAGCATGAGATTTGTGCCCAATAAAAGAAAAAGAAAAAAAAATATACACACACTTGTTTTCCAAAAGTACCCATCTTTAGGCATGGTAGATCTGGGGCAGTGGTACGTAGGATGTGAAATTACTGCTCTAAAGCCAACTCGCTTGGACTGCAGGGACCACTTGCCCGTTAACGGACCCTTACCTGGATGGACCGATGGGAAACAAGAAGAAAACCCAAAAAGCCTTAGCCTACCCTATACACAACTTTCTGCCCCGAAAATAAAGTTGTTTGGTGTGGAAGCTAACTTCAGAATCATACAGCAACGTCTCGCCGAAGCTGTAGAGAATAATCTTACTTAAACAATAAGGCAGGAAAAACAAAATCTTTTGTTCATAATGAGACAACATTATCTCTAAAGGCATTACAATACTTGTTTTACATCTTGGCCTGAGAAGCATACTACGCAAGAAGAAACATCACCAAATAAAGTTTATATATTGATTGAGGACAATCAAAAAGCTAAGTTTGGGGGAGTTGATAACACCAAATTTTGTGACGTTTTAGACTATTTTTCTGTTATCAAAACTGCCCTTTTCTGTTGTTTTCCTCACTTTTATATGCATTTCCGTAATAATTGGCAAAGCAATGCTCTCAGTCCAATATTTCCATCTTTTGCAGAGTTTCCTCCTATTTTGGCCCATTTAGCACCAATAAGGCCGATCCGGCCCGCGAATAAGACCAAGACTGTCCCGGCCCCCTGCCGCGCGATACGACGACGCGCGATGCAAGGATGCCGCGCGAGAAGGTACTGATGGACGACACACCTCTTTACCCGACGGGGAGCCAAGCGCGCCGCAACTACTCCATGTGCCGCGCGATATCGGCCACCCACCAGCAGGCGCTCCTCGCCAAGACGCCCGATAGCCGACCTCCTTGTACCAGGCGATACCCGCATCAGCCGACCACCACATGAACGGCGGAAAGGAGGGCACGTGGTGCTTCGAGCACCATATCTGCTCCTGACCAGCTGCCTATAAATAGCAGCTACAGGGAGCCGAAAAGACAGCTTAGACAATTCGGACAAGCTTGGTCACTTCAGGTTTCGGATAGTCGAGTGATCTTCGGAGGAGGCTGCGAGAGCAGGCGTATCGTGCTCCAGTGTTCGTACTAGGTGACACTAGGTGAGCTCTTCCTCATCCTGAGAGAGAAGGGATTAGTTCACCTAGGACTGTATCGGGCGACACTGGGAGCCGATATCGACCGATGTAGATACGCGACACGAGTGCCCGACACCAGTGCCCGATAGTAGGACACGCAGCTCCACGCCCGACACGATAACAAACCCGATACGCTCCGCCCGTTAGGCATGTCGCCTGAGAGGGTGTGCCGCCCGACTTGAGCGTATCGGCCAGGTCCTTGAGCGATACAATCACCCGTCGCGGTATGCCGCTTGAGAGAGCGTGCCGCCCAACACGGCTGTCTCGGGCTAGGCCCCTTGTATGATATCGGGTGGGATGGTTACTGTAGCTTGTCATCCTTCTACATCAAGAAGGCGACACATATATTTAATTCTGTTATTTAATTCTTTACTCATGCATTGTAATTAAGACCTTTAATGCTTATAGAAATAGAAATGCTTACTTACTTGCTTCTCTATGCTTGGTGCAATATGTTGGATGACTGTTATGTTTGGTATCTGAACTCTAGCTTGCATGTTTTGGATCGCGTTTCGCTTAACTATCGAATCGTGTTTTCCCGTCGTAACAACTTCAAGAGTTGTGTTGTGGCTCTAGTGTTTGGTCCGATTCTGGAGTACGAGAGTGCCCGGAACAAAGTTGCTTTAGTAACCCTTCCACTCTAATTTGAGTCTGGTGACCCCGAGAGTGGAACCGATGCCTTGTTAGAGGTGCCCGCTTCAAGAGGAGGGGTACAGGATTGGTTCTACCGCCGCTTGTTTTACCGCAGTTCTATCCCTTGTACCTCGCCTTAGCTCCAAGTATATTCTTCTGTTTCTGTTGCATGAAAACCACTAAAAACTGTTAAATGCTTAAAACCTTAAATCTTTCTGGTAACTCCACTTGGAGATAGTTTTCTTGTTTTGTTCGTGCCATCTTTATGCTTCCCTCTTCGGGAATTTATCATCTCTTTATACCTGCCGGAGTGTAGCGTGTCGATTCTGGGTTCCCAACACTACCCCCCTTGTCCCTGTGTTCGACCCCGTCTATCTACTTCGACCCCGTAAACAAAGTTGCGGGGGCCTAGAAGGATTCAGGTTTATAAATGTAAAAGCTCGACTACCTCAAATCCGCCTCCATTTTTAGGATGCGCGATTTAGGCTGGTCAATGGTTAATCCCTTATGTCTCATGTACTCAATTTGGTGAATGAGATACTCTTTGAGAGTAGATTCTGTGACAAACTAAAATCCAGAGACTAACTAGATTTTCTGTAGGTTGAATAATAAAAATCAAAATAGATTGGACCAGTACCAAATTGTTGTCTAGTTGAATCAATATCTTGCAACACAACAAGAGAGAATGATGGAAAATTGAGCAAAAATACAAGAAGAGATTGTCATGCCCAAGAAAAAGTGTACAAAGTCAAGAGACAAAAGAAACTTAAGGACTTTTTCCATCCTAAGGCCTCATACATTCATTATCATTTAGTTCCACTAGTGATCACAACTCTGCAATTCAAGATAAAAGACAATAGGTGCTAATGACACATAACATTGCTTTTGCAGGAAATAAGAGAGATGAAAGTAACGACCATATGTAGAGAGATTTATGTGCACTAGACCAGAAGCTAGGCATGTATGAAAAAGTCATCAGACTACATCTGTTCAAATATTCCCTTTTTAGTTGATCCAACATTTGTAAACTCCCTATAAGGGAATAACATCACAACATGAGAAGAGTTATGTAGTAAAACTCTAGGAGAAATTTTGTCCCTCTTCTCTCACCTACCATATCAGAGGGATATAACACAATTTGCTATGATCCCTAGAGTGTCATTGGAAAATGCTCGGGAAACATACAAGGAGATCCTCAGGCAAAGCCCCCACCATGAAATATCACAAGCTTCATTATCATACCTTCTATACGGGGATGATGATGATGATACAAACAAGTTTCCAGATTCCATGTTTGATAAAAAAATTATGTGCCAAAGCTACAATAGCTCATGTAGAGTTGTGAGCCTTGGAGATGGTAACAAAGCCAATTGAGGCAAGTCCAGTCATGGATGTGTTCTCAAAGTAGCTATGGAAAAAGAGAATGCAGAGTTGAATAATATAGTCAAGTCTTTAAAGCTAATAGCACTAAAAGTTGAGAAACTTGAAAAAATCTTTCAGTTCTTATGAAAGACATCGACCAGAATAACTACATGTGAAGATAGTCATACGAATCTGTGAAGTCTATAAGACTAACAAACACTCCATATTGGAATACCATCTTTATGATGTAATGATGAATATTCACAATTGCAATGTGATGACAATTATGTGGAGGATTGGACCTCTAATCCGAACATCCTAGGTCAAGGGTACTACAACCCAAATCAAAACTTAAATAATATCGGGATTGTAATATCCTCAAATTTTGGTAAAAATTGAACTATAAAATATGATGCAATTTGATAATTCCTCAATGATTTTATTGTTGGAATAGTAATGTTAATTTCCTTTGTCGCACAAGTGCTTTTGGCACAAGACAAATAGATAAACGGAATCCATGCATTAATAAATAGTAATGACTTTTGATATTGATAAATGTTTTCCAAAGGAGAATAAAGTTAATAATGTGTTAGATAATTAAAAGAATACTTATGTTTCTATTATTGGAAACACAATGGTTGGGACACCAAATAGTGTTACCTTGGGTTGCCTTTTTGGTATGTTGAAGGATAATTACAATATAAAATAATGAGAGGATTTATAAGATAATTCAAGATAATATGCGGATTGGATAATTAATTAAAAGATTATCCACCTTGTTCCTGGAAGCCAAATAAAGAAACAATATGTAATTTTCCTAAAAGAAATGGAAAACATGGTTTAAAGGAAGATGAAGAGAGGGAGTTTACTTGGTGGTGTTTCGTGAATATCCATGATAATCAACAAGGTAACTCTTTATAATAAGAATAAAAGGATCAGATACCAATAAGGGAAGAAGTGCTATTGTGAGACTCGTATTGGGGATACGATCGTGACTTTCGAAAGAAGGAAGCGGGGTTGGTTGTTGTAGTATGGACTCCTTCAGATTTTTCCCCTGGAAGGCATACATATATATGTGTGTAGAGACCATGGGGAATCCTCATTGCAACCACAACCTCCTCCCCTCTCTCGTATCTCCATCCTTCAAGTTCGAGCAATTGGGGTTTGCATCTAGAACCGGTATCAGGTCTGCAAAGGGTCACACCAAAACCAGGAATCAGGAACAGCCATGCGTGGTCTTTCCCGCATCCTTCAATATGTCGTGGAAGGGCAGATGACCAAATCACAGGACCTTATCTCATCGCTGCAGCGATGGTCCTCCTCCTTCAAAGAGTTCTTCAAGGCTGATCACGGCAGATCACCTCCTTCACCAACCCACACTCTGTGCTTCTCCCCACAACAACCCTCTATCCTGCTTTACTGTGAGGAGAGGGTGAACGGAGGATACAAGGGGCGACGACGGGAAGTGGGCATGGTCTGCGACACCGGCGTGGCTTCTTCTGCGTCTGAGCATAACGGGCGACCAAAGCGTGAACGTAGGCGTGCACCCTGGTCGGGTTGCTCTGACCGGCCGGTCTGAGAAAACGCAACACCTGAACCATGCCCCCACTCGTCCAACGAAGAGGGTGTTCTCCCCGCCACCTGTGGTGGCACCCGATGAAGCTGATAAGAACTCCGAGTCTGAGAGTATCCACTGAGGGCGCAGGGATTCGCGGCGGCCATCCAGCACCCAAGGGCAATGAGCGGATCGCCAGCAAGCTGACCCTCCGCGGCGTCGGGACTGCAGGCAGATGTTGCGTGAGGAAGAAGAAGCCTGTGAATCAAATGGCTATTAAACCCCCCACTCGCAATCTAACTCAATCACCCAGGTGAGGACAAAATCATAATTTAGTTATGTTTTTAAGTTCTTGCCCGCGTGGCCTTGCGCCAAGCCTGCATGGCAAATAAGAGTTTAGCAAACGCTGATGTGTCAGCGGATGATTGGTCCAAATCAATTTATCTTGCAAATTGTGTAGTTAATTATTGGTAACTCAGAATATATTGAAACTAAATATCAAATTGCTCAGGAAAACGAGAAGAATCTAAATAAAATAATAGAAGAAATTGATTATGCTTCCTGTTCTAAAAGTGTCTACAATACATGTTCTAATGTGTTTAATGTAAGGGAAAGCTTAGTTTTGGTTAATATGATGCTTAATTGGACATATTCGTTTATGTTAAGCTAATACCTGATCTAGACATGGATAATGAATAAATCCTTGATAATTATGAATAATGGATGATTCTAGATTAGTAATTTTATTCATTTTGTTTAGGGTTTTACAACCAACATGGACATCTTGAGATAATCTTAATACTGATAATGTGAACTAGATGTAATGAGTAAGCTAATGTGCTTAAGTTGATGATTAGGGTTTTGCCTGATATTCATAACTGAATTTATAATCTTAGAAACCATAACGTGAGGAGTTAGGGTCTGTGACCCTAAACCCAGATCCAAACATGAGATAATCCTAAACCCTAGTTTAGGAACACATCAAGATCTAAGTAATATAATGTGAACACATGGTGACACATATGTAATATGTATATTTCAGATTGAATGCGTGTTGCTTGGATGTTTGGATATACTCTTAAAGTACATATGATGTTATGCATGGTTTCTGCGATGGCATAAGGTATGTGGTTACACTTATGAATACACGTATCGAATTATGAGATTTCCGATGTTTCTCGATGAGATTGAACGACAAATAAAGTGCTTGCTTGTTTATTTAGTTCTTGCAAACTATAAAGTGCATATGAGTATCATGTAAAGTAAATAATAGTATTCTGAACCCTGGGTTAGACTGATCTTAAGGGTAATGCACATGAGCCCCAGAGGGACAGTGATTACACCTGAGGTAGTTGACCAGATATGGGTTAGAATATGAAAACAAGTTTATTTTCTTATATTCAAGATAAAGATGTTTGCTTATATCTGTACTTGTGATTATTGTGTGATCCCATATACCAGTATAGCAATATAATGATCACGTATTTATTTGTCGGCGTTTTAGGTATCAGATATACTTGATTCGTGGACATGAGGGTACAAATATAGATGTTGAAGACACTACAGCTTAATCATGAAGGTTTAGTCTTAATGGTTTATCTTCACAACTGTAAAAGTTAATTCTGTTTAAAAAGTTATGTAACTCCTTAGAGGAGCTTTTTATCTAAATATGTAAATATTTGATCATTAATGGAAATTGTTTACTATTCTGTATTATTTCATGAATCTGATCCTGGAGTATATGATTAACGATCTGTGACTTTAAGGTCTTTTAGACACTCAACAGTGCGGGTCGTTACAATTGGTATCAGAGCACAAATTCATCAACTAATACTTAATAGTTTATAATTTCAAATCAACCTTAGAAAATTTAAGAGAAAAATTAGTAAAGCTTAATGTGTCTTTTAGGTTTCTCATCTCACATTTCATCTACTTCTCATCTCTTTCTTAAAAAAAATCTTTGAAAAGAAAATATTAATAAGAGAAGTAAAATGTGAAACTTAAAATCGGTAATCAACATGGTGTGGTGGTATGGGACACTACCTATGTGAAACTTAAAATCGGTAATCAACATGGTGTGGTGGTATGGGACACTACCCATGTGAAACTTAAAAATTGGTAATGAACATGGTGTGGTGGTATGGGATACTACCCATGTGAAACTTAAAATCATGAATTAGAAAGATAAGGGATGGTCTAGGTAACCCAATCTCCCATGCATATGGGCATGAGGAGCATAAAACTTATGTGATAAGTCTTAAGAGACAAAAAAAACCAATAGTTATATATATACATGAAAATGAAAAGTTGGAATATAACTTGCTCAAACTCCTCATGTTGTCTCTAGAAGTTTAGTGATGGTGGCCAAGCCCCTGGAGGGGAAGGCTGAGGTAGCACCAAGTCCTGGAGGGAAGGTGACCCAAGTTCATTGAATGGATAGAGACCATGAGGGGGTATTCCAGAGATTGAGCAAACATGGGTTGACATGTTATAATGATAAAAGTTATGCCTAACGATAAAACAAGGAGGTGTCTAAGAAACCTTTAGGGTTAGTGTGCCAACCTGGGGTGGGTCAACCCAAAGAGTGGGAAGATGAACTATGAGGGAGGCAAAACCTAGATCTTGGGATCAGGTTGTGGATAGAGAGCCTAACCCCCTCCTATGAGCCAAGAATGCACCCTAGGGTAGGACTTTCCCTTAAAAGGTAAGTGAATAAATGTAATTAAGTATTGAGATAACTTAAATTCTTTGAACCCAAGGATGCCAACTCTAAGTGACACAGCTGGTCAAGCCCAGGAGGGAAGACCAGTAAGGCACCAAGCCCAGGAGGGAAGGTGGCCTAAGTGGACGACCAAGCCCAGGAGGGAAGGTCATGAAAAGGTCAAGGCCAGGAGGGAAGACCAGGCAGGCACCAAGCCTAGGAGGGAAGGTGGCCTAAGTCCACAATGTAGTTGTTTAGGATCAAGCCCTGGAGGGGAAGATCACAGAGGTCAAGCCCAGGAGGGAAGACCGACATGGCACCAAGCCCTGGAGGGAAGGTGGCCCGAGCCCAATGATGGGACAACACTGCATTATGTGTACTCAAAAGAGAGATATGAAGGCAATCTGGGTTAAAGAATTAAATAAGAGAATAATGTGCTTAAAAGATGTGACATCTCAAAAGAAACCCTTAGGGAGGGTAGAGTCCTAATGCAATCCTAGGGTCAAGTAGGGTGTATTAGAGGTACATTGGACCGATGGGTTAGGAGTTGATTGTTCCCTGAATGCACAAGACCATGTGGTCGGGAGGTAACAACTAGGTTTATCCAAGGTACATGACTCAAGAGATTATCTACCTCTATGAGGATCATGGAGCCTAATGGGTGAATATGAAAGGCACTCTCTTGATGCATAAGGATGAGATCACTCCAAAAGTACCTATACCCCTAGAGACCTCAAGGATTTGGCTAAGGCTCATAATGATACATGAGATGTAAATATAAAAGATATAAAGAAGTCATGAAAATACAAACTTGAGAGAAGTTGTGCCCTAACTTAAGATTAAGAAAAGGGACACTTGACTCCATGAGATAGAAGAATGCTATAAAATTAAGAGAAAGAAAGTTTAGAGTCATGATTCAACTTAATATATGAAATTGCAAGGTGATGTGTGGATGTACTATCTCCGCTCTTGGAATGGATTGAACTTTGTGTTTGGGCTGCAGCCAAATGCTCATTTCATTTCATTATAAGGGAGGGAGATTGGATAGACACACATTATGCTTAAAATTGAGATAATGAGGATGAATATCCTACATTTAATGGGTAATGACGTGACCTAGGGTTAGAGGTGTTACCTCACCCTTATGTGCAAAAAAAATCATAGGTTGGAAACCTAGGTGAAAAGAGAGATCACCAAGTAATAATGAAATCATCAAGAGATGATGGGAATACTAGAGATATAAATATGCTTGAATTTCAATTTAGGTGCCAATCTCAGTAATAAAACAAAAAAAAATTGTTTAAGTAGGGTGCTAACCCGATGTCTTGAAAAGAAGATGAGTTATCATTCACCTAGGCTTAGTAGACCTAAATTTTGAGGACAAAATTCCTTTTAAGGAGGGGTGAATGTAATATCCTCAAATTTTGGTAAAAATTGAACTATAAAATATGATGCAATTTGATAATTCCTCAATGATTTTATTGGTGGAATAGTAATGTTAATTTCCTTTGTCACACAAGTGCTTTTGGCACAAGACAAATAGATAAACGGAATCCATGCATTAATAAATAGTAATGACTTTTGATATTGATAAATATTTTCCAAAGGAGAATAAAGTTAATAATGTGTTAGATAATTAAAAGAATACTTATCTTTCCATTATTGGAAACACAATGGTTGGGACACCAAATAGTGTTACCTTGGGTTGCCTTTTTGGTATGTTGAAGGATAATTACAATATAAGATAATGAGAGGATTTATAAGATAATTCAAGATAATATGCGGATTGGATAATTAATTAAAAGATTATCCACCTTGTTCTTGGAAGCCAAATAAAGAAACAATATGTAATTTTCCTAAAAGAAATGGAAAACATGGTTTAAAGGAAGATGAAGAGAGGGAGTTGACTTGGTAGTGTTTTGTGAATATCCATGAAAATCAACAAGGTAACTATTTATAATAAGAATAAAAGGATCAGATACCAATAAGGGAAGAAGTGCTATTGTGAGACTCGTATTGGGGATACGATCGTGACTTTGGAAAGAAGGAAGCGGGGTTGGTTGTTGTAGTATGGACTCCTTCAGATTTTTCCCCTGGAAGGCATACATATATATATGTGTGCAGAGACCATGGGGAATCCTCATTGCAACCACAACCTCCTCCCCTCTCTCGTATCTCCATCCTTCAAGTTCGAGTAATTGGGGTTTGCATCTGGAACCGGTATCAGGTCTGCAAAGGGTCACACGAAAACCAGGAATCAGGAACAACCGTGCGTGGTCTTTCCTGCATCCTTCAGTATGTCGTGGAAGGGCAGATAACCAAATCACAGGACCTGATCTCATCGCTGCAGCGATGGTCGTCCTCCTTCGAAGAGTTCTTCAAGGCTGATCACGGTAGATCACCTCCTTCACCACCCCACACTCCGTGCTTCTCCCCACAACAACCTTCTATCTTTCTTTACTGTGAGGAGAGGGTGAACGGAGGATACAAGGGGCGACGACGAGAAGTGGGCATGGTCTACGACACCGGCGTGGCTTCGTCTGTGTCTGAGCATAAGGGGCGACCAACGCGTGAACGTAGGTGTGCACCCTGGTCGGGTTGATCTGACCGGCCGGTCTGAGAAAACGCAACACCTGAACCGTTCCCCCACTCGTCCAACGAAGAGGGTGTTCTCCCCGCCACCTGTGGTGGCGCCCGATGAAGCTGATAAGAACTCCGAGTCTGAGAGTATCCACTGAGGGCGTAGGGATTCGCGGCGGCCATCCAGCACCCAAGGGCAATGAGCGGATCGCCAGCAAGCTGACCCTCCGCGGCGTCGGGACTGCAGGCGGACGTTGCGTGAGGAAGAAGAAGCCTATGAATCAAAGGAATATTAAACCTCCCAATCGCAATGTAACTCAATCACCCAGGTGAGGACAAAATCATAATTTCATTATGTTTTTAAGTTCTTGCCCGCGTGGCCTTGCGCCAAGCCTGCATGGCAAATAAGAGTTTAGCAAACGCTGATGTGTCAGCGGATGATTGGTCCAAATCAATTTAGCTTGCAAATTGTGTAGTTAATTATTGGTAACTCAGAATATATTGAAACTATATATCAAATTGCTTAGGAAAACGAGAAGAATCTAAATAAAATAATAGCAGAACTTGATTATGCTTCCTGTTCAAAAATTATGTACAATACATGTTGTAATGTGTTTAATGTAAGGGAAAGCTTAGTTTTGGTTAATATGATGCTTAATTGGACATATTCGTTTATGTTAAGCTAATACCTGATCTAGACATGGATAATGAATAAATACTTGATAATTATGAATAATGGATGATTCTAGATTAGTAATCTTATTCATGTTGTTTAGGGTTTTACAACCAACATGGACATCTTGAGATAATCTTAATACTGATAATGTGAACTAGATGTAATGAGTAAGCTAATGTGCTTAAGTTGATGATTAGGGTTTCACCTAATATTCATAACTGAATTTATAATCTTAGAAACCATAACGTGAGGAGTTAGGGTCTATGACCCTAAACCCAGATCCAAACATGAGATAATCCTAAACCCTAGTTTAGGAACACATCTAGATCTGAGTAATATAATGTGAACACATGGTGACACATATGCAGTATGTATATTTCAGATTGAATGCTTGTTGCTTAGATGTTTGGATATACTCTTAAAGTACATATGATGTTCTGCATGGTTTCTGCGATGGCATAAGGTATGTGGTTACGCTTATGAATACATGTATCGAATTCTGAGATTGCCGATGTTTCTCGATGAGATTGAATGACAAATACACTGCTTGCTTGTTTATTTAGTTCTTGCAAACTATAACGTGCATATGAGTATCATGTAAAGTAAATAATAGTATTTTGAACCCTGGGTTAGACTGATCTTAAGGGTAATGCACACGAGCCCTAGAGGGACAATGATTACACCTGAGGTAGTTGACCAGATATGGGTTAGACTATGAAAACAAGTTTATTTTCTTATATTCAAGATAAAGATGTTTGCTTATATCTGTACTTGTGATTATTGTTTGAACCCACATACCAGTATAGCAATATACTGATCGTATATTTGTTTGTCGGTGTTTTAGGTATCAGATATACTTGATTCATAGACATGAGGGTACAAATAAAGATGTTGAAGACACTACAGCTTAATCATGAAGGTTTAGTCTTAATGGTTTATCTTCACAACTGTTAAAGTTAATTCTGTTTAAAAAGTTATGTAACTCCTTAGAGGAGCTTTTTATCTAAATATGTAAATATTTGATCATTAATAGAAATTGTTTACTAGTATGTATTATTTCATGAATCTGATCCTGGAGTATATGATTAACGATCTGCGACTTTAAGGTCTTTTAGACACTCAAAAGTGTGGGTCGTTACAGGGATACAATATGGGGATCCCACTAGTACTGAAAAAATACTCAACAACTTAGGAAAGGTGAGGTCAAAAATCAATCTTGAGGTCTTCCAAACTTCCTATAGCACAACCACAAGAACCAAGGCAATTACAAACAAGACCAAAATAGGAAAAATTAGAACTGGAACTAGAAATATAATTAGGTATAGTAGTTTTGAAATCTCGATCAAGGGTCAAGAAATTGACACATTTAATAGAATAATCATACAGTAAACCCGCCCACTTCAAAACATGACAAATTGGATTTCCAAAAAAATGGCTCTTTAGGCCCAATTGGCCCACAACAACTCCATGTACACCTAGATGGAGCAACATGTAGCTTCTCTTCACCCTTCAGATGATGCCTTTCCAGGGCAGGAAAAATATGAGTAGTTGAAGTTCATGGCTACATGTCTAGGATGGATATTCCTAGAAAGAACTGCTCTAAGAATTATTATAAAAAAATGATTTGTGATCATCCATGATATTGCGATTCCATATTTGCTTAATTTGAATATAGTGATACATTCCAAAGTGGTTACTGACAGTACATGGAAGGACGAGGAAGATGATACAATGGATAAATAACCTATCACAATGATACAAGTTATTTTTGGTTTCATACCATGTCTCACTTACCAAAGCTGCGTAACATAGAGAATACTTGATGACACATTCATGAATTTTAAGGAGTCCATGAGGAACATTCACCTAAGCATCCCAGTGTTAGATTTTTTTATCCAGATAACACCATGGCCTAAATACCTCAAGACACTCCTCACTTGAAAATTCTCAACTGAGGAGTACAAGACAATTATGCTATCCAAGGAAACTTGTGATGTTGTATTAAATAAAATTTCAAAGAAAAAAACTAATCAAGGTCATTTTGCGATATCTTGCTATATTGGGGATTATACATGCAAAAAGGGTTGGACAATCTCATTGATAGTATATCTATCATGCTCCTCAACTTGTGTAAAAGATTGGGATTAACAGACTTGTTTGCCAAAGGGATGATTATTCAACATACATATTCTTCAATGGCCAATCCACTTAGTAATAGAGGATGTTCTAGTCAGAATATGAAAGGATTCCTATGTGCCTTGTGATTTCATTATTATGGGAATCAAGGATGATATTCGATATCCTCATTTTTTTGACAGCGCATTCCTATACATATTTAGGGTATGGTTTGATATTAAAGAAAGGATGTTTCTTCTAAGGTTAGAAAATGAAGCACTAAAACAAGGATTTTGATAACTTAGGGACAAGTATACATTATGACATTTTCCTTCTTAATTTCATAGTAAAAATATCACATCGTATGAGGGATATCCATCTTTTATGACACTTTAGAGACAACACTTGTTGATTCATGTGCTTCTAAGTCTATTGATGAGTAGGTTGAGTAACTCTTCACCTAGACTCTTCTGAAGAAGACCCAATGGATGATTTTCTAGAGTTAAAGGCCATTTATATTCTAAGGAGGAATTCAATTCTCCTTGTGCTCCTTAGAGAAAATCCTTGATAAAAGGGTGATGTATGTTTTTATTGATAAGATGTAGGTTTGTCCAATGATATCAATGTAGATATTACTATTGAGAAGAATAATAACTTTTGGTATAGTTGAGAAAAAGGTAAATGTCCCTAGGAGACAAAATCATAGACTTGACAAGGATGATCCAGGAACTGTTCATGCACAAAATACCTATGGTAGAGGATTACAAACCTTCTATGGACCCTTAGCACAAATTGAATTCAAATATGAAAGAGGATGTTTTCCATGAACTAAGATTTTTTTTTACTTTTAGGATCATCTATCTGATTTTAACTCACCATGGTTGAGCATTATACATGTTGTTCCTAAGAAGGGAGGCACCATAGTGGTTATCAATGAGAAGAGTGAGATAATCCCTACATTCATATATGGAAGATGTTCATTGACAATAGGAAGCTAAACAAAGATCATTGTACCCTTCCCTGTCAGAACCATATATTAGAGAAACTTGCACACCATGAATATTTTTTCTACTTAGATGTTTAATCTGGCTTTAGTCGTATTGTAATAATTTCATGATGATCAATTGAAGACGAGTTTCATCTACCCATTAGGGACTTATGCTTTTAGTAGGGTGCTTTTTGGGTTGTGTGGTGCATGTGCAACCTTTCTGTGGGGTATGTTATCCATCTAGTCTTGCTCGAAATAAACCATAATGGAAGTTTTCATCAATGACTTATCTGTCTATGCATTTTTTAACACATTCTTGAACCCCCCTTACCTAGTACATGAGAGATGGGAAGAATCACACCTGGTTCTCCACTGGAAAATGTGGTACTTCATAGTAAAGGAGTGCATAGTGTCAGGATACTAGGTTAGGATAAGGGGGATGATGAATGTATATTCATCCTAGCTTTAGTGGTAGTTTTAGCCTAATTTTGTAATTATATCTCTTAGTTTCAACTACAAATAACTTTATTTAGTTCCAATTAGTTTTGATGCTTATTCGTAGGACTTTTTTGCTTTTCTCAATTCCTCTATAGATTTTAAGTCTTAGATCTTCTACCAGCAAGGGCTAGGAGGTCCTTCTCCATCAATCAACAAATTCGGTTCAAGATCTTGGTTAGTCACCTTGACTTTTATGGAATTCTACCTCCAATAATCAACCATTGATCAATTAAGACCAATCAACCCACATGTAGATAAAACTACACCAAGATCCCAAGAGGGAAACCTTCAAGTTTGAGTCTCCAGCCTATAGAGCTTCTATTCAATAGACAATTGATCAGTCAACAATTCAGTTTAAATGCTCTTAGTAGTCAACCAAGTCTAAGAGCTACATGACAATCAACCTTCACATCCATTAAGCTTTATCAACCGAGAAGCTATAGAGCTCGAGAAACCTCAATATAATCAAGATCCTTCATAGTGACCTTCAGGTTGATAGTTGAAGACCTACAACTATGCCTCACCACTGCATCACAAGTAGTAGTTAGTCAACCTTTTAGCTCAAGCATTCGATGATCAACCTCGACCATTGATCATTAAGAAATCAACCTCACCCAATTTTATTTTTGGTCAAGAAATGATCTCAACTATCCTATGGTGTGGATTCAACTACTGACATCTAGTTAGGAAGGCCTATAAATACCCATTATACACCTACAAAGAATTTCATTCATACCTTACTCCAATCAAGTTGTACTAGTTTCTTCATGAAAGGACAAGTTATCAAACTAATGTTTGTATATGGGTGATTGACCTCTCTAGTGAGAGTGATCGAACTCCCAAGGTTCTTGAGAGATCAACCTCCTTATTGCCAAGAGCAATTTGTTTTTTCACCAAAAGAGTGATCAAATCTCTGACTATTGAACAATGCTCAAACACCAACG
This sequence comes from Alisma plantago-aquatica, assembly GCA_963693085.1. Classification (NCBI taxonomy): domain Eukaryota; kingdom Viridiplantae; phylum Streptophyta; class Magnoliopsida; order Alismatales; family Alismataceae; genus Alisma; species Alisma plantago-aquatica. The sequence goes on from OY856411.1 coordinate 247,229,643, forward strand.
ACTCAACAATAATTGACCTCCAGGTGCTCGACCTCTTTGTGATCGACCTTGGGGTAACAGACCTCTACAACCCAACAACAAGCAACATCTTTCCCAAATCTATCGATCTGTTAGCATGCTTCTATCCATACATACACCATCATCAATTGGAAATGATTGACCTCGAGCCTAGTAGGTTGATTGACCTCCTACAATCACCAAGACTAGATGCTTACTATCTGTAGGACATTTGATATTTCCCCCTCTACTTTAGTTAATTGTAAAAAACTCACAATGAGGAGAAACTAGTCCTTACACAATGTTGTAGAGACTAGCCATGCTATCTACTTCTTGCAATTTTATTCATATTTTAAATCTTGTATAGTCCTCATTCAGTTCATTCTTAATCATCTAATGCATATTTCATGGATTGATCACCCTCGTTATGTGACTTATTACAATATTAGGCTGCAAGAACTTCATATTTAGTATCAATTAGATTTGGTTCATGACTTGATGAAAACTTCATATGGGAAGTCTCCAGAGTTGTATATATATGATCTATAAGTAGCACGATATTGTACTTATGATGATATTCTCTCATGCAAATTTCTGAAACTGAAAGGGGAAGTTTGCATATCTCAAACTAGATATTCATACAAGTGTGAGCACTACTGAATGTGTGGATTCAGATTGTGGTGGAACCCAATTCCACTCCCTTATTGTCAATCATTCACTTAGATCTAATTTTATTTCAAACCTTTACTTTTCATGCAGTTTGTTTAACTCAATCCAATCAAATTTTGGTCTTAAATATTAGTATTAGTTCAACTGTATACAATTAGAAAGGATCTTAGAAAGGTTGTCCCTTGGTATTTGATCCTCAACTCTATTGCTACAAGACAAGTTTGCTTGCAAGTGGTAATTACTGCACATTATTTTGGCAAAAATCTAGTAATATCTACATAGGTGAATTTGTTCAGTGTGATAAAATCCACATCAAATTTTGGTGCAACTTTTGGTGACAACAAAATTATTTGGTTCAATTCAGTTCCATTAAGACTAATTTAGGGTTTTATTTCTTTTACAATTGTTGCATATTCACTTAAATTCAATTTTTCTAGGTTTATTTGACTTGTGGAAGATATGTTTGTCTTGTTTATTACAACTTAGTGCGTGATACACTCAACAAGCATCCGACTTTCGCTGCGTTTTGATCCCAAAATCGACCAAACCTTTCATTAAAGAATAGCGAGAACAAAATGAGAATGGATGAAGAAGAGATTGTGTAAACGGTGAACCTGGCCATTACATCATATAGAAAGATGATTACATAAGAGGCCCAAGCTTCCTTTCAAGAGGAAATCCATACATCCCAAGCTACTACACAGGATGCCATTAGAAAAGGAGATTAGGGAGTTTTCTATCCCTAAGCCCACCCTTGTTTGAAATCTAATATAACCACATATTATTACTTCCCCTACCTTCAAAATATGACCCACTGTATTTGCTACAAAGAAGTCCCTTTTTGGTTAAGAAAGGGGAGGATTGTTAATAGAACATCTTGAAGTTTGAGAATCTATGTCAGATGACTAAGAAGAATGGAGTTTTTCATGATGTTGTTAGACTCCATCTTTTCAAATATTTACTTCCACATTGAGGTACAAGTTGGTACAACACCTTGTCTGGTAACCCAATCATGACGTGGGAACAACTCTAGAATAATTCCTTTTGAAATTCTATCATCCATCCCTCATGTATACTTTTAGAGTCCAGATTACACAATTTACACAAGTCCCATGTGTGACTCTAGTAGAAGCATGAGAAAGATATAATGATCTTCTCCACAAAAGCCCACACCATGGCATTTACAAAAGATGAACTCATTGTCTTTTTCTATATAGATACGAATGATGATATTAAAAAGTTTCTAGACTCCTTATCTAGAGGAATCTTCATGTATCAAATTTATGATAATATTTAGAAAGTATTGAGTCTTGGAGCTGAAAAATCAAGCCGATTGGGGCAGATCTATAGGCAAGGGAGAACTAAAGGTGGCTATGGTAGAGAGTAGTTTGAGTTGAATTCTATTGTAGAATCTCTAAATCTACTAGCAGTCAAGAAAGAAAGTCTTGAGACAGATATTAATGCGTGTGAAAGAATAAATTCATTACCGCAAGAACAACAATTCCAGTTAATGACAAACATGCAAAAGCATTGACAACTCTACATTGGGCTACAATATTCGTTACAATGTGGAGATGGATAAAGTAATATCTCAAAGAGACAGCAATAAAATAGATGATGTGAACTCCATCTGTAGCATCCCAAGTCCTAGGTATTATTGTTGAGACCTCACTTTTTATCAGCAAAATGCCAACTATTAGAGAAAAACCCTAAACTTAAGCCCAAATTATGAAGCAAAACAATGAATTATCAGCAAACACAATTCAGACAATATATGAAAAACACAAATAATTTTTTCCTTTTTCTTTCCCTTTTCATATAAATCACATTAGCAAAATCCACATCGAAGGACAACATTTTTAGCCTTACAAATCATATTCAACTTCACTAAAACTAGAATCAAAATCTTGTTTACGAGAGTACAAGGACATTCTAATATATCAAGATTATTGTATTTTCATCTTCTTTGTCATGACCTCTCTGCTGGAGAGCATTATACCTAAAAGCATTTGAAACAACCTCATGAGACTATATAGAGACCTAGTGAGTGGATACCTCCACTCAAGTTAAGTGCATGCATCAACATCAGACTAAGTATAATTAACTTAAAAGAAACTTGTAGATAATCAAAAGTGTAGTCGATAGTTCTAGCATCTAGTCAAATTAAGCTTATGATAATAATCTAATCAATAAGAAAAGGTAATCGCTTAGACCAAATCCAAATTTAAAATATATTTTAGAGCATGTCTTTGAATAGATCAACAAGTGCTACTTAATTCAGAAAGAAAATCCTTTAGTATGAGTAACAAGTCAAGATCTAAACATTTACAATCAATACATAACAACATCATCATCTTTGTGACACCGCTTTAGCCAGACCAGGAATGCATCTTGTAGTCTTGAAACTGAAGTACATATGAGACATGCCACCAAACAAGACTATTTAAATGAAAGTAAATCTAAATCATATTCATAGTGACATACAATCACAACATAAACTACATTTCAACATTTAAGATCACATCCAAATAAGATAATTAAGGATATCAAAATAAATCATCTTTATATAAGAATGATTAGTTTCTACAACAAGATGCATATTCAGTAGTAGTAGATATATCATGTAGCAGAAAAAGGTATGTAATAACATTCAACTCATATTCTACATGGGTTTTCATCTTTTATTCATTTTCCCTAAATCTACCTATCTTGTACCTCACCAAGTAGAAATCACTACGCCTGATTCTTGTGTCAATGACTCACTATCACTATCTTAGGGTTTAGTTGGCCACTCGAAGATATCAACAATAGACTCTAGTCCACCAAAGAGTTTCCTAAAGAGGCTCAAATCCTCATCTCAGGTACACATGATAACACAAAAATATCAGAATATCACATATCATCACATTTCATAGAAATATCACATATCATCATGTTTTACAATATTAATTTCATCAAAGTATATTCCTCATGGACATAGACTTTCACAACAGAGGATTTAGGGTAGAACCGTGGTGCGTGACTCATTCCTAAATCTACCTTCAAGATCTAGATCCACACTCTAGAAATCTTTTTCATAATACTCTGATTACTACAAGGATATATGTTTCATTTCATTAGTGTGAAACTCACGGGAAACTTATAGGGTTTAGGGCACCTAACTAGATGTGTCATCATTTCATTTGTTATTAATCCTTTTTTATCATCTTAAATAAGACTCAATATCATTTATCATGTGTATATATTCTCGCGCAACTCGAATGACACAATGTATATAAGGCCTATCCAGAAAGACAATGACTAAAAGAAGAAGCATAACAACATGTAATTTATAACACAAATGATTCTTTGCATTTCCACATCATCTCATAGCAGTCATCATCGGTGGGATTTTAGCTCAAGATGTAATCTCATTATCCAACATTTACTCTCATAAAGGTTTCTCAAATGTAAATAGTGCATGTTAAGTTTAATCTCAACATATTTATTATCAGTTCATTTCATATCATAATTCTCAACAAATATTTACAGAGACATTAGAACTAGAAACAATAAAATCATATAGACATATTACGTCACTTTTCATACTTAGAACAAGCCTTTCATATAACGAATAATTATTTCATTAAATTTTTATACACATGAATAAATCTCAAAGCATGAATGCATGACCCACCTAATATTGATCACTTACTATTTACCACTCTTCAATTAGGGCTACCATTCAATGCATAAATGATCTCATTAGAAATTCATCAGAGAAGGTTATTCTCAGAATACAAGTATCATAGTGTACAATTACCGTCCAACAACACATTCTTATAAAGCAATTCATATCCTTGAACCTAATCTTGTAATCGAACTAAACTATTCTCATATGCATTCCTTAATCCCTTATTCTAGATCATTATTCATTAACATCACATATCTCAATATTTTAGGTTTAGGGTGAGGTTCTTAGACCCATATACTAATTTTCATCATTTTCCCTTCATTTCATATTCATTAGTTTCAACTTCTTTCATTCCATGTTCACTACTACTCTAGGAACAAATCATTTTCAATTTACATAATATATAAAGTTCTCTCTCATTGAAATTTTTCATAATTTTTTTTGATATATTTCATTCAATTAAGGACAAAACACATGTAATTAAAATATATAGACTATATACTTCATCATACACATTTCATTAGTTTCATTCTTAACTTGTCATCGCCATTCACTTCATTCTTTCCCATTTCCTTTCTTGTAATTAGTTGAGTGTACCATGTCATTAACTTCCAATGACATTATTTTAATTACCAAATATCATCATGTACCTTATATTAATACTCAATTTAGGTTACATGTTCTTACACCTTATGTAACACCCCAATTTCATACACATTTACATAAGCAGAAGCATCAATTCCTAACTCATAATATTTTTGGGTTACTACAATCTTTGAACATCATGAAGAAGAAGTAATTGAAAACTTAACCAACACATGATCACATTTCATTCTCATTCTCAAAATTTACATAACAAGGAAACTGATTACAAACTAAAGACATATTCTGAATATCTATATGAATAAAATAGCCTTAATGAATAAATGCATATTGAGATGGATAATGGCACCCCACCAAGGAACTCTCTATAACTATAGTACATCCTTTCACTTTGTCTCTATTTCTTCTCTTGTTCCTCACCTGTAGACATCTCGTCCCCAGCCATGCATTGGAAAAATGATTGTTAGTAAGTGGAATGAGTATATAGATATATAGCATACTGGAATAAGGAAAAACTGTACATTATTTTTAAACATTATGCATGAAATCTAACATGAAAATTTGTATAAAACTTGCACATGAACATGTAAATTTTCTTTATACTTAGTTCTTATCTTTTTATGTAACTTATGTTGGAGACATGTACTCTGGTTTGTGAGTCTCATAACCTGCACTTTGGTTCATGTGTCATCTTATCTGAGTCAGGCTACACTAAAGGTATGGGACTCATGACCTGCAGTAGAGGCCTCAGTCATGTCTCTCGAATTGACCTGCACTAAGGCTTTAGTCTAACTCCATAATCTAATGTCATTTTAATTCTTATCTTTACTTGAAATTGTTACATGAATCTTGATATGATCTAAATCTTAAACCTTAATGAATAGGATCTCTTACATCTTTAGCATGAACTTAGATTCTAAAATCATATATATTACCAAGAAACTTCAGTGACATATCATTAACTTGTTCTTAAAAGGTAAGACCCAAAAAAATCATTAACTTCATACTTAACAACATGAACATGTAAACATATATCTAAGAATAATAATTATTGAATACTCATGGGCATGAACCAATTACCCAATCACTGAGAATAAAGCTCCTTAGATTTCCCTGATCTTATCTCTTAATCAACTTGTGATGATAATATAAGGTTTCTTTATTAGGATCTTTAACCCTAATTATTCTATAGCTGAAACTTCATGAAAACCCAATCAAAACATATTTTATAACCTAACATATTGGCCAGATCTCAAAATATGATAAAAATTCATATAAGGTTTGTCCCTATCAGAGATCTAGATTGATTTCTACAATTTATCAAAGATCAAGCTAAATCCACCAATAAAATTAGAAGAAACAAAACCCATTTTAAAGCAGTTGCTGAAATCTCGACCCAATGATATGGAAAGACGAATATGCCCTTATTGTGATTTTTTGACCTTAATTGTGACAGAGACAACCTTTGCCAATCTTTCTTTTAAATTAGGTTGTGTTTTATATCAGAATGCACTGACAAAATACTAGTAAAACTCATGTTAGTGTGACACATTAATTCTAGACTAGATGGTGGGATTGTAAATAGATCAGTTAGTTTATTCTTCATGAATCATGGTGCATCGAGAAGATATCCTGGAGCATGAATCTTAGATTACTGCTTGGAACTAGAGTTTTGTCTTGAGGAAAGATCATGTCCTGGGAACTCCATGGACTTTACCAAACTTGAGAAGTTGTTTCCTGAGGTTCCAGAGCACTGAAGCTCCATTTCTAAGACACCGTCATGCCAAGAGGTGTGATCCAAATTGGAACTATAGATAAAAGGTACAACAACCGAATTGAGTTAAAGCATCACACTTTTGAGGACCATTCAAATGAGAGTGGAAAATCCACCATGTAAAAAGACTAGGCGAACCCTCATTGTTGCCTCCATAATGGCCAAAATAGAGAAGCATAGATCGAAACACAAAAATGTTTACATTGCCGAACAAGCCTGAAATTGAGAGTGGAAAGACGCATCAACATGGTCTAATGAACCTGTATGAGGGAAGGAACATTAATACATCATAATGTGCATGTCATAATCATCATGCCGACTTTGTGCTTTAAAACTTGAGTGGGGGAGTATAGTTGGGATTAAGCCCATGAGATCAAATCATTTGGGAAAGAAAGTATTGGAGGTAAGAAAACTTACCACAAGCTAATTTGAGTGAGGCAGTTAGATCTGCTGAGCTAAGATCATTGTCTTCGAGGAGAAGGATCAAGCTCACCTTGTCACCTTAGGGTAATACAATAGAAATTGGTTGTGTAAAAGTGTGGAGTGGGACTTGAGGAAGCTTTAAGGATATATAATCATCTTTGTGATGGTGTCCCCTGTCGCTTGTGACTTGCGTCGATAGGGGGGTCAGGGATATTGGGTATTTCTACTTGGGTGCATGAGGGTATTTGATTCAGGGATCAAAGACTTGAAACAAAATCACAATGGCAATCATGGCGAGAAAATGGGTGAACATGTAAGATATAGGCAGATAGAGACGATCAGGTCATGTGGATTGTTTCTCACCTGACACACCCATTTAGCGTGAGTAAGGGGATGAGGTCCCCTCCACATGATCTCAATCGAATGGTTCTGAAGGAACCTAAAATATCAATAATCTCAGACAACACGTGACATGCCAAACTTTGACAAAATGGTTGTGAGTTGGTACATTTACATTAATTTATCTCATCATGGAACAATCTAATGTCAAATGTAGGTTAATATATACATAGTTACTCCCTTTTCTTTCTAATATCAGTTGGCATATCTAGGGTCACTCAAAAATTATGAAAGTATGTATTCTACCCAATTCAACTATAAGGGAACCAATTATTTAATTAGATTTCAATTTTGGGCTAGGGAATCATGTGATTTACCATATTAGATACTTAGGGAAGTGAATACATTAATAATGATTAATGAGGAGTTAGATTACAAAAATTTAAGGGATGTTCTAATATATCATAGCACATTCATATACTAAGTAATAGAATATGTTATGAACATATATGGGGTAAATTTCTATTCAACCCCACTTATCGATTATTGCATAACTAGGGTTAAGTTGTGTGCATATTTAAATGAACTTATCATAAGCACTTGAATCATCATGTGTCATACTTATTCATACATGTTACATAATTATAAGAAATTAAATTTGTAATTTAGCATTATTGGTCACATTTATTCTAAATTGACAATTTAGGTATGTTACCATTCTACCCATCTTAAAGAAATTTCATCCTCATTTTGATGTGCTCATATAGTAATACCCACCTTAGAGTTTTGAATATGTCTACACTAACACCCTATTCATATATACTCATAATTTGAACTAGTGAATTCATAGTATGTGTTAACATGGATAACAAAATCATGTTTGACATTAGTAAGAAAACTAACACATGGATATATTACTAATGAAGATTGAAACTAAACCAAACCTACATCACCTACCATGGTTAAATATTCTCACAGACATTTATCTTTAGCAAAATCTTATTACTCATGATTAATGAGTCAGTTAAGATTATTTCTCCAAATAACTTTGCACTAGAGTGCCCATTGCTCCAAAGATCTCATTGCACCCAAATGTTCAGTGCTCCCAAGAGCTGATTACACCCAAATGCTCTTGGTCTAAAGATTATTGCACCAAAGTGCTCATTCACATTGTAAAATACTTTAACTTAACATTACTTTCTTGATTTTCATATTCTAACCATAAATGTACTTAACATATAATCTTGGCATAAATAATGACTTTCACTAACTAATGTGTTAGGTGGCTATCTAATTTAGGTCTTTATTTTACCCATCTTTTTGAAATCTCTAAATATATGTTGATCATGCACATACCCAATGACATCAGACCTCATTATGAATCTCTCACCAACCCAATAGTACACATGTCCCATACCACATGCACTTTTAAGTAGGGAAGAGGAACACAATGAGTCTTTTGCACATTACATCCCCTCTACATCCCTCAGTTGGTTGGCCAATACCATTCATAAATAAGAGAATATGTAAGTAGATAGGATGGAGTTAATAGATATGATGTGAACTGGATGGACATGTATCTGGTAGTGAACATATCCTAGCATACATAAACCTCATGACTCATATTCCTAGTTAGTGTTTTCTTAGTTTTTCCATTCCTCATATATTAAGGATGTTAGATCTAACCTTTTGGCTTCATTGCTTCAATCTTCGATGCATGAATTGATCTAAGCCTAGTGAACCTAAGGGTTGTCTACCTAATCTAGAAACATGAGAGTGCCTAGTGGCCAATTATCCTTTTCTCTAATACCAAGTTATAACACCCCGATTTCAGTCACATTTATATGAGTTTCTCATCAATTTCTAACTCATAATATTTTTAGGGTATCGCAATCTTTGAATATCATGCATAAGAAATAATTGAAAACCTAACCAAAACAAGATCATATTTTATTCTCATTCTCAAAGTTTACGTAACAAGGAACTTGTCAAAAACTAAATGGGTATTCAAAATATTTATATATGAACAAACTAGCCTTGGTGCATAAATGAAGGTTGAGGTGGATAATGGCACTCCACCAAGGTACTCTCAATAACTACACTACATCCTTTCATGGAAGTCTATGGATATGTATATGCTCATGTTCCTCACCTGCAGACATCTCGTCCCCAACCATGCTTTGGAAAAATGATTATCAGTAAGTGGCATGCGTATTCTAAATATATAACATACTAGAACAAGGAAAGACTATATTATTTTTAAACATTATGTAGGAAAACTAACATGAAAATATATAGAATACTTGCACATGAACATGTAAACTTTCTTTAGACTTAGTTCTGATCTTCTTACTTAACTTATGATGGAGATATGTAATCGAGTACCTCAATCTCATGACCCGCACTCTGGTGTGTGGGCCATCTTATCTGACTCATCCTACACTAAGAGCCTGAGTCTCATGACCTACACTAAGGGCCTAAGTCATGTCGATTGAGTTGACATGTACTAAGGCATGGGTCTAACTCCATATTTTGATGTCATCTTAATTCTTATCTTAACTTGAAACTTGTTACATGAATCTTAATATGATCTAAATATTGAACCTTAATACATATGATCTCTTATATATTTAGCATTAACTTAGATTCTTCAATCATAAACATTACCAAGAAACTTCATAGATACATCTTAAACTTGAAATCTTAAAAGGTCAGACCCATAAATCATTAACTTCATACTTAATAAGATGAACATGTAGGAATAATAAGAATAATAAATATTTAATAGTCATGGTCATGAACCACTTATCAAATCAGTGACAAGAAAGATCCTAATATTTCCTTGATCTTCTCTTATCAATCTATGATGTTAATATAAGGCTTCTTAATTAGGATCTTTAGCCTAATTATGTTAAGGCTGAATCTTCGTGAAAACCCACTCAAAACAAGTTCTATAACCTATCTCATTGACTAGATCTTCAAAATATGATAAAATTCATAGAAGGTTTGTCCCTATCTGAGATCTAGATTAATTTATAAAATTTATTAAAGTTATACTAAATTGACCAATCAAAATTGAGAAAAAACCATTTTAAAGGAATTGTTGAAATCTCATCCCAAGGAACCTAAAAGAATGATATTCCCTTTGTGTGATTTTTCGATCTTAATTGTGACAAGGACAACCTTAGTAATTATTCCATTTAAATTAGGGTGTTTTTATATCAAAATGGATTGACAAAATACCAAAGAAACCAATGTTGGTGTGACACATTAATGCTCGACTAGAGGACATGATTGTAAACATACCATCTGGTTTCTTCTTCATGAATCATGATGTGTCGAGAAGCTCTCCTGGAGTATGAAGCTTAGATTATTACTACTTGGAATTGGAGTGTCCTCTCAAAGAAAGATCGTGTCCAATGAACTCCGCATACTTTATCAAACTCAAGAAGATGTTTTCTGAGGGTCCAGATCCTTGAAGCTCCATCTCTAGGACATCATTATACCTAGAGGGGTGATGCAAAGCGGAACTATAGATATAAGGTAGAACAGTTGAATGCAGTATAAGCATCACCCTTGCGAGGACCAGTCGGATGTGAGTGGACAGTTCACTATCTAAAAAGAGTAGGGGAACCCTCATTATTACCTCCATCATTGCCAAAATAGAGCATCATAGCATGAAATTCAAAAATGATTAACTGGCCAAGCTAGCCTAAAATTGAGAGCGGAAGAAGAATCAGGATGGTCTAATGCAGCTGTGTGAGGGAAGGAATGTGGAGACATCATGAAGGGTGTGGCTCAACCATCATGTTGTTGTCATCCTTTAAAACTTGAGTGGGGGCAGCATAGCTGGGCTTAAATCCATGTGATCAAACTGTTTTGGAAAGAAAGTACAGGAGGTACGAAAACTTACCATGAAGCTAATTTGACTAAGGCTATCATATCTTTTCGACCGAGCACACTGTCATTGAGGAGGATGATCAAGATCGACGTGTCATCTCATAGCAAAATAAAAGAAATTGGTTGTGTAGAAGTGTGGAGTAGAATGTGAGGAAGCTTTAAGGATATATATTCATTTATTCAGTGGTGTCTCCTATATCTTGTGACTTTGTAAGGAGTGGGATTTGAGAGGAGATCCAATCCCTACTAAAATTTGAGGAATGAATCCATCTATCCCAAACATCCACAAAATATATGGTAGAATAGGTGTATGTTCCTTTTATTTCTCAAATGATGATATGCAAAATAACGAAATTAACATCGGAATGAAATTTTGTGACGATATTCAACTTTATAAAAGTACATCATCATATCCCATAAAGAGGCTTACATGAAAGTTACAACATAAGGATGTAAGTAGATGGATATCCATCTATCTCAACTCTATCTCCCCAAGAACTCCACCTAGTAGGTCCATGTCACCAAGTCCAATCATACAAGTCCTACACCTGAGGTTGGAATCATGCTCCAAGAAAAGGAGAAAAGTAGATGCATCAACATAAAGGTTAGTATGTGCATATTAAATATGGTTCGAGAAATATAAGAAATGAATGATGTCAAATAAACAAGGCTTCCCATAGAAGAGAAAAGTACAACCCAAGTCATTAAAAAAGAATATAAATTTCAAATAAAAGGATAATTAGTAGTAATAGATTTATTGTCTTAAAGTATTATCACAAATATAACTAGTTCATGTAAACAATAGAGACTAAAGTTATTTCAAGTAGGGCTAATACAATAGAGGATCTCATCCTAAAAATAAATATTAGATGGAGATCACACACCCCTGTAAATATGGGTGGAGATAACACACCCTCAGTGGAGATAGCACACCCCTATATAAATATATATGGTTGTACACATGCACCACCACAAGAAATAAAATTGGTCTAAGTCATGCAATCAAAACATAGAAAGGCAACTTAAAGTTTAATCAAAATGAAACAATAGGATGAGAACATCCAATAGTTATAATGTGGGGTCAAAAGCCCCATAAACAAATATATAATGTTTTCACAATAACATGTTTCACATAATCACACAAGTCCACAACTTGAAAATTAGGATTTGAGAAGGATTAAGATGAACAAGATATAAGTAAGAGTCCAAAAAGATCAAGGGTTCAAAGCCACTAATAATAAACTCAAATAGGGCATCAAGTCAGGAAAGAGAATATTCATCACCAAAATACCTAAAAGAGGCTCAAGAGAGAGAGAGTAAAGAAAAAATTTCTCAATATGACTCATCAATGATGCAACATACCTCAAATAGAGTCTACACAAGTCTAAGGTCAAAATCCTAAATCCATCTCAGTCTGCACAAAAGTTATTAAAGGCATATATGGCATCAGGGTTAGGTTTACACTAATTATAAAAACCCTAAAAATCACCTTTTTGTTAATGAATTAGGTTATCAAATGATACGATCTTTTAGGTTATCTCTTTTTGAGTTTGTATCATATTTTACTTTATTTTATGACATATAAATTATCTGTCATGAATTTTAGAAAGTCTAGACAATTAGAAAAATCCATAAAACTATATATTTATTATACAAGAATTGAATAATAAAATTAGCATCATTAGATAGATTAAAAAATTTGATCTCAAAACATATTTTATTTTATTTTTATGACTTATATTTGATTTATTATGAATTTTAGAAACTTTGACCAATCAGAAAAATCCTATGAATCCATGACGGAAGACAATATCCATAAGTGAGAATCGTTTTGAGTTAGCCCTATTGGAAATTTCTATCTGGCACAGACTGCACATTGTCGGCATGATCAACAAATCTTGCGTGAAAAGATAATTTTGCCCATGGTCAATGTGACAAAAATCAAATCAAAGCAAGGCCATAATAATAAACTAGTTGGTGATCATCTTCTCCTCATGGCTTCTGGGTGATCAAAATCATGGAGCTTCATGAGTTCTCCTAGAAAAGGAACTCCAAAGTTGACTACCCCAACCAAAATATACCAGAACAAAAATCCAGTAGATCCCTATGTTCAACCCAAATTCAGCTAACCCAAAAATTGGGTATAGGAGGAGCAAGAACCTTATTTCCATGATTGGCAGGAAAGGGCAAGACCAAAAATAGAAATACCATAAAGGAGAAGTATTGGGCACTCCTTTGAGTTTCTGAAGTCCAAACAGAGATGGAGAGACCAAAAGAAGGGTGTAAGATGGTAAAGGCTAATAGGTTGGTCACTTCAATTTCAGGAAGTACCAGAACTATTTGGGTTGATTAGTACATGATTAGGAGAGATTAATATGTTAAAGACTTCACAAGACTCAATGGAACTCAATCATGTCATCCCCTCATCATGGCAAGGTCTGAAAATCCTCTGCATGAGGCTTTCCTGAACAAATTGAATTGGTGGTTGGGGAGTACTCAAAGCATCTACATGGCTAGAGGATAGAAATTGATCTTCTGATTTTGGTCTAAAGGTCTTACCTTAAGGAAGGAGCAGTCAATGCATGACTTACTATTGATGATCAAGGGGCCAATATCGCTCATTATGAAGTCTGAAGGAGATCACCAACTGTCAAGCAAGCTTAGACATTAAGACCACCACAAGCTAGTCAGGGAATACATCTACAATTGGGGAGATGTGTTCTGAGGAATTTGAGAATAAATTGAGGGCTAGAAGATGATATAGCCTTCTCGATGGAGGTGTACACTTGGTTTTATATAGGCCCAAATACCAAACGAGACAAGGGGATGGAAAGGAGGAGAATACAGGGTTGATACAGGGGAAAGGGAAATCCCCCTGTTGATCACAGAGTGGGGTCAACCAAACCTAATTGAACTATGGTTTGGTGGATTCCTGTCGGTGATAGGATTTTAAATTCGAGAACATATTGGGGAAAGGAGAAGATAGAAAGGGAAGGGAGAGAGATCAATATTTGGGTATGGCATGGTTACTGTAGCGACTAGATTGGGAGAAAGTAGAAAGGTAGAAAATGAGATAGATGACATCTGATTGAAATACAAAGGACCATAAGAGTCCTCATTCAAGGAAATAAGCATGACATCTGAGGGACATGGAAACTTTAGGAAACCAACAATATGTTAAATATTTTGGATATCTATTATTCAAAACATATATTTTCTTTCTTAATTTATTTGAGGGTCCAAATAATGTCCAAAAATGGTGCAATTTTACACCTAGACTAACTAGGACATGTAGAATCTGATTTAAGCATCACTTTGTAATCTTTTGGGGGTGATTTACTATTTTATTTAATATTTTTGGACATAAGTCATATTCTCACTCCTAAATAACACTAGGATAGGTAAGATTGTTCAATTAATGTGAAAATTCATAGATAGATAAATTTTGGTATGTAGATTTTGAATTTGGGGTTTATTTTCACTTTTAATACATTTACTCATTTATTTAACACTTTTGGCTTTTTCTCATATTTTCTTCTCTAAATAAAATTAGGATAATTATTATTGTTCAAATAATGTGAAACTTGGCACCTAAGCCAACTGGGACCCAAGCATCATGATTTTAACATTAGATTTTAGTTTTGAGATATTCATTTATGAGTTATGACACCATTAGGATTTTTGGCCTGTTATCATTATAATTATCATATATATATATTTAGTATCAACATTCACTTAGTGGAGTCCTATTATCTTCAAATCATTTCCATAAGAGTTGCATTATATTACTATCCTTAGAATTCCACATTTTATTCATTTAACATATTTAGTCCATTGATTCGACATTTAGTTAAATAATAGAACATTATTAATATTTATGGACATGGAACTACCAATTGTTACTCCAAAGCATATTTTACTTTTTTTTAGACATGTGAGTATTAGTCACCAAAGAAAATGTATGTAACATATTTCATAAATTTATTTACATGTTGGCACATAATTAATTTGTTATGTTTTAATTTTATCCTTGTTTGGTTAAATCTATAGAACCACACATTGAATCTCCTAATCATGGGAATAGGACAAGTTCCTAGATTTTGGGATTACAACACTCCACCCCTTAAAAGGATTTCGTCCTTGAAATCTAATCATCTGTATATTATCAACAACCTATACTGTCCCCCATTAAGAGGTTTATTCTAGTAAGACAAGCTAAACAACATCAACATATTAAGTCACTTATGGATCATTATATTAGTGGTGAATATTTTAGGGGTTTATGTTGTTCATAGATCATACATTAACTAACAAGTCATACTCACCTAGGGTTGAATTTTAGGTCCTTGTGTTACTGACCTAACAATCCAAATGTTCACATCAACATACAAAAAGTCATAGTATAAAATGAGTAAGTCAACTAAACCTTTATCACAAGATATACCTTGCTAGTCATCATTCTAAACACCAAAACTAGGGTTTAGGATATCTATTCCAACTAGTTCTAGGGTTTAATTACAAATACTTCATTTATTCATTGTGACTTAGCTCAAAAAACCTCGATAAAATCCATAAAATGTTTTTTGTACATATAGTATTATAAGGAAAAATAACTTGATGTGAAAGCATTACGATACAAAACTGAAGATCAGACCCACAATCAATGTGATAAACCAAGTCACAATTTTTCCATGTTAGGATCAACTTATCATGTTACACTAACATCCTTGTTACCCAATTCCATCCTAAGACAAAAATCATAATTTCCAAAGAGATATATTGCAAAAAATCAAAATATCATCTTAAGGGTCTCCTCACACTAGAATTTACTCATAAAGATTCTTATGAGCACTTCATATGATTCTAAATCATCCATTCATCATCCTATGAACACCAAATCTAGGGTAACAACTCACTTAGAAGGTGACAGGTAAGAAAGGGTTCTAATTAGGGAGACAAAATTGAAATAATCACATTTTGACTACTATGGTCTCTGATACCATCTTGTAAGGAGTAAGACCCGATAGGGGATCCACCCCCTACTAAAATCTGAGAAATGAATCCATTTATTCCAAACATAAAAAAAGGTATGTTGGAATAGGTGTATATATTTTCATTATTCAAATGATGATATAAAAAATAAATAAAGTAGCAGTGGAATAAAATTTCATTATTGTATTTAATTTTATAATAGTACATCATCATATCCCATAAAGGGCCTTACATAAAAGTTACAACATAAGTATCTAAGTAGAGGCATATACAACTATCTCAACTATATCTCCTCAAGAGGTCCACCTAGTAGGTCCATGTCACCAAGTCCAATCTTCCAAGTCCTACACCTGGGGTTGGAAGCATACCGCAGCAAAAGGAGAAAAGTAGATGCATCAACATAAAGGTTGGTATGTGCATATTAAATATGGATTGAACAATATAAGGAATAAAGTATGTCAAATAAACAAGGCTTCCCATAGAAGAGGAAAGTACCACTGAAGGGGGTATCAAAATAATACAAATTTTAACTATAAGGATACTTAGTTAAAATATAAATAACATCATATATATAAATAGTTCATGTAAACAATAGAGACTAAAGTATATCAAGCAGGGCTGAGACACCATAGGATCTCAACATAAAAATAAATATTGGGTGGAGATATCATACCCTGGGTGGAGATAGCACACCCATGTAAATATGGGTGGAGATATCATACCCTGGGTGGAGATAGCACACCTTAGGTGGAGATAGAGAACCCCTATATATATTGTTGTACATATGTACCACTACAAGAACTAAAATTAGTCTAAGCCATGTACTCAAAATAGAGAAAGCCAAGTTAAAGTTTAGTCAAACTGAAACAATAGGATGAGAACTTTCGACAGTTCAAATGTAGGATTCCTTCCATCCATTTAGAAGGATGTATCACTGTGTTGGTGGAAGAAGGAAGCAAAGGTCACATTGTTTCCTCCTAATTCTAGAACTTTGTAGAGGAATAAGAAATTCACCCACTGATTCTTCCCCTACCCCTGACTTGACTTGGTGAAGATGGTGTTAGTCAAGAAGTGATGCAGGAGGTGAGAAAATAGGTGCTCAATGTTGGTGATGGAGTTGGTATACCAACTGATGTGGTATCCCTCTAGCATCTCTGCCAAAAGTTCCCAAGCACGCTTGAAGTCAAAATTGTTGGGGATGAAGCATACTTCACCTAGCGGCCACTTATATTAGGCATTGAAATGCCACAACGTCAGTTGATATTTAGTGTTGAATAGAGAAAATTTGATGTTTCCTTCCCTCCATTCATCCCCATGCTCAGGGATGCAACAAATCTTTAATAAGGCCAAGAACTCATAGACGAGCTCTGGGAAGGTGAGTCAATAACTAAAGAACATGTGATTGTCCACCAGCTCCTGACGCTCACAGACATGGTGGAGATTGTCAGTGAAGCCCAAGAATGCGAGGAATTCATGGTATCCACACCATGTCATAGTGATCTCTCTCCTCATCAGGTCATCATATATCTTCTTCACATCGACATTGGGATGGGTGATGTGGGTTGGTTTTGGAACCAACTCGGTATGCACTGTCGATGAAGAAGAACCTCTCATGGATGCCATCATGTTGGTACAAGAAGGGATGGAGAAAAAGAAGCTCAGAGAAGGCTCAGATAACCCAACATTTCCTACAAAATCTTGGTTGAGAGAGGTGTGTTGAAGGTGTGAAGACAACAATACACACACCCCTCCTTATATATCTACTGGCTAGCCTGCTACCGATGTGTCAGTAGTATCGACATGAAGCCAATATTACTGACTTTTTCTCCATGAT
The DNA here is from genome assembly GCA_963693085.1 of Alisma plantago-aquatica. Classification (NCBI taxonomy): domain Eukaryota; kingdom Viridiplantae; phylum Streptophyta; class Magnoliopsida; order Alismatales; family Alismataceae; genus Alisma; species Alisma plantago-aquatica. The sequence continues at coordinate 247,247,847 of OY856411.1, forward strand.
CTGTGTGACTCAGTACCATTCGTTGATATCGATGCTTCTCATCCATTGATGTCAGTAGACACAGATTGCCATGTGTCGGTAGTACTGATGGATGTCGATAGTACTGACGGATGTTGGTAATTCTGACTTCGAGATATATGTGACAAATTGGTACTACCGACCATCGGATATGAGAAATCTCGATCATCATTGGTGCTCCAAGAGATTTTGATCTTCAATTCTTTGACTTTTCTCTATGCTTCTGAGCATTATCTCAGTATTTTGAACTTTGATCTGGTTGGACATCGATACTACTGAGTTGGGTTTCAGTAGTACCGAGTCCTTATTAGTTAACTCGACCCCTTTTCTACAAAAAGTCAGTGTTGTGGAGATTGTAGTCGATACCACTGAGAAATTTCTCGGGCTTCCTGTGATGTAGTTGGTACTACCGACACTACTATTGGTACTACTGAGATTTTGTGAAAAACTACCCCACCATCCCTATGACTGCTTCGGTACTGCGAACATGAGTGTCGGTACTACTGACTTATACTTATCCTACACACCAAACAAAAATGATCAAGGAACCTTTTTATATGGAACTAATAAAATGTAAATTAAAACTCACAAAACTACAAACTTAAATGTAAAGAGCAAAAAGAGGGTTGGGTTGTCTCCCAAAAAACACCCTTGTTTTATGTCATAGGCTCGACGATCTAAGCATAAAAGATCAGTGAATCTCAAGGAGCTTCAACTCCTCTTATTTCCTTGGAAATTCGCCCCAAAAGTAGTGTTTCAATCTTTGGCCATTAATAAGGAATGGCTCAGATCCATTACTAATCTCAACTACCCCATGGGGAAAAACCTTGACTACCACAAAAAGGACACTCCACCTTGACATCAATCTACCAGGGTGTAATTTCAACCTCGAATTGAACAGAAGCACCATTTGACCTAGAGTGAAGAATCTATGTAAAATGTGGTGATAATGGATCTTCTTTGTCCTCTCTTTGTAGATCCTAGAGCTTTCATAGGCATCAAACCTCAGATCATCTAACTCATTCATCTCTAGCATTGTCTTTTTCCCTGCATTATCCAAATTTTAATTCAATTTCCTCAGGGCCCATTTGGCTTTATGCTCTAACTCTGCGGGTAAGTGACAAGCTCTCCCATACATTAACCTAAAAGGAATGGTTCCTATAGGTGTATTATAGTTTGTCCTATATGCCCAGAGAATCATTAAGCTACATAATCCAGTTTGTCTAATTGGTTGAGATTGTCTTCTCTAAGATTTTCTTTATCTCCCTATTAGACACCTCAACCTATCCTTGGGTCTGCGGGTGATAAGGGTGCGTACTCTATATCTCACTCCATATTTTCTTAAAAGTGTACCAAACTTCTTATTGGTGAAGTGAGATCCACCATCACTAATAATCAATCTTAGCACCCCAAACCTACAAAATATGTGGCCTTTTACAAACCTACATATAACTTGGGCATCATTGGTGCGGGTTGGAATTCCTTCCACCAACTTAGACACATAACCAATGTAAAGAAATATGTATAAAGTAGAATTAGACAATGCAAAAAGGTCCATGAAATCAATTCTCAATAAATCAAACACTTTAATTTCCTAAAAAACATTTGAATTTCATGTCTCTTGGAGATATTCCCTACACGTTGACAAGCATCACAATTCAGCACAAAATTATATGCATCCCTAAAAAGTGTTGGTCAATAAAATCCACATTCTAATACTTTGGCCACAGTCCCAGAACTAGCATGGTGATCCCTAGTAGGTAGAGAATGATAGTGTGCCAAGATACTCTCAAATTCACAATCGGGCGCACGCTTCCTTAAAATTATGTCTCTACACTGCTTGAGTAAAATAGGATCATACCAAATATTGAACCTCAAAGAATGGAATAATTTTTTACTTTCCTAATATCTCCTATCTTCTATCACCTCGCCACAAACAAAATAGTTTACAATATTTGTAAACCACGAATCTTTGCTTTTTATGGCAAAAAGTTGCTCATCAGGAAATTCCTCCACTATTGGCATGCCAAATGTTGGATCTAGGGATCTAGAGGGTGGTTAATAGAGCTTCAAAAATTTTTGAAAGAATTGTTAGACCTTCAAATTATATCAATTGAAACCAAAAGCTAAAACTAAATCTAATGTCCTACCTAAACAAGCATATCAAGGATGAGAGAGATTGAAACAAATACTTGGACAAAGTGTTTAGAGTGGTTCCAATCTCCAAACTAGGAAATCGTCAATCCATTATCTAGAGAGGTCAACCTCTAGGACTTTACAACCCATGTATACTTATATTCCATTATAAGACATACAAGAAGACCACCTTACATCCAAGGGCTTAGCTAACCAAGAGCTAGTCTTCTACCTCACAACAAGTCTTAGCTCGATTCCTTCTCCTAGAACATCTCCTACTTGCAACAAGTCTTAAACCTTAAGGATTTACTCACCAAACTCCTTAGATCTTCAACCTTGTCCTTCTACTTCACTTGGAGAAGATCTTCACACCTTCTTCATCCTAGAATAAGAAGAACAACTCTTTCTTGACCCAGAGAACAACACTTCAGTCATTGCTCTTTGAGAATGGGGATTGGGAAGATTGAAAGATGGAGAGCTTTACAAGGTAATAATGAGGTATCTCTCTTACAACATGACTAACTCATTCATAATCACAAAATTCTTTGTAAATGAGAGAGAGAAAGGAGCTCAAAGGGTTGTAGCACACTCAACTATAGCAAGGACCAAGGATAGCATGAATGAGCAACCTTAGAATGAACTCCATGAGGTCCTATTTATAGCTGGGGGTGTTCCTTTGAGTGTGGGATCGCTAAAGAACAAAACATATCCATTTTACAACTTCCAATGGATCCATTTTCATTTCTAACAACTCTTAAATAGTTGGAATCACTTTTTTTACATTTTTCGTACAGTGATTCAGTTGAGTTTCAATAAAGGTAACTTGACCGCTCCACTAACCAACAAAGCCAATTTTCAAACTATCGATCAAGTTTGTCTGGGGAAACTCAACTGATAAGAGAAAATCAACTTTGGTTAGAGATTTGGTTGGTCGAGTTCTCTGAGTGTACAACTCAACCGATGCAACCATTTCCAAAAGTCCAACACAGATCGGTTGAGATCCAAAATTGACCAATTAAAGATCCATGACAAATTTTCCAAAATGATTTTAAAGTGATCAAACGATGGACTTAAGTCTCCTTGATTTTTTCTCATCTTAGTTACAATTCATACCATCAATACAAATGATTACAAAAATATTCTAAGGTGGTTTGGAGTATTTTCCACAAAAGTGCATTTGCATTGCTTTTGACTTGAACTTGGACAAGCTAGGTCTTGTGTAATTTGATCCTTTTCATGTACCTAATGCCTAAAATCAATCTTAAACAAACATATTAGATATATATGAATGGAATGGTCAAGTCATTATCAAAGTATGGATAATGTATAACTCTCAAGTCAACATTCTCCCATTTCTTACAATGACAAATCATTCCTCAACATATTGAAAAGGATATGTAAAATTATACCTTAGTCGTATAGATTGCAAGGGGAATCATAACTTGAACAATGTGAATTGATCCCCCTCAATCTATGCTCACTCTTACCTAATTAGTTAGTCTTCGTACACAAAGCTATATAACATGTATACTACATGGTCCTTTAGCAAGTCACATGATAAAACATATTCTTAGACAAGAAAAGGATCACATAGGTAGTATAAACGATATGGTTGAGCTTCAAAACATTGAACTTCTCTCCACATTTTGACATTATCAAAAAGTAAAGGGGTAGAAGATCACAAAAACATGTCTTCTCCAAGAACAACCAAAAACATCCAACCTCAAGATAAAACATGCAACCACATAACACACATCAAATAGAGACAAGAGAGAAACAAGCAACAAGTATCATAATCAAAATATGGAAATCATACCAATAACTCACATGATAGAACATACATAGAGTTTTGATACTTAGGATTAAGATTACAACACATAAGCATGTTCTCAAGGAAACTACAAGACAAAATGATGAAAACAACATAATGATAGAAAGAATACAGTTGAGATAATGTGCCCAAACATCTTAAGTACAACAAAGTCTAGAAAAAAATATATGATCAAAATCTAAAGGCTAAAAAATAAAAAAATCTAAATGTCTAGGCTATCTAAGTCCAAAGGGTCATCATTAGAAACAACATCAGAAGGTTCAGGCTCATATTCCTCATCTCCATCTGAAGGGGCAATAAAGGCAGCAACTTCACCTTCATCACTAGAGTCACCAACAAAGCCATCTTCATCAGAACCATCCTCATGGCCATCATCTTCATATGCCTCCTCATCAACAACAACAACTTCCTCATCAACCTGGTGGGGCATCTTCTCATTGGACAAAGGACCAAAACCATGACCGATCCACATGGCATTCTGATCTTCCCATGTCATGCCAATATCATGAAGCTCCTTGGCCTGAGGGAAAGCGGGAGCAGAAGTTCTAATTCCTACAAGAAGGGTGGCTATGGGATAGCAGGGAGAGGCAGCACTCTAGGGGTAGGTGCAGGGGAAGATCCACCAGTAGTAGAGGGTGTAGCAACGGAAGCAGTAGGTGGACGAGTCGGGTAGAAGTGATTATATGCAAAGGAAGCATAATCACAACCCTGATAGGGCTGGAAGGTAGGGTAAGGATTGGTACAATATAGGTTCATGGTGGATATGATTTGGAAAAGATCTTGATGCAGGTGCTCCTAAACTTTTAGGTTGTACGCCTATTGATTTACCATGTAACCCAAGAAGGCATCATTGGATACATGAAACGAGGTGTGGGCAAGGTCGGGAGGATGGTGGAGGTGGAGATGCCTAGGTGGAGGTAGAGGATCTAGTAGTGGTGGAAGAGGATGTAGGAAAAAAATCTTGTCTTGATTGTGGTCTCACTAATAATGACTCCTTTTTAAAAAGGTTTGTAATGAAGATCATGAAAAAGATACTTTGTAGTGGCAAAGGTGAAAAGACCACAAATCAGGGTTGGGTAGGGTGGGTGGGTACCACATATATTCTTCCTAGAGTCAAAGTAGATCATATGATGAAGAACATATCTGGACCACTTGACTTTGATGTTTTTCATTAGGAAAAACATAATCACTACAGTATTCTCTGCATGTTCAATTTGATTATTTTTGGGGTGAATATTGTAGTTTACTACCAGAGAGAGAATGTGGTTTTCAAGGTCCAAGGTAGAGGAAGGTTGGGTGGATTTCTTCTTTTCAACAAAATGAGGCTTCTTCGAGAACTTATGTATGTCAGGGAGAGTCATATCATATTGCTTGTAGAAGGTCTTAGGGTCTAGCAAGTCAAAATATTCAGGACAATCATTCCTCCATGTGTCGGTTACCTCAGTTGCATTGAAAAATATATTCAAGGTATCCTCTGAGAAAGTGAATTTCTTACTAGAAACATGGAAGTAAAAATCACTTGAGTGATAGGTAGGGGTAGAAGAGTGTCATAATTCCACAATAGATTAGTGTAGAACTCATGAACTGCCTTAGTGCTTGTGATGGAATTGTGATAGCACTGACATTCGACACTCAGGGTAGCTAGGTGGTGATTATAAAGCAACTTTGCTACCTCATCTATGACTTTTTTCTTAGCGGGGTGAGGCTCAAACAAAGAACAGAAGGGAAAGGGGTTCCTAGGAATGATCTACTTGTACCTATATAAAGCTTTGGATGAAACAAAGAAGGTATCATCATAGGGAATGAAGCAAGAGTTGGATGAGGATGAAGGAACTCCAGCATGGGCGGCTCTCTTTCTTCTATTTGAAGCCATGGATGTGAAATGGAGAAGTGTGGGAGCCGAAACTGGAGAAGATCACCACCTAGGGTCGTCTAACCACCTAGGGAAGATAGGAAAAGGAGCTAGTAATGTCAAACAAGGGTTGGCTAGGGCTAGGAGAGGGAAGGTCGGGGCTAGGGATGAGAGCTTGAGAGAGCTAGAGAAGGAATCAGTCGACTTTTCTCTAGTTGAGAGGGAGAATAGTGGGCCGAAACCTACTTAAGTTGTAGTCTAGCCCGGTCATCGGTAGAGTTTTGTGTGATGGAAACTGACCAAATGGATTTTTACAAAAGCTCTTGGGCACCAATCGGTCGAGTTGGCAACTCGACCAATAGAGGTTTTATCCCAACTTTAGAAATCTTAGTTTCTAGACATTTGAGTGGTAATTAAATTTATTTTCTGGTCCGTTTTGCATTTTATACATACTTAAGCACATATCTATCATCATTGGGTACTATTTAGAGATAAAACAAGCGTTTGCAAAAAATACCCCAAACATGCAAAAAAGAACAGGGCAAAAGAACATGAAATTTAGCACTTTAACAAGCAAGGGTGATCAAGACATGATCAAAGCATATATGATATATAACAACTAACTAGAAGGCATATCAGATTCATCAAAATCAGTTATGAGAAGTTTATATCTAATAAAATTAAATTTCTCTCTAGCTAGAGGTTTAGTAAAAATGTCCACCAACTAATTTTCTGTGTCCACATGTGTGATATAAACATCCTTTTTGGCAATGTGATCATGAAGAAAATGATGACAAACTTCTATATGTTTGGCTCTACTATGCAATATAGGATTAAAAGATAAATTTACTGCACTAGTATTGTCACAAAAGATAGGATAAGCATCAAAATAAATGTTAAAGTCTTGGAGCATTTGCTTCATCAATAGGACCTAGGAACAAAAACTCCTGGTTGCAATGTATTCAGCCTCGATAGTGTATAAATCCATTGCGCTCTATTTCTTAGAAAACCAAGACACCAAGCATGGTCCTAGGAGGAAGGAAGTGCCACTTGTGCATTTTTCATCAATCAAACATCCTTCCTAATCGACATAACTATAAGCAGTATGAGCAAAGTCCCTTGACTTAAGATACCATAGTCCAAAATTTGGGTCTTGGATAAGTACCTTAAAATCCTCTTACTAGCTATAAGATGTGATTTCTTGGGATTTGATTGAAAGCTAGCACACAATCCAACACTAAATGTTATGTCAGGTCTAGAGGTGGTTAAATAAAGTAAACTTCCAATCATACCTCTATAGAGTTTCTCATTCACTTTCTCACCTTCTTCATATTTATCAATTTGGAGGTGTTTGACATGGGGGTGTCCATTGGCTTGGTTTTCTCCATCCCAAAGCGCTTAAGTAGCTCACTTGTGTAGTTGCCTTGGTTAACGAAGTTCCCATCTTTAGTTTTCTTGATTTGAAAGCCAAGGAAGAATGTAAGTTCACCTATCATGCTCATCTCAAACTCACTCTACATAAGATCACTAAACTCCTTGCAAAGATCAAGATTAGTCCCACCAAAATTGATATCATCAACATAAATTTGAATGATAAGAAAATTGTTAGAAATGCATGTGAGAAATAGGGTATAATCTACTTTGCCCATGATATAGACTTGATCTAACAAATAGTTCTTTAGTTTCTCATACCAATCTCAAGGTGCTTGTTTGATACCATTGAGATCTTTTTGCAAAAGATAAACATGGTTAGGCAAGCTATCATGTTCAATGCCCGGAGGTTGTGAAACATACACTTCCTCATTAATTGTACCATTCAAAAACATGCTTTTAACATCCATTTGATATAGAATGAAATTTTTATAACTCGTAAAATCAAGAAATATACAAATGGACTAAAGTCTAGCTACAAGTGCATATGTTTCATCAAAATATATATACATTTATGTTGATTGTAACCTTGATCCACTAACCTTTCTTTGTTTCTTGCCACCTTGCCTCTTTCATCTAGATTGTTGTGGTAGACCCACTTGGTGACAATGATCTTTCTATCACATGGTCTTGGCACTAGAGTCCACACTTTGTTCTTCTCAAATTGCTTCAATTCTTCATGCATGGCTAGGATCCACTCATCATCCCCAAGAGCTTATTTTACATTCTTTGGCTCGAGTTGTGAGATGTAGGCATTGTTGGCTTGTTCTTTGTTGTAGGCAGCCCGTGTCTTCACTCTTTCAAAGGGTTCACCTATGATTAGAACTTTGGTATGATTCTTTGAAAAGCAGGGAGTTGGATCCTTATTTTCTTCATCGATATCTTCTTCTTGAGTGGACACCTCTTTTTTCCCTTTTGGGTGATGTTGAGTTCTTTCAGGATAGGAATTACTTAATCTACAACATCATAATTAACAATATCATTAGAAACAGAGGCTTTAGTCTCAATAAATTTGACATTAATAGATTCTTCTACCTTAGATAGATCAACATTATACACTTTGTAAGCCTTTCTAGTAGTGATATAGCCAAGAATGAAAGCGTTGTACAATTTGGGATCAAAGTTGTCAAGAAAATCTTTCATGTTCAAAACAAAACAAGGACACCCAAAAACATGAAAATACTCGATAGAAGGCTTCCTACTGTACAATATCTCATAGGGGGTTTTCTTCAAAGAAGGATGTGTGAAAACATGGTTCTGCAAAAAACATGAGGTACTAATGGCTTCGACCCAAAACATCTTTGGAGTGACATACTATAAAAGCATGGTCCTAGCCATTTCCTATAGTGACCTGCCCTTCCTCTCTACAACCCCATTTTGTTGAGGTGTTCTAGGTGAAGAAAAGTTATGTGCATATCCAGACTCTTCACAAAAAGGTTCAAAAAGATCATTTTCAAATTCTCCCCCATGATCACTATGGATGGAAACAAGGCGACAAGAAGCTTCATTTTCAACTCATTTGCAAAAGCTAGAGAAAACATCAAGAGAATTACTCTAAGAAATGAGAAAGAAGGTCCAAGTATGACTAGAGAAATCATCGACAATAACAAGACAATAATTGGGACCACGAAGAGATTGATTTCTCATAGGTCCAAATAGATCAATATGGAGAAGTTCAAGAGCTCTCTTGGTACTAGGGACTCCTTTGGATTTTTAGGAGGACTTGGTTTTGTTTTCCTTGAGTACAAGGTTGGCATTCCTCATCCTTTTTGAATTCCAACTTGGGAAGTCCCTTGACCAAGTCCTTTTTTCTCGACTTCTTCAATTGATGCATATTTACATGACCTAGATGACGATGCCAAAGAGAAATATCATTTGAATTGAGTATAAGGCATCTACCAACAATAGGCTTAATAGAGTCAAGAAAAATTGCATAAAGATTACCATTCCATGTTCCCTTATATATGACATTGTAAGAGAGGGAATCTATGAGCAAGCATTCAAAAGAAGCAAATAGCATAAGGTACCATTATCAAATAATTGACTAACACTTATTACATTCTGATGTAGGCCACCCACAAAGACATCATTCTTGATACACAAGGATTCACCTACATCACCCTCACCTTTTACCTTACCTTTTTTGTTGTCCCCAAAAGTAATTGAACCTCCTTTCTTCTTTGTTAAATTGTTAAATGACTCATATCACTTGTCATGTGCTTTGTGCAGCCACTGTCAACAATCCATTTTCCTTTTTCCTACAAGAAAGGAGAGTGTCAGTTCCCAACTCAAATATTGGGATTCAGAGTTAGGTTGGGGACCAATTTCCTCTTTGGGTTGGTCCCCTTAGGCATGTAAGGACAATAAGTAGAATAATGATCGTCACTTTTGCAATGAGAGAAAATCATAGGGTTCTTTGAGCCAAAAAACTCTCCAATGAAAAGAGGAGTTTCCTTACTCTCTTTTTTACCTTTCTGCATTACTGTTTCCCTTAGGATCTCCCTCTACAAATCCCAAACCACTAGTATCACTTTCTTTGGTAGAATGATCAAAGATTTCTGTTAGGGAGTTTTTCCCTTTGAGTAATTTCTATATAGAGGCTATAAGTCTATGATTGTCATATGTAAGAGTATAATAGTAGAAGACAAGCTAGCAAGATCATCTCTAGCATGAAAAAAGTCAACCTCTAAATTCCTGGATTTAGTCAAGTAAGAATCCTTTTCAAGAGTAATAGAAGCAATATCATTACTAGGCAAAATAGGTCTAGAATATAAGTCACTAACTTGAGCAAGTAACCTTGCATTTTTATATTTAAGCAATTGAATTTTGATGCGATGATTTTGAGTCACATTTATAGACTTGTTTTACTCACATTTTATGCGATTATTGGTCATTTTGGTGGTTAATATTGCATAATTCACTTACTTTAGTCTATGATCCTTCTCAGCATCAATTTTTTCTTATTTTATTGTTTTGAGCCTAAATGATTACAATGATAGGTTTTATCTCGGCTTATGTGGTTTTGTTTTGCAATTTTAGGAAAAACGCATATCTGCAGCTATGGATACCATCGACGGCTGTCGATACTATCGACACAGCCACAGGCAGCCAGACGTAAGGAGCAGCACAGAGTCGATACCATCGATAGGGAAGTCGATGGTATCGAGTTACCATCAGGTTGCTGGCGAGCAGATAGTCGATACTATCGACACGTGGAGTTTCAGTGACGGAAAAGGAATAAAACCGACGCTAAAGGAAGTCGATACCATCGACCCACATCAATGGTATCGAGTTAGCATCAAGCGCAATAAAGAAAAGAAAAGAAGACTTGCCGATATCGCGCAGTATCGATACCATCGACCCGTGTCGATGGTATCGACACCGTCAGATCAAAGTTTCTTTCAGATCGACCCAAATCTGACGACTGTGATATTTTTCCAACCTAATTTGGTGATTATACCTAATGACGGCAGCCAAGAGCATAGGAGGACGTCATTAGTTGCTGCACACATCCCGAGAAGGTGTGGAGAGAAGAACGGAGCCCATAAGCACGCCTAAACCGTTCCGGAAGTCGAAGAAGACGTTTTCCACCGCCAAAAGGCTATAGATCGCGCATTCTACACCGAGGAATGCTTGGATCTTCTCTGTTCAGGGGTTTCATTACTTATTCACATTTTTCTCCATGTTTCCCCTTTTCTCAACCATGTTTTGCTCTGAGATGAACATGCGGGGCTAATCCCCTTTATCTTTAGGACCAGGAGTAGCCCGGGGAAGCATTGTATGACATTTGTATCATAGTAATTCATAATTTATCTCTTAAATCTGTGGTATGACTTCATTTTATCAATTATATTGTTATGCTTGATCACCATAATGATAATCTAATGCCTTTAATTGCTTTGAAAGAAGAATTAACGGTTGAAAAGAGACGAAATTCACATTAATTGACAAATCCCTTGAACAAGGTGATGTAAGGTTAATGGTGGAAACCCAAAGGTTGTTTCTAATGCACCTAGTTTAGGGTATAGGTTACTACAACGGTAGAATCGACCTAGACATAGGTAGTGAATTGTACCACGACAGTGGGTAATTCTGACTACATGCCACTATCTAGATTAAGAGATGAACCTAAAATATTATATGGAAATTCATATAATGAAAACCCGCGGTGAAATCACAATCCTAAAGATCTCCACTTGAATTGATTAAACTAAACATTTAATCGATTGTTTTGTTTTCTTTTATTTTTATTTTATTTTTAATCAACTCTTAAAACCTTTTTAACCGGTCTAGCTGATTGCGAATAGTTAGTAGTAGTCTACTGATCTTTCAGTATCCCTGAGTTCGACTAGGGCCTCACAAGGGCCTATACTACATTGACGCGTGCACTTGCGTTATACGCACGGTAAAATCGTGTCAAGTTTTTGGCGCTGTTGTCAGGGACACGGCAATTGTCGGTACTACGAGTGCTATAAGCGGACATTCTAAGCCACATTTTTATTTTATTATTTTAATTATCATTTGAGAAATTCATAGTTGTGTCTTTCGTATTATTGAAATTGTCTAGCACGGTACTGAACTGAAAATATCATCTTGCGGGTACTGGTGCATGGTGAGGACGTGTAGCACCGACTACATGCAGCAATCACCAGAGGTTCCATTGCCGAGACCAGACGACGAGGAGACCTATATTCAAGACCAACCAGACGAAATAGATTCAGATTCTGAACCAGAAGTCATGGCAGAAGAGCAGACGATATGGGAGAAGATAAAGGCTTCTTCCTCATCCGCTTCAAAGGGGCCAATAAAGAAGGCGATCAACATTCTGACTTATAAGATTGATCTTGCATTAATCAACTTGGTCAAATCTAATGCATTTCATGGGCTTAAAAACAAATATCTGGTGACTCACATAAGTCAATTCGTGGAGAATTGTGATATGATCAAAATAGACAGGTTCCCGCAGGAGACACTTTACTTGAAGCTATTTCCGAGCTCTCTGGCGGGGAATGCACGAGAATGGTTGCATAATCTTGACGATGAATATGTGGAATCGTGGAACCACATGGTTGAAGTGTTCTTTGAAAGATTCTTTCCACCCGAGAAGACAATGATCTGATAAGAAAAATTCATAATTTCAGTCAGAAAGTGAGAGAAACATATTCTGAAACCTGGGAGTGATTTCAGATAATGCTGAGGAGGTGCCCACACCATGGTTTGGATAAGGAAAAATAGGTTAAAATCTTCTATTTTTCTCTTTCCGAGCATGATAGAAGTAACCTAGATTCAGCAGGTTTAGGATCTTTCTTGAACAACACAGGCACAAGGTGTTAGGAGATCTTAAAAAATATGGCAAAGAAGCAGTCTTGGGGCGATAGGGATGCACCAGAACAAGTCAAAGTTGCAGGTGAGTCCAGGGCCAACAAGGAGCTGTATGACAAATTAGATCTTCTAGCCAAAAAATTGCTTGCCAAAGAGGATGCAAAATCTGAGGAGGAATCCCAGGTCAAATTTATGCAACAACAGGGCTATAGAAATAATGATTATGCTTGGAGGAAGGATAGAAAATTCTCATGGAAAGATCCAAACAACTTCTTACAAGATCCAAATGCAAAGCCACAGTCAACGGTAGAAGATAAAAGCACCGTGTTGCTTAGTGAAATGGTGTAGAAAAATCAGGAGATGATGAGCATGTTTAGTAAGCAGTTGCAGTCCCAGGGTGAGATCTTGACTAAATTTGGGCAAACATTACAAAGCCATGGAGCACAGATGAGGGCACTAGAGATGAATGTGACCTAGATTTCCAATGAAGTGGCAGCCCTGAAGCATGCCAACCAACAAAGACATGCTGGGAATGCAGATGTTGTTCAAGCACATCATCAAGTAAAGTACATATCTGTGATTACTGAGGCAGGGCCCCCCGATGGTAGAGGTCCAGGACAAAAGCAAAATGATTTTTGATACGGAGGCTACACAAAAAATACTGTATCCTCGCAGTCATTATGGACTACCAGGCGGATATTGTCCATTCAGAAAAACCCATCAAGAGCACATCACGCCCACACCTAGGCAAGAAGAGCAGGTGAAGGGCATGCGTCATGGTGAAGCTACAGTCACTGAGAGAGAAGAGCTGTCACAAGTTACAACTGTTGAAAACAATGTGCCAAAGTCTACACCAGAGGGTGACATTGAAACAAGCTTAGGGGAGTTTGCCCCGAAAAGCCCATATGTGCCACCTCATAAGTGTCTAAATGAGGAAGTTGTGTCTTTTTTAGATAACCCGAGGTCAAAGAAAGAGCATCGACATTACAGAAAGTTCTTGGAGATGTTCAAGAAGCTCCATATAAATATTCCGTTAGTGGAAGTGATAGAGAAGATTCCAGCATACGGGAGGTTTATCACGGAAATCATCACCAAGAAGAGGCGGATCAAAGACACAGATGTTTGCCGGGTGAATGAGGTGGTGAGCTCAATTATCCATGGGAGTTTACCACATAAGAGGAAAGACCCAGGAGGCTTCTACATTCCATGTTCTATAGGCAGTCAACATTTTCCACAAGCATAGTGCGATTCAGGTGCCAGCATTAATCTTATGCCACTGTCCACATTCCAAAAGCTTGGGTTGCAGAAAATAAAGAAATCAGCGACAACTATTTAGTTGGTGGATGGGTCCGTTGTGAAGCCATACAGAGTGTGCGACGATGTGCTTGTCAAAGTAGACAGGTTTATCTTTCCGGTGGATTTCATCGTCATGGACATGCCACGACTTAAAGTTTGTGAGATGCTATTAGGTAGGTTGTTTCAAGAAACGGCTGATGTTATCACCGCTATCGGGAGAGGTACATTGACCTTGGGGATTGGCCAGGATCGAGTTGAGTTCAAACTGCCGAGTGATCCTCTAGGGACACTCTCCAAAGCTCCAAGATGAGGAGCTTGATTTCGTCTAGCCTAAGACGTTAAATAAGAGCCCTTCTTGGGAGGCAACCCAGCCATTGGTAGTTTTGTTTAGTTCTTTTACAATTGTAAGTTAGTTTAATTCGATTCTGTCTTTAGTGTAAACAAGGTACCTTGATCGTTTTTTTAATGTGCAGGACTGAGGCAGGGTCGATACCATCGACCCTTGTGTCGATGGTATCGACAGGGGTACAGTTAGGCGGATGAAAAAGTTTCTCTGAGTCGATACTATCGACGGCCTCGTCGATGGTATCGACCTACCATCGGGTTGCTCGCCAAAATGAGGTCGATAGTATCGACATGGCTATCGATAGTCGCGAGATCTCTTGAGATATTCAGACGAAATTTATCTCAGTGAAGTCGATACCATCGACGGGCCTGTCGATGTTATAAACCCAGTTACAGGCAGAAAGCTATGGCCGGGCCTTGCGAGGGTGTTTGCCCTAAGCAGAGTCGATACTATTGACTTGCGTCGATGTTATCGATGCGACATGTCACCGATCTGCGAGAGGAAATCAACGGTGATCGCTGCATCAAGAGAGTTGATCTGTGGGATGGGTCGATACCATCGACACCCGTTGATGGTATCGACGCGTCATCGATCTGGGCCCCCGCATCGGGCTATCGACATCCGTCGATACTAGCGAAAGACCAGATTGCACCACAAGAGTCAATACCATCGACTCGCATCGATGGTATCGACGAGTGCACAACAGCGACGTCCTCAACTATAAAAGGGAGGGATTGTTGTCATATGACGTGACACCTTTAGAGCCTTTGCCCTCCACTTGCGCCGTGTGTTTTGTTGTGCAATCGGAGCTTGGCTACGAGCATCCAAGGAGCGAGTTCTTCCTTGAGCCTTCACCGATCGGAGATTGTCTTCTCCGATCTTCACCAAGCTCCATCTTCTATTCCTTCTTTCTCGACGATGATGCGTACAGCCGGGGCATCCTCTTCATGGGTGAATCCTATGGAGATCCCCGAGTTCATTCCTCCACCCACTGCATCTATTCTATGCTCGCGGATCGTCCATCCTTCCGCGGAGGTCCGGAAGGTCTACGAGGAACTTATGAAGAGAAAGATAGAGCCGACCCGCTACGTCGATCAGGACATGGTTCGTTATCTTAGGTTCGAGCCCAATCTTGCCTACATTCTCAAGGGGCAGGCAAGGCATACGGGAAGGAGGCCTGATGAGATGGAATTCCACACCGACAGCCAACCATTCTTTGGTGAATGGCTGACATACAAGGAGCTAGTGGCAGAGTTTATGGCATCGCTGGACATATGTGTCGTGCCAAACGACGTCATCACCACTGATCGGGAATGGATCAAGGGTCGTGTTTCTTTCCGACTGTACAACAATGATTACACTCTCACCCTCAGGAAGTTCAATTCCATCTACAACTGGAATCATGGGAGAGACCAGTACCGGAGGCCAGACAACCAGACTGACTATGATGCTATTTTCGCCGAGCTAGTGACTGCACCTCCCGGCAAATCTGTGAGCTACCATAATGCGGCAGTTGTGGATTTTGAGCATCCGTTTGTGCGGGTTCTTCACCGCATGCTCTACACCACCCTGTTTGCTCGTGGTGACCTGTCTCTCAGCAAGTTTCAAGAGACATACTTGTTCTTCCTGCACAAATTGCTGAAGCGCGAGGAGTGCAATTGGGGCGCATTTTTCTTAACGCGCGTGTTGGATGTAAAGAGGAGTACACGGAAAGCTCCAATCCACTTTGGAGGGCTCATCACGCCACTGGCCCACTATCTTGGGTTAAATTTCTCCCAGCTTACTCTCCTCTCCAACAGGAGCAAGGTCAACTTGCAGCATCTGCACCGCTCCAACCTCATTCTGCTTCGTGATGGCTTGGCTTATGCACACTGCCATGTCAATCAAGCATATCATGAGTGTTCACTTCCAGACCCCGTCTTCTACATTGAGGGCGCTCAGCATTTTTGATGGCCTGTCATCGCCATCGAGGACTCGGATGAAGACGGTCGCAATGACGACAATGACAATGACGGCGACGAGCCTGAAGAGGAAGAGGAGGCTTTCACTCCTCTTCGCGTACGAGTAGCACCCCAGAAGTGCCCCCTCATGCATCCGAGTGCATCTTCATCTTCACATCCTCCGCCACCACAACCCTCTTATCAAGGAGAGGATGCCTACTCCATGAAGGGGATGTATACAATGCCGCAGGAGATTCATCAGACGCAACAACAGCATACAGCTTCATACGCCGATATTCAGGATACAACGAACCGGCTACTCGATAATCAGAGGGATATTTTCGAGAATGAGCGCCTCCTCCTCGACAACCAACAACACATCCACGACAGGTTGCATAGGATGGAGATGCAGCAGCAACCCTTCTATGATCATTACTAGAGCCAGAATTATTTTGGGGGGTATCCACAACCTCCACCAATGCCCCAGTACGATCTGAGCTTTCAGGGGCAGTACCCATCTTGGGACCCCACGGCACCGCAGTACCCGCCTCCTCCTGAAGAATGATTGGTATCTCTGTTCCACCTTTTAAGGTTATTTTTGACCACGCAGCCATAGTCGAATTCAAGCTTAGGTGGGAGTTGGAACAACTCTATCCTTTAGTTTTCTCAGTTTTTGTTTTTATTGTTTTGTCTTTTGTCATTTATTTCTTGTAGTTCTTAGTTATTTGTAGGATCCACACTATATCTAGTGTAATTGGGGATGTCTTAAGTCATGTGTCATCTTGTTGCTTATACATGGGAATTAGGGGCAAATTTGAAAATTTTTAGTGTTTTTGCAAGCTTGTGTTGTTTAACTTTGAGCACATCACTTAAGGAAATAATTGGGTTTGTCAACTCTAAAATAGGAAATCACAACTATACATTCCTATGATTCATGAAAAGTGGACGGAATTGGTTGTTTGAGCCTAAACTGATCAAATGATAATGAGACTTTAATTTGAAATAAGAGAGAAAAACCTCTTAATTACTACACAGGCCAGTAAGGAGGGACACATAATAATTTTCAAAGGTTCAGTCAATTAGTCTTGTGATCTATCCACCCCATTGTTTTCATAATCCACCTTAAGAACTGGAAGTACATTACGGTTTTAATCTCTTTGATTGCATTCCATGTAGATAGGTCTTGCATTGCGACTAGTTTCACATAATTTGCATGAAAAAAAAAATAGATAAGTTTTACATGCACATTTCCTTAGGTGTGTGTCATTTAGTTGCATAATTATCATTTTGTAGCTGCATTCATATTTTTGTGCATATAGTACATCATGCATCTTATGTCTTCTGAAACATAAAAGGTGATGAACTTGTTCCGTACCTTCTGAATGCTTCAAATGTATGAGTTATGCAACATTAAGTGAGCCCGAAAAACAATTCGTTGTAAGCTATGAAAATAAGGACATGAAAAAAAGAGAAGTTTTGAAAAAAAAGAAAAAAAAAAGAAGAGAATTGAGAAGCAAGTAGGATTGAGAAGGAGAAAGGAACATGTTCTCACTGCTTTTTTAAGAAGAATAAGTGCATGATGTAGCTCTCTTAGATATTCCATCTCACATTGAGACAGAATGATAGTGCATGCATCATTCTACCCAAATGTAGGCATTAGGTCATTTTCACTTGCATATGCATCATTTAGGTCATTTTTGCTTTGTGCATGTTAAAGCCGTATAATGCTTCCATTTCTTCCATGAGCCACCCATTCGATCCACCCGTTGCTCGAATTGGTAGGCCACCGTGATTTTCTCTTCACTCATTAATACCAGAAGAGATGCTTCCATGTAGATGGTAGTTAGGGCGAGCAACGTAGAATAAAAGATCACAAGATGCACCGAGTCTGAATCGGAGAATTTTATTAAGTTAACTGCCTTATATGATAGTGTTCATCAGTTTTGAGGTAGACACCTTTTATGGATGATTACTGTCGCCTTTAGGGTAATTATCATTCCGTGGTTAGTGAGGGCCAGAATGTGAATGTCCGGTGGGGATCACGTGGTGATGTTTGTTGCACTACTACAGAAACAACATTCAGTGTCGCTTTTCTGGGCGTCGGTTATTTAGGAAAACCGACGCCTATAACATTCAACGTCGGTCATCTAGGTCATCCGACGTCTGTAGCCAAGACACGGGTACCGCTTGTATTAAGCGTCGGTTTTTTTGGTAAAAAACCGACGCCTAAAACTGCCGCGAAATCCAATTTTCGAGCAAAAAAAATATGTCACATACGGCATCGGTTATTTACCTAAAGCCCGACGCCTATATAAGATGAAAATTTGCGCGAAAATTTACAGCTTAGGTGTCGGTTATCCTTAGATAACCGACGCCTATAGTGGTTCCCGCCAATTTATTTGGGGCAAATTTTATCTAATTGGACGTCGGTTTTGTAATAGGAACCGACGCTGAAGACCTTAGGCGTCGGCTTTGTTAGATACCCGACGCCCTTTACGAACTTATTAGACGCATGATCGATCGACTTTAGGTCCCCTTTCCTGTTTCATCGTCTTCATCGCCCGACCCTCCGCTGCTCACCGACGCCGCTGCCCGCCACCCTCCGCTACCGTCGCCCGACCCTCCGCTGCTGCTGTTGCTTGTGCGCCGCCGCCGCTTCCTGCTCCTTCTGCTGCCGGTGTCGCCACCGCCTGCCTGCTCCTTCTCCGCCGCCTTCCTGCCCGCCGCCGCCTGCCGCTCCCTGCTGCCGGTGTCGCCTTCCTGCTCCTTCTCCGCCTGACGACCCCCGCGTCTCCGCCGCTGCTGCCACTGCCCTACGCCGCTGCCGCCTCCACTGCCTACATCGCCGCCTCCACTGCTCATCGTCGCCGCCTCCACTGCTCTTCTTCCTTAACGGAGTTCGCTACCGACAGAGCTACTCCTCTTCTTCCTCCACGAGCTCGCTACTTACAGGTACGATTTTATACCTAGTTACACAGCTCATTTTTGCTTCAATCATATTCATCATGTTGTTGTTTTTTATTGCAATTTTATGTAGATATTCTCCTTTAAATCCTAAGAAAATTATACACCCTTTAATTACAAACCCTAATTCACCTCTAGTCACTCACTTCTATCGATTATCGAAATGTAAATTGCCCCTTACTATGTCACCATTCATTCCAATGCAAAACTGGACCTTCCTACGCCACCATTTACTCAAAAGGTAGTTTTCATTTGTATCTAATTATTACATTAAGGATACTGAAAAAACTATATGAGTTACACCTTCATAGGAATGCATACAACTTCTATCTGAAAGAGATCTAAACATGATAAAAAATAATCTAAGATACAACTTTCTTCATTTAGGACTAGTCCAAGTATCTACAAAATCCTTAACTAGAAAAGGTATAAATTATTCCTTACTTCTATCCCTTAGAGACTGTAAGCATCTAAAATTCTCAGATTCCCTTCTTAGACTTCTAGAATCAACACTACATGAAGAATATGTTTCCTTCGATAATATGTTATAACATAGTATGATCTTAATCTGATCTGGATGTTCATAATAATGTAGTATGTTAAATATGATGATTAGGGATACATATAATGTCTAGTAAAGATTCCTAGACCTTTTGTTTGAAACTATTGATTTCTTGATTTATTATTTAATAATGCTCTGTTGATTAGGATTAACCATGTTGCATGTAGTTTATAGACAATTATTATATATAAGAATGCAACACATGTATTTGTTGGCCTAGAAACCCGTCCAAGATTTACTCATTAGGAGTAAATCTTGGATAGTCCCCGGTTTGGGACTGTTCTTGAACACCTAATCTCACTTAGGATGTAAGTGTATAATGTGTATTGGGTTTTTGAGAAACTTTCAGTAGCATTTCCCTGTTTGTTCTCTAAGTACATATGTACTTAGAGAACAGCGGGGAAATGCTGCCGAAATTTTCTTGAAAACCAATTACGCATTATACACTTACTAGTGAGATTAGGTGTTCAAGGATGGGATAGGTGGTACACATTTATTATATATAAGAATGACATCAAATGTGTTTGTTGGCCTAGAAACCCGTCCAAGATTGACTCATTAGGAGTAAATCTTGGATAGTCCCCGGTTTGGGACTGTTCTTGAACACCTAATCTCACTTAGGATGTAAGTGTATAATGTGTATTGGGTTTTCGAGAAAATTTTGGTAGCATTTCCCCGTTTGTTCTCTAAGTACATATGTACTTAGAGAACAGCGGGGAAATGCTGCCGAAATTTTCTCGAAAACCCAATACACATTATACACTTACTAGTGAGATTAGGTGTTCAAGGATGGGATAGGTGGTACACATTTATTATATATAAGAATGACATCACATGTGTTTGTTGGCCTAGAATGTGAACAATCATTGTTTTTTATATTACTTGTACATTGGTATAAATTAGAATGAACAATCACTAAATTATATACTGTTTGTATGGAATCCGGCTTCATTGTAGATATCTATTATTGTTGGCCTAGAAACCCATCCAAGATTGACTCATTAGGAGTAAATCTTGGATAGTCCCCGGTTTGGGACTGTTCTTGAACACCTAATCTCACTTAGGATGTAAGTGTATAATGTGTATTGGGTTTTCGAGAAAATTTTGGTAGCATTTCCCCGTTTGTTCTCTAAGTACATATGTACTTAGAGAACAGCGGGGAAATGCTGCCGAAATTTTCTCGAAAACCCAATACACATTATACACTTACTAGTGAGATTAGGTGTTCAAGGATGGGATAGGTGGTACACATTTATTATATACTAGGGAAATGTTGCCTAATCTTTTCCTAATATATACTTGTTTTCTCTGATCATAGAATGGATAGATCATGGATGTCCATTCGTAATCGTTGCACCCCAGAGTTTATATCTGGTCTTGATCAGTTTATTA
Organism: Alisma plantago-aquatica; assembly: GCA_963693085.1. NCBI lineage: Eukaryota > Viridiplantae > Streptophyta > Magnoliopsida > Alismatales > Alismataceae > Alisma > Alisma plantago-aquatica. The sequence goes on from OY856411.1 coordinate 247,268,937, forward strand.
GATTTGCCGAGGAACATAGGAAAAAACCTACAGATAGGTTCTACTGTCCATGTAGGCATTGCGGTAACAACTTGAAAGTCAACACTGGTGAGGAAATCAAAAGTCATGTCATGTGCAACGGGATTGTACAAGGCTATACAGAATGGCACTGGCATGGAGAGATTTCAAAATCGAAACCAGTAGATGTCGATAGCAGTGCTTGGGTGGGAGAAGAAATTGCCTCTGATGACGTAAATGTGAACGAACCAGTTCCAGCAGACATCGTTGATGCGATGCTGGATAGTTGTAGGGTAGAGCACACCGATCCACCTCCTATCTTTACAAACATTGTGCATGATGCTGAGATTATGGATTTTTGCAATGACTTTCTCAGTGGTAATGACACTCCTGATAATGACAAGAATATTGAGGAGGGCAAAGGAGTATTATTGAAGGTTATGTGGCGAGAGAGGTTATGGATTTTTGCAATGACTTTCTCAGTGGTAATGACACTCCTGATAATGACAAGAATATTGAGGAGGGCAAAGGAATTTTGGGATCACGGGTGAAAGTAATCAGCCGTGAGCAGTTGGAACAAGCTCACTTGTATATTTTACACAATATGGATGAAGTGAGTGTTTATATCGAGGAACATACCAATTTCATAAAGAGACAACATCCTCGAGCAAGTTCAATGTGGCTTGCTAGAGAGCATAATAAGACTTTTACTAAGTGGTTTGAAGATAAAGTCTTACATCAACTATCTCAAACACCACATGATATTACAGAAACTATCAAATGCCTCGCCTTTAAACCAAAACCGAATGTTATGTCTTATGAAGGGTTTGACATTAATGGATTCACATATTACACAAAGCGCCAAGATGATAAGAGTGTCGTCCAAAATAGTGGGGTCACTCTTCAAGCGTCGACTATGTACTTTGCAAGTGCAAAGGATAAGAGTCCACGTGAAGCTAAAATGTCATATTACGGTGTCATTGAGGACATTTGGGAGTTTGACTACATAGATTTCAAAATTCCGCTCTTTAAATGTAATTGGGTTGATAACACCAAAGGAGTTATAGTGGATGAATTGGGTTTCACTTTGGTGAACTTTGAAAAGATTGGCGAGAAGGGTGAACCATTCATATTGGCATCACAGGCGAAACAAATATTCTATATCGATGATCCTGCAAATGATAAATGGTTGGTTGTTCTTCATGGTAAAAGACAGTTCATTGAAGATCCTATAGATGAAGAAGAGTACTATGATAAGTATGATGACTCCAGTCCATTCTCAGTTGGGTTGCCAACTCCACAAAATATTGAAGCTAATGATGACTTATATGTGCGCGGAGATCACAATGAAGGATTGTTAATTGATAAAAGATCACAATTTTAGAGACATGTATGTTTATACAAATGCTAAATGTTTGCCTTTTTCTAGTTAATACAAATGCTAAATGTTTGCCTTTTTCTAGTTAATACAAATGCTAAATGTTTGCCTTTTTCTAGTTAATAGAAATGCTAAATGTTTGCCTTTTTAATGACATTTTCAGATGGCTGACCATGATGAGCATGATGTCCATGATGAGCATGAAGTTCATGATGAGCATGCTGTCCATGACGAGCATGGCGAGGATACTAATGTAAGTTCTAAAAACATATCCTGTATTTCTATAAAATTCATTATCTTCTAGTTATGTCATATATCCTATATTTCTATATTGGGCTAAGTTAGTGTGTTTTATTTTTGTCAAATTTTAGGTTGATGCACCTGTACCCACTGAAGCACTGGAGCAACTTGATGCGCAACACCAGACACTTAACAAGAAAAGGGGCATCACTCTGTTGAAGAAGTTATTAGCGCTAAGTGGTAGTGGATCTAAATTGGTGGTGGAGTTTGATAATGGAGGAAATCCAATTGGAGTGAACCGCAATAATTTTGTGAACTATCTTGGGTGTACCACTCGGAGCCATTGTGGTGTTAAGTATGACAATTGGCATAAAGTTCCTCAAGGGAAAAAAGACTTGATATGGAAGGATTTATGCGTGAGTTATTATTATTTGCAATTCTATTTTGTAGATTACAAATTCTATTATTTGCAATTCTATTTTGGATACTAGTTAATAACATTTCTATTTTACAGAATCTGTTTGCATTGGATGAGAAGTTGCATCGTAAAAATGTGATGCAACGCGCTGGAAAGATGCTTAGGAATTATAGGACAAATCTGAACAGAGAATACATAAAAGAGGGTGATAAGAAGAAGAAGTCAGCCCTTGAACAATGGAACTTCTTGGACAAAGAAGATTGGGACAATTTTGTTGCTTCAAGAAAATCTGAAGAATTCAAGGTATTAGGTGTCACTCCTAATTTAATTAATATACATTGTATTCACCTGTTTCAAGATTAGCATTTAGTGCTACTAACCAAATCATTAATGTGCATACTAACTAGGCCCTCAGTGACGCACAAAAAGCAAGGCGTGCACTGAATGTGCATGACCACACTATGGGTCCAAAAGGCTATGCAAGCGTTCGCCAAAGACTACAGGCGGAGTCTGCGGCTACTCAGGAGTCTGCTCCTACTCAGGAGTCTGCCACACCCATGCCTCGCCATGATATCTGGATAGCTGGCAGGCAAAACAAGAAGGGTGAAATAAAGAAGCCTGTAACTGCTGAGGCGGCTGCAAAAATGGTAAAATACAACTCTTAGAGAAATCGTTTGAATATTGATTATTTGTGGTGTTAACTTACCAATTTCTGTTTATGGTGATTAGCGGGAGCTGCACGAGCAGAGGAAACAAGGCACGTTCATCCCTCAGGGCACAAGGGATGAATTGACAGTTGCTCTGGGTAACCCAGAGCATCCTGGACGTGTTAGAGGTGCCGGCGCTGGTGTTGGCATCAAAGCATTCTTTGGGCCATCCCAGCGCAAACCCAGAGCGGGACTTTCTCAAGAAGAGGTAACCTATTCTTTTTTTAGAATGTTACTGCAAAAGGAAATTCATTAATAAGAAGCTAATGTTTCTTTTATCCATGTATAGGAGAATAAGAGAGTTGAGGATTTAGTTGCTAAGAAGATCAACGATGTAGTTGCTGAGAAGGTCAAGGAAGAATTGCTGCGGTGGCAGGCATCTCAGGCTTCCAATACGCCTATGGCGACCCACTCTTCTCCTGATGCACAGACTGCGAGTAATCCTGGAGACCCATCGCCTAGCACGTCTGCTGTAAGTATTGTTTATGACATTGTAGTTAGTCTTTTCAAGTTGTTATGTTTTCAAGATGATATGTATATATGTATAATATTCTTTACGTAAATTTGTAGGCATTGAAGCCATGCCGCTTAAGAATGCAAGACTACGTTGTTGCAGAGGCGCAGGCTTACCCGTCCCTTCCTGGGGCAATGTTTCACGGGACTCCAATGCCACAGGGCTACGTTCGTGTGAGCCCGATACGTGTGTTACCTGATTGGAGAGAAGCTACATTGCCATATCCCCACCCGGATATTGATAGACTTGCTGATGCAGAAGGCGGGGTGATATTGTGGCCCAAAGCAGATGTCGTCTACACGACTGAAATTGTAAGATAAATTTACATTGATTTAGACTGTTAATGTGTATATATGATGTCAACTGATCTGAAATTATATGTACAGGTTAAAAAGAAGACACCAGGAGCACCTAGGCCTCCACTTCCACTTCCCGCATTACCCGATTGGGTTCCAACTGACCTAACATACCCGTTAGGTCCTGCTTGTAGGGGAATGGCATGTTGGCTACGGGCACATAATGTACATTGCCCTATAATTATTTCTTTAGATGCAGATTATGCAGGTCAATCATACGATAGCTCTTTATTTATACAAGATATTATTGAGCTGTTTATGTATGATTGGCTGAATACATCAATGATAGAGACATGGATAAGGTGAGATCTTGTTTATACATCCATATACCTTGTGTAAGATCCGGTGATCTGGTTTCTTATATATTAATGCATACGCCTATATGTTTTGCAGCTACCTAGTCGAAGATCATTGCAAACAATTTGCATTTGATCATGTGGGATTTTTGATTCCATCATTGATTAGTTTGGTAGCTAAAGACCCTGATAATGTTCAACAATACTGTATAGATGCTTTTACAATTTTTGGTCAGCAAAAGAAGACGATAATAATAGCTCCATTCAATGTCAAGTAAGTTTACTTTATTTATAATTTGGACTTAAGAAAATTCCATTTTTATTTTGCATTTTGAGTTATTAATTGTTAACTTCTTACTTCTAGCGGTAGACATTGGGAGTTACTAGTTATTGTCCCCGGGACATTCACTGTTTATTATCTAGATCCTGCGGGGAGTACATTGAACACTAAAATTGGACACGTAATGAGAATGCCATTATTCTGGTGAGAAATATTTCATTTTTATATCCGTTAACATCTTTTATTACATTACTATTTACTTATGCAATTTATTGTGTTATATTAACATGTAGGGGTTTAGATGCATTCTAAAAGGCTGGAGGAACGGTCCCAAGGAAAAAGAACCAGCCAATAAATTGGCAGAACGTACAAGTAAGTTCCCGACTCAAATATATATATTATTGATGTGAATTGTGCTTAGTTGTATTATTTTGTATGTTTCAATTTATAGTGTGCTACACAAGACAATGGATGGGCATGCGCATACTATGTGATGTGATTTATGCAGATGATTATCAAATATGCCGCATTGGACATCGATACCATACATGAGGTATTATATATATTCTCATTAGTTAGTATGCAATATATCAATCTTATATTATTTTTATATTATTACTTATATATATACATCATTCTCTTTGCAGGTGTTTAAAACTGACAACACTACAGGTAAACATTTAAAAAATATACATGCTCCATATACGATGGAAGCATTAAATGAAGTAAGAGAAGAATGGGCAAAAGCCATACAAGCAGTGGCAACTGTAAGATATAATTGGGATGTTGATAGCGATAATGAATGATACTATGTAAATGAATATTTCTGAATGTTAATACATGTATTTGAATGTTTCTATATGTGTGTGAATGTGAGAATTGAATTGATGTCTGAATGTATGTACTTGTGTAGAATTTTGCTTGTGACTTTTGCAGGTTTGCGGCCTGTTTGTAGGCTGATATCAATGGATGTCGTAAACCTGCAGTTCAGAAAACTGAACTGCAGGTTCTCATCCTGCTGACCAGCCACAGCAGGCCTGCAAACTGATATGAAAAAAAAAATATATAAATAGGCGTCGGTTATTTATAGAAAACCGTCAGGAAAGACCTACAGCGTCGGTTTTTTCAATAAACCGACGCCTGATGTGGCCAAAGCAGTCCTGGAAATGGCGTCGGATATTCATATCAAACCGACGCCTATTTAACATATAGGCGTCGGTCGTTTAGTATATAACCGATGCCAAAAGTGTTCGCGCCACAAAAAATGGCGTCATCTAGGGCACTTTATGCGTCGGTCATCTACTAAAAGACCGACGCTATATTCCATAGTGGCGTCGGTTATTTACTAAAACACCGACGCAGAAAGTGCCCTAGATGATGCCGTTTTCTGTGGCGCGAACCCTTTTGGCGTCGGTTCTCTACTAAACGACCGACGCCTATAGATTAAATAGGCGTCGGTTAAAAAACCGACGCCGAAGTGTTCGACCTTTAGCGGCGCCCACATAGGCGTCGGTCGGAAACCGACGCCAAATGGGGTTAAACGACCGACGCCAAAGGCCGTTTCTGTAGTAGTGTTGTGACAATCTGTTCTTTAGTTGACTCTCGTAATTTTATTCTAAAGTTCAAGCTTAGGGGAGTTTGATGCGATGATTTTGAGTCACATTTATAGACTTGTTTTACTCGCATTTTATGCAATTATTGGTCATTTTGGTGGTTAATATTACATAATTCACTTACTTTAGTCTATGATCCTTCTCAGCATCAATTATCTCTTATTTTATTGTTTTGAGCCTAAATGATTACAATGATAGGTTTTAACTCGGCTTATGTGGTTTTGTTTTGCAATTTCAGGAAAAACACATATCTGCAGCTGTCGATACCATCGACGGCTGTCGATAATATTGACACAGCTACAGGAAGCCAGCCGCAAGGAGTAGCACAGAGTCGATACCATTGATAGGGAAGTCGATGGTATCGAGTTACCATCAGGTTGCTGGCGAGCAGAAGAGTTGATACTATCGACCCAAAAGTCGATACTATCGACACGTGGAGTTTTAGTGACGGAAAAGGTATAAAATCGATGCTAAAGGAAGTCGATACCATTGACCCGTGTCGATGGTATCGAGTTAGCATCAGACACAATGAAGAAAATAAAAGAAGACTTGTCGATATCGCGCAATGTCTATACCATTGACCCGCGTCGACGGTATCGACACCGTCAGATCAAAGTTTGTTTTAGATCGACCCAAATCTGACGGCTGTGATATTTTTGCAACCTAATTTGGTTATTATACCTAATGATGGAGGCCAAGAGCAGAGGAGGACGTCATTAGCCACTTCACACATCCCGAGAAGGTGTGGAGAAAAGAACGGAGACCAGAAGCACGCCCCAACCGTTCCGGAAGCTGAAGAAGACATTTTCCACCACTGAAAGGTTGTAGATCGTGCATTCTATGCCGAGGAATGCTTGGATCTTCTCCGTTCAGGGGTTTCATTACTTATTCACATTTTTCTCCATGTTTCTCCTTTTCTCAACCATGTTTTGCTCTGAGATGAACATGCAGAGCTAATCCCCTTTATCTTTAGGACCGGGAGTAGCCCGGGGAAGCATTGTATGACATTGTTATCATAGTAATTCATAATTTATCTCTTAAATCTGTGGTATGACTTCGTTTTCTCAATTATATTGTTATGCTTGATCACCATAATGATAATCTAATGCCTTTAATTGCTTTAAAAGAAGAATTAACAGTTGAAAAGAGATGAAATTCACATTAATTGACAAATCCCTTGAACAAGGTGATGTAAGGTTAATGGTGGAAACCCAGAGGTCGTTTCTAATGCACCTAGTTTAGGGTATAGGTTACTACGACGGTGGAACCGAACTAGACATAGGTAGTGAATTGTACCACGACAGTGGGCAATTCTGACTACAAGCCACTATTCGGATTGAGAGATGAACCTGAAATATTATATGGAAATTCATACAATGAAACCCGCGGTGAAACCGCAATCCTAAAGATATCCACTTGAATTGATTAAACTAAACATTTCATCGATTGTTTTGTTTTCTTTTATCTTTATTTTCTTTTTAATCAACTCTTAAAACCTTTTTAACCGGTCTAGCTGATTGTGAACAGTTAGTAGTAGTCTACCGATAGTTCAGTGTCCCTGAGTTCAACTCGGTCCTCACAAGGGCCTATACTACATTGACACGTGCACTTGCGTTATACGCATGGTAAAATCGTGTCAAATTTATTAAAAATAAACATGCATCTCATCTCTGCGAGCATCACTAATAAGCCTAAGTTCAACATTTTCAGTCTTAAGTAACTCAAGCTCATTTAGACACTTTTGGTTGTCTTTCTTAAGAGATGCAATATTCTTAAGATAGACACCATTCTCTACTTCAACTCCATTATATTGGAGCACAAAATCAAGAAATTGGATTGCAAGGAATCAATTCTCTAAAGATGAGTTTTCTCATTTTGTCAAGAATATCAAGTATAGCATACAAGTCATCAATGATTTTACCCAATCTCTTGTTTTTAGATTGCATTTGGAAAAAGAAGAACAAGTAGTAACAAGCATGTGAATAAGAGTTTCTTTATCCAACTCATACAAACTTACCTCACTTGCCTCACCAATATCTTCATTTTGGAGGCCATGAGTGTAAGGTGGCACTCTCCATCATCATCAGAGCTTGAGCCAATAGAGGATCATCATTCCCATGCTGCATGAGTTGTGCCTTTGTGCCTCCTCTCCTTCTTGTCCTTCCTATTTTATTTTCTATCTTTATTATACTCTTCTTCCTTCTTGGAGCTTCTCTTGTGGTGTGACTTTCTAGCCTTAGGACATTCACTCTTGTAGTCTCCTTTTTTGTCACATGTGTAGCACCTTGGAGTAGATGAAGAATATTGCTTTCCTTTGAAGTGCTTTCCCTTAGAGAAGTTGGCTTCATTCTCACTAGGGCCATCATATTCACTAGAGGAGGAGGGAGAGGTCTGACAAGCAAGTTGTTGTTGAAGGATGAGAGCCTCCACTTGAGCTTTGAAGGAACTATCTTTGATCTTCCTTAATTCTTTTTCTTCTTGGTTTTCTTCCCTTCTTGCTTGTCAAGTCTTGCATCATGAGCTTGTAGATTTCCAATAAGCTCCTTGATTGGAAGATCACTAATACTTCTTACTTCTTCAATGGAGATCACCTTTGAATCCATCTCTTTGAAAGAGACCTCAAGATCTTTGAGTTGATTTCTCCTCTATCTAAAGTATGTCCAGAAGCAGCTAGGTCGTTGATGATGGCATTGAACCCTGAGTACATATAACAACTCCTTCTTTCTTCCCCATCTTGAAGTTCTCTAGGAGGTTGTTCAACATGTAGATCTTTTCCTCCTTCACTTGCTATGTGCCTTCATAAGTGATGCACAACTTGTTCCATATCTCATAGGTTGTATCCCATGAGGAGATGTAGTTGAATTTGGATGGAGTGAGGGCTGCATAGGGGATGCTAATTTCTTTGGCATTGAGTTGTGCATTCTTTAGGGTTCCTTCATCCCAAGTTGATACAACTCTGGTTGGATCCTTGTAGGGTTCAATCATCACTTTATACATATCAAAGTTCATCCCTTGAATGTAGAATTGCATCTGCCATTTCTAATAGAGGAAGTTGGTTCCATCGAAGACCGTGGGGTGCATGGTAAAGCCTCCATCTAGGTTGAGGGAACCAAGTATGTTCTCACCCATCTTCTCATCTCATAGGAGATTTAATGGAGAAGATACTTGCTCTGATACCACTTGTTGGATCTAGGACTCTAGAGGAGGGGTGCATAGAGCTTCAAAAAATCTCAAAAGAATAGTTAGACCTTCAAATTATATCAATTGAAACCAAAACTAAAATTGATTTTGAAATCCTATCTAAACAAGCATAGCAAGGATGAGAGAGATTGAAATAAACACTTGGATAAGGTTGTGCACTATATTCTCAGAGAGATTTAAAATTATATCCTTTTCATCAACTCGTTCTAGCCTAGATGAATGATCTACCACTACATTCTCAGTGCCTGTCTTATCCTTGATTTCAATGTCAAACTCTAACAGTATCAAAATAAAACGAATTCATCTAGGTTTTATATCCTTCTTCTACATAAAATAATCAATTGATTCATGATCTGTCCACACAATGACTTTTTCCCCTATCAAATATTGGCGAATTTTTTCAAAATCAAACATGATTGCCAATAATTCTTTTTATGTGGATGTGTAATTTAATTAGGCATTGTTCAAGGTCTTAGATGTATAATAGATGACCACAGGAACATTGGCCTAGAACATCTCCAACCACATAATCTGATGTGTCACACATCTTAAACGATTGGCTCCAGTCTAGATCCTATACAACCAATGTGGAGACAAGTTTCTCCTTCAACACCTCAAATGGCTTCAAACACCACTTGTTGAAATTAAATTCAGTGTCCTTTTTCAACAACTCAGAGAGCGGTTTGGAAATTTTTGAAAAATCTTTTATAAAACATTGGTAAAATACGACATGTCCTAGAAAGATCCTCTCTCCCTTCACTGGTTATGGTGGAGCTAGTTTGGATATGACTTCTATTTTTACTAGGTTGAGCTCCATTCCTTACTGGACACCTTGTGTCCCAAAACTATCCCCTCACTCACCATCATATGACATTTTTCCCAATTTAAAACTAGGTGAGGGTCCTTATATCTTTACAAAAGTCGAGACTGACAAGGCAGTCATTAAATGATTCCCCATACACCAAAAAGCATCCATATATACCTATAGACATCACTATATCATATTAGGAAAATTTCCTAGCATGCATCTGTAAAAGGTAGTCGATGCATTGCAAAGACCGAAAGGCATCCGAAGACACATGAAAGTGCCATAAGGACAAGTGAAGCTGGACTTCTTTTGGTCTTGAGGTTCGATAGAAATCTGGTTGTATCCAGAGCACTCATCGAGAAAAAAAAAGTGAGAGCGTGCGGCGAGCCACTCAAGAATCTGATCGATAAAGGGGAGCAGAAAATGGTCTTTTAATGTGGTGGCATTCAAACATTGGTAATCAATACATACTTTCCACCCAGTCACCAACCTAGTAGAAATCAACTCGCTAACAGAATTAGTTGTGACCATTATTCCCCTTTCATAGGAACCACCTGGTTGAACTAACCCAATTAGAGTCAAAGATAGCATAAATTATACCTACAGATAAAATTATTACTACCTCCTTCTTTATTGCCTCATTCATGATGTGATTGAGATGCCTTCGAGGTTGAACTATCAGTTTGGCTCCTTCTTCCAATATGATCTTGTGCTGGAAGAAACTAGGGGAGATCTCCTTTATTTCTGCAATAGACCATCCAAATATTGCCTAGTAGTTTTTCAAAATCACTAGTAGTTGCTCCTCTTCTTTAATTATCAATTAAGCCCAGATGATAACTAGAAATTTCTCTTCTGCTACTAAGAAAATATACTTCAAATGCGGCAATAATGGCTTCATCTCTAAATCTAGGGGACTCAATAGAGATGGGATCAATAGTAGAGGAGGTGGTCCAAGGTCCTCAAAATGCCTTGCGTACTGACATGGTAGTTCCTTGAGAAATAAGACACACTCCTCTAAATAATAGTGTTTGGTATAGTCATCCACTACATTCATGAGACATGCCTCCAAAGTCAACTTTGGATATGCTTAAACAAAAGTGGAAGAAGTTGCCTCATCAATTGTTGATGGGCAATATTCCTCCTCTACATCATCACGATATTGAACTGCCCTGGCTAATGAAATTTCCTTTGTGTTCTCTAAGATGTCCACTACCAATGTGTCTTTATGAACCTATGTCATGACATGAGCCATGTCTAGGAATGACTTCACTAGAAATAAAGACACATTTCTGTGGATCCGTTGCAGCTTGTGGCATTGTGCCTTCTCCTCAGTCGTCTTTGTAGACTTGAGCATATTGTTTTTCAAATGATATTCTTTGATCCCCAATGTCAATCTTCCTCTTCCTATCTTTAAGATCATGTTTTTTGTGGCCTGAAATGTCCACCCTAGTAGTAGTTCATTACCATGATCATCATGCATTTTCATAACTACAAAGTCCGCCAGAAATACAAATCTATCCACCTTGACAAGAACATCCTCACAGATACCATATGGCCTAACCACTGAGTTGTTTGCCAGTTGTATGGTGATATTGCTCTTTCTCAACTCCTTAAAACCCAACTTTTTGAAGGTATTCAAGGGAAAAAGGTTGATACTTGCCCCTGAGTCACATACAACTTCCCCAAAACTTGTCTTCCCAATGTAACATGATATATTGAATCAGCCTGAATCTTGCCTTTTGGTGGAAATGTTGGTAAAATGAAAGCACTAACATGCTCCTTCAATGCCAGTACATCAGAGTAAGCTATTCTCCTCTTCTTATTGATTGTGTCCTTCAGAAATTTACCATAAGAAGGAATCTACTCGATTGCATCTATTAGGGGAATGTTGCATGAAGCTTCCTGAAACTGTCTAGAAATTTCTAAAATTGTTGCTCCATTTTCTTCACCTTCAAGCTGTTTGGGAAGGGCACTAGAGTCACCATCTTCCTCTGGTGAGGTGGGACATACGCCTCCTTTTTTTTCTCCTTTGGTTCATGAGTTTCATCATTAGTTATCTTGTCCTCTGCTACAATATATGCCTTAGCTGTATTCAAAGTCACTGTCAGTCCTATGTCACCGGTGTCATCCATTCCTTTTGGGACAATCTTCTTTTGATTCAGTATCTGCTTCCCAATGCGTAGCAACACAGCCTTAACCTGATGATTTCCATAAGGTATTTTAGTGTTTCTGTCACGGAACTGGAATCCCAGTCCCATGAACCAAACGTATACCAAAGGAAACATGCAGAACCGTAAATCTTATCACACATGAACAAATAACAAGATAAAGGCACCAACACAGTCTCAACATTCAACAAGTATAAATTATACAAAATGCATTATATTCATGAATTCAATTACACATGTCCATAGTCAAGGTACAAGTCATTCATGTGCACTAAAAATGGATCTTACAACAAGTACACCGAGCATAGCTCACCGAGCCCATCAACCTTCTAACCATCTCTGAACCTAAAAACAACATACGAGAAATGGGTCAACACACAATGTGTTGAGTATGGGGTAGAAAGATATATATATATATATATATATATATATATATATATATATATATATATGTATAAGCATTGCATAATTTTGAAAAGATTTCAAGACTAAACGAACAAGAATAAACATGTTAATTGTTTAACAAATGCAAAACCATATTTTATGTCATTTCACTCCATTATACCAACAATATCAAGCATTTTTAAGGCCTTTGACCATCTTCCCATCGGAAGGGTCCGTGAGGGTGCTCAAGATTAGCTAACCCTTTTATACGAGAGGGACCTCAAGGCCATAGCCAAGAGCTAACCGTTTATCAACAATATTATAATGGAGTTCTATCTATATATGTGTGCAAGTTATAAAATTGACGAGGCAAACATCGAGTAAGACATAGCAATACTACATGGAAATATTTGAGCAAGTAAACAAACAAGCATACAATATATGAATTTTCAAGAAAGAAAGTGATATTCATATAACTAGATAAGGCCCATACCTGATTTAGCGATTTCATAACCTAACATATCCTTCACCATCTAGCCACATGCCAAACCTGATTAATAAGATTACATATATGCATTAGATTCTCATCATTAACCCTAATTAGGTGCATTTTAGAGTTTTGGCCAAGTTAGGTTCTATGTTGGGTAATTACATGATTAGTGGTCTCTTAATGATTTAGCAGTCATCATAAGAGTGTGGTTCAAGTTTCATGTCATTTCGAGGCTTCATGCGGACATTACGAGATTTAGGACACTTATGCTCAAATTATGCCACGAGACTCATAATAGAGTACCCAAGGTCATGATCATCAAGTTAAAAGAACCCATCATCAAACATGGTTTAGATTAGAAACATTAGGTCAAAAGAAGCATATTCCAAAATAGGTGTATGTCCTTTAGAAGCAAGATTAGCAATCTAGGCAAAGTTCAACATTATAGTCCAAAGTAGGCACATATGTACAGTTGAGGTCATTCATGAACAATGCATTGATTAAGACCCTCATTAGGGTCACAAGAGAAAAAGATCTACTGATTTGATGCTTAGGAGGCTATAAGTATATCAAAGATTCAAACTTCATTAGAATCATGCATTAAAGTCCATGAACAGGATACAACATGCATTAGGGACAACCATGGATCAAAAGGGGAGCTTAGGAGCTCAACCTGGTTCAAGGTGAATAAATATTACTGATTTCATGATTAGGAGAGTGAATAGTCATTAAAGATGCAATATTTGATCATAATAGTGAATAAATGTGCTCAAACATGACTAATGTTAGTATTTTCAATAAATAAGGGAACAAACATTTGATTTAGGGTCTGGGACTAGGCCCAATGTGTAGGTCTCGTTGAGTTGATCAATTTGACATATTGATTTGCATATTTTGGATAAAGGAACTAGGAGATATGTATTTTTGAATGTTGACATGAGAACTTTATAGAATGATCATGAGGGTGTTACCTAATAATATGGCTACCAACCAGGGTCGTGGATCCTCGATCCAAAGGTTAGAGAGGGGCGCGCTTGTCCTTGGGGCATGACCTGCTGGTTCAGGGCGGTTCACTACCGAACTGGTTTAACCAGGTCTGGGCCGACGTGATGATCGCCCGCTCGCCCCGCCCCTCCTTCATCATTCTCTCTATTCCAAACAAGGGAGGAATAGGGGCGGTGCTTACAGTGCCTCGCACCTGCTGGAGGAGAGGGGAAAAAGGAGCACAAGGCTCGGGGTGGCTTCTGGGGGCGCCACCTGTTCTCAGCTAGGCCTACGGCCTCATTAGCGCCTCTGGGTTCTACCCATAATCAGAGGACTACCTCCACATCCTTGCAACCAGATGGAAATGAAGAGGTGACAGGGGAGTCAGATCAGTGAAGGAGGAGTGATGGCGGCCAAACTGAGCATGGAAACCAGGGGCAAGCCGTGTGTTGTGGATGACTAGGACCGACAACGCTCTGGAGGTGTGAGTAGAAGTTGTTCATCGACTGCGGCAACACTCTGGGTAGAGCATCTGGCATGAGCAGTGAGGGGAGAGGGATGATGAGCGAAGGTGGAGGAGGGAAAGGAGCAAGGGCATATAATAGGCTATTTATAAGGGGAGCAAGAGGCTAGGGTTTAGATGAGGGGAATTCATAGGGCATCCTTCCTCAGCCGCCTTCATTGTTTGATTTGGAAGGGACAAAGGAGAGCAGTTACTGCTCTTCGTTACATTCCTGAAGGGGAAAGGGGATCAGCGAGGAACAAGGGTAAAGCATGGGTCGCGTACCTAACTAGGCCCATTAAGGCCCAAACTCACAAAAGTAATTAAAACATGTACAATTTCGGTCAATTTTCAAATACACATATCTTGGGCTAGGATGGTCCAAACGAGGTAATTTTTGTACTGTTGGGAAGATAAATGAACACTTGATATTTTGAAAAATATTGTAGAGCAAGGTGATCATACTAATTAGTTTCAAGATATTTTACAAAGTAGTGAATCATTAAATAGTGAAAATTAGATCAAGAGAGCAAATCAAATGTACACTGTGAAATTGATCATTATAGTGGCCAAATTAGAAAATCTCAACCCTCCAATTATGAAATTGACATCAAATTCAGTAATGGGCCACTTTATGAAAGAGGAACATATCACTCGAGGAGAGATAAAAGGTCAGGTTATCACATCCTTCCCTCCTTAATAGAAATTTCATCCTCGAAATTTGTCTAAGATCATAAACAAGAGTCAAAGTCAAAATTCATCGAGTCTAGGTATCCAACCATGGTTGTCAACACATTCTCGATAATGGGATGCACACTAGGTGATCATTATCAAGGGTTCACTCATATCTATCATATATGTGTTACTTCATGTTTTATCACATAATGACATCATCATGGCATTAGGGTTTACACATCCCTTAGTATCTCTATATTAGTTTTTTTTTAGTATGAGATTAGGTATGTTACCCCTCATTATTCAAGCTGAGATATCTAGACATCATCATATCAAGCTTATGATTTGAAAGATACATATTTTATGTATAGTATGATTCCATATTAGGTCTAGCTTATGAGAGGGACTTCTCGTGAATATTCAAGTTTTTAAACGTAAGTGAGATATTTTTCATACATCATGCTTTACCTAGAGAAACAACAATATTATCACTATCAAGCTTTCATAGTCATCTCATTTGTAACTAAAAGGATCTTCATAAGCTCAGGCCCCTCAATCTAAGACATATATATGTCTTGTCAAAACATGCTAACCACAACTTTCAACCATTAAAAAAAATTTATACCCATCTTTCAAGAAGTAAGGACAACCACTAGATTCCTTTATATACTGCTACTAACTTGAGTGTGAGGCTCATCATGGATATCACACATCGTATACATCATCTTAGGGTCTTGGGACATCTCCCTCACCTATATATCAAGCATCAAATATTCAATTGCCTCTTTCTCTAGGGTTAGATATTTTCATAGGAAATCTACAGTTCAACACTTTCATGAGACCATGAACTAGGTGACTTATCTCATATACTTAGAAGTATCCTACCTAGGGACTCATCGTCAAGTATTTCATCATTCATATTTTCAACATTTCAAAAATTTTGGAGCTTAGGTACTCTAACCTTCTCCCGAGGCAGGTCGACTCATATCAATAGGTCACTCTATTCATATGTCACATGCTTGATATCCTCCTTTGTAAAGTGATTGAGGCCCATGTTGATCTCAAACTATATATCGCATATCATATCTCAACAAGCACAAGACTAGGTACAAGAAAACATGCCAACCCACTAGCTATGTTTAGCACATCAACCAACTCATATGTATCAACAAGGTGCTAGGTCTAGCTAGGGTTGCATGGTCAAACTCATTCCATATCATCAAACTACTTGGCCCTCTCAAGGACAAACTTGGGACTTATAAATATCAACATAATCATCAATATCATTATGATCATCTTAGGTTTCTAGGTTACTCACTTGCCTAACCTATATCATGTCTCTAGACAACTCTATAGACTATCACTATCATCTAAACTCTCTCATCTAGACTTGATGTTAAATCTATTTATCCTAGGTTGCATGGAAACTCACTACCTTTCTGTGTGTGGTAACATTTTTCATATGTACATATAATAATACTTGAAATATGTTTTCTCCAACATTTAAACAGGTGATGAAAACCACCATACTCTCTGAATAAAACCAAAACCAAAACGAGTTACCACACTCATTAGGCAGTCTAGTATCATGACACCTAGAGAACTAGCAAGAACATGGCGCACACTTGTATAGACATCCTAAGCACATGTCACAAATAATGTCTAGGAAGGTAATTTACACAAGTCTAAACCTAGTTCTAGAACATCTAGGTTCTAACCTAGAGGCTAAGTCAACCTAATCCACAATGATATTTCATTAAGTTTCTAGGGTTGAGATGCAAGGTGAGTTTAGTTTGTGTTTCATGTGAGCATTGTTTGGTGTAGTTATTGTTCATGCTCTGATACCATCTGTCACAGAACCAGAATCCCAGTCCCATGAACCAAATGTATACCAAAGGCAACATGCAGAAGCGTAAATCTTAGCACACATGAACAAATAACAAGATAAAGGCACCAACACAGTCTCAACATTCAACAAGTATAAATTACACAAAATGCATTATATTCATGAATTCAATTACACATTTCCATAGTCAAGGTACAAGTCATTCATTTGCACTAAAACTGGATCTTACAACAAGTACACCTAGCATAGCTCACCGAGCCCATCAAACTTCTAGCCATCTCTGAACCTAAAAACAACATACGAGAAATGGGTCAACACACGAGGTGTTGAGTATGGGGCAGAAATATATATATATATCTATATCTATATATATATATATATATATATATATATATATATATATATATATATATATATATATATATATATATCTGTGTGTGTATATATATATATGTATAAGCTTTTCATAATTTTGAAAAGATTTCAAGACTAAACGAATAAGAATAAACATGTTAATTGTTTAACAAATGCAAAACCATATTTTATGTCATTTCACTCCATTATACCAACAATATCAAGCATGTTTAAGGCCTTTGACCATCTTCCCGACGGAAGGGTCCGTAAGGGTGCTCAAGATTAGCTAACCCTTTTATACGAGTGGGACCTCAAGGCCATAGCCAAAAGCTAACCCTTTATCAACAATATTATAATGGAGTTCTATATATGTGTGTGTTCAAGTTATAAAATTGATGAGGCAAACATCGAGTAAGGCATAGCAACACTACATGGCAATATTTGAGCAAGTAAACAAACAAGCATAGAATATATGTCTTTTCAAGCAACAAAGTGATATTCATATAACTAGATAAGGACCATACCTGATTTAGAAATTTCATAACCTAACATATCCTTCACCATCTAGCCACATGCCAAACCTGATTAACAAGATTACATATATGCATTAGATTCTCAACATTAAACCTAATTAGGTGCATTTTAGAGTTGTAGACAAGTTAGGTTTAATGTTTGTTAATTGCATGATTAGTAATCTTTTAATGATTTAGCAGTCATCATAAGAGTTTGGTTCAAGTTTCATATCATTTCGAGGTTTCATGCGGACATTACGAGATTTAGGACACTTATGCTCAAATTATGCCACGAGACTCATAATAGAGTACCCAAGGTCATGATCATCAAGATAGGAGAACCCATCATCAAAATGCTTTAGATCAGCAGCATTAGGTCATAAGAAGCATATTCCAAAATAGGTGTATGTCCATTAGAAGCAAGATTAGCAATCTAAGCAAAGTTCAACATTATAGTCCAAAGTAGGCACATATGTACAATTGAGGTCATTCTAAACACTGGGTTGATTAAGACCCTCATTAGAGTCACAAGAGAAAAAGATATAATGATTTGATGCTTAGGAGGCTATAAGTATATCAAAGATTCAAACTTCATCATAATCATGCATTAAAGTCCATGAACAAGATACAACATGCATTAGGGACAACCATGGATCAAAAGGGGAGCTTAGGAGCTCAACTTGGTTCAAGCTGAATAAATATTACTGATTTCATGATTAGGAGAGCGAATATTCATTAAAGATGCAAGATTTGATCATAATAGTGAATAAATGTGCTCAAACATGACTAATGTTAGAATTTTCAATAAATCAGGGAACAAACATTTGATTTAGGGTCTGGGACTAGGCCCACTATGTAGGTCTCATCGAGTTGATCGATTTGACATATTGGTTTGCATATTTTGGATAAAGGAACTAGGAGATATGTATTTTTGAATGTTGACATGAGAACTTTATAGAATGATCATGAGGGTGTTACCTAATAATATGACTACCAACCAGGGCTGTGGATCCTCGATCCAAGGGCTAGAGAGGGGCACACTTGTCCTTGGGGCATGACCCGCTGGTTTAGGGTGATTCACTACCGAACTGGTTGAACCAGGTCTGGGCCGACGTGATGATCGCCCGCTCACCCCGCACCCTCCTTCATCGTTCTCTCTATTCCAAACAAGGGAGGAATAGGGGGGGTTCTTGCAGTGCCTCGCACCTGTTGGTGGAGAGGGAAAAAAGGAGCACAAGGCTCGGGGTGGCTTCCGGGGGCGCCACCTGTTCTCAGCTTGGCCTGCTGCCTCATTGGCGCCTCTGGCTGCTGCCCATAATCAGAGGACTACCTCCACATCCTTGCAACAAGATGGAAACGAAGAGGTGACAGGGGAGTCAGATCAGGGAAGGAGGAGTGATGGCGGTCTAACTGAGCACGGAAACCTGGGGCAAGTCGTGTGTTGTGGATGACTAGGACTGACAACGCTCTGGAGGTGCGAGTAGCAGTTGTTCATCGACTGCGGCAACACTCTAGGTAGAGTGGATGGCCATGAGCAGTGAGGGGAGAGGGATGATGAGCGAAGATGGAGGAGGGAAAGGAGCAAGGGCATATAAGAAGCTACTTATAAGGGGATCAAGAGGCTAGGGTTTAGATGAGGGGAATTCAGAGGGCATCCTTCCTCAGCCGCCTTCATTGTTTGATTTGGAAGGGACAAAGGAGAGCAGTTACTGCTCTTCATTACTTTACTGAAGGGGAAAGGGGATCAGTGAGGCACAAGGGTAAAGCATGGGTCGCGTACCTAACTAGGCCCATTAAGGCCCAAACTCACAAAAGTAATTAAAACATGTACAATTTGGGTCAATTTTCAAATACCCATATCTTGGGCTAGGATGGTCCAAACAAGGTAATTTTTGTACTGTTGGGAAGATAAATGAACACTTGATATTTTGAAACATATTGTAGAGCAAGGTGATCATAATAATTAGGTTCAAGATCTTTTACAAAGTAGTGAATCATTAAATAGTGAAAATTAGGTCAAGAGAGAAAATCAAATGTACACATTGTGAAATTGATCATTATAGTGACCAAATTAGAAAATCTCAACCCTCCAATTATGAAATTGACATCAAATTTAGTAATGGGCCACTTTATGAAAGAGTAAAATATCACTCGAGGAGAGAGAAAAGGTCAGGTTATCACATCCTTCCCTCCTTAAAAGAAATTTCATCCTTGAAATTTGTCTAAGATCATAAACAAGAGTCAAAGTCAAAATTCATCAAGTCTAGTTATCCAACCATGGTTGTCAACACATTCTCGATAATGGGATGCACACTAGGTTATCATTATTAAGGGTGCACTCATATCGATCATATATGTGTTACTTCGTGTTTTATCACATAATGACATCATCATGGCATTAGGGTTTACACATCCCTTAGTATCTCTATATTAGTTTTTTTTTTGGTTATGAGATTAGGTATGTTACCCCTCATTATTCAAGATAAGATCTCTAGACATCATCATATCAAGCTTATGATTTGAAAGCTACATATTTTATGTATAGTATGATTCCATATTAGGTCTAGCTTATGAGAGGGGCTTCTCGTGAATATTCAAGTTTTTAAATGTAAGTGAGATATTTTTCATACATCATGCTTTACCTCGAGAAACAAAAATATTTCACTATCAAGCTTTAATAGTCATCTCATTTGTATCTAAAAGGATCTTCATAAGCTCCGGCCACTCAATCTAAGACATATATATGTCTTGGCAAAACATGCTAACCACAACTTTCAACCATTAACAAAAATTTCTACCCATCTTTCGAGAAATAAGGACAACCACTAGAATCCTTTATATATTGCTACTAACCCGAGTGTGAGGATCATCATGGATATCACACATCGTATACATCATCTTAGGTTCATGGGACATCACCCTTGCCTATATAGCAAGCATCAAATATTCAATTGCCTCTTTCTCTAGGGTTAGATATTTTCATAGGAAATCTACAGTTCAACACTTTCAAGAGACCATGAACTAGGTGACTTATCTCATATACTTAGAAGTATCCTAGCTAGGTACTCATCATCAAGTATTTCATCATTTATATTTTCAACATTTCAAAAATTTTGGAGCTTAGGTACTATAACCTTCTCCTGAGGCGGGTCGACTCATATCAATAGGTCACTCTATTCATATGTCCCATGCTATATATCCTCCTTTGTATAGAGATTGAGGCCCATGTTGGTCTCAAACTATATATCGCATATCATATCTCAACAAGCACAAGACTAGGTACAAGAAAACATGCCAATCCACTAGCTATGTTTAGCACATCAACCAAGTCATATGTATCAACAAGGTGCTAGGTCTAGCTAGGGTTGCATGGTCAAACTCATTCCTTATCATCAAACTACTTGGCCCTATCAAGGACAAACTTGGGACTTATTAATATCAACATCATCATCAATATCATTATGATCATCTTAGGTTTCTAGGTTACTCACTTGCCTAACCTATATCATGGCTCTAGACAACTCTAGAGACTATCACTATCATCTAAACTCGCTCATCTAGACTTGATGTTACATCTCTTTCTCCTAGGTTGCATGGAAACTCACTACCTTTCTGTGTGTGGTAACATTTTTCATATGTACATATAATAATACTTGAAATGTGTTTTCTCCAACATTTAAATAGGTGATGAAAACCACCATACTCCATCTGAATAAAACCAAAACCAAAACGAGTTACCACACTCAATAGGCAGTCTAGTATCATGACACCTAGAGAACTAGCAAAAACATGGTGCACACTTGTATAGACATCCTAAGCACATGTCGCAAATCATGTCTAGGAAGGTAATTTACACAAGTCTACACCTAGTTCTAGAACATCTAGGTTCTAACCTAGAGGCTAAGTCAACCTAATCCACAAGGATATTTCATTAAGTTTCTAGGGTTGAGATGCAAGGTGAGTTTAGTTTGTGTTTCATGTGAGAATTGTTTGGTGTAGTTATTGTTCATGCTCTGATACCATCTGTCACGGAACTGGAATCCCAATCCCATGAACCAAACGTTTACCAAAGGCAACATGCAGAAGCATAAATCTTAGCACACATGAACAAATAACAAGATAAAGGCACCAACACAGTCTCAACATTCAACAAGTATAAATTACACAAAATGCATTATATTCATGAATTCAATTACACATTTCCATAGTCAAGGTACAAGTCATTCATTTGCACTAAAATTGGATCTTAAAACAAGTACACCTAGCATAGCTCACTGAGCCCATCAACCTTCTAGCCATCTCTGAACCTAAAAACAACATACGAGAAACGGGTCAACACACAAGGTGTTGAGTATGGGGAAGAAATATATATATATATATATATATATATATATATATATATATATATATATATATATATATATATATATATATATATATATATATATATATATATATATATATATATATATATATATATATATATATATATATGTGTGTGTGTGTGTGTGTGTGTGTGTGTGTGTGTATATATATATATATATATATATAAGCTTTGCATTATTTTGAAAAGATTTCAAGACTAAACGAACAAGAATAAACATGTTAATTGTTTAACAAATGCAAAACTATATTTTATGTCATTTCACTCCATTATACCAACAATATCAAGCATGTTTAAGGCCTTTGACCATCTTCCCCTCGTAAGGGTCCGTAAGGGTGCTCAAGATTAGCTAACCCTTTTATACGAGAGGGACCTCAAGGCCATAGCCAAGAGCTAACCCTTTTTCAACAATATTATAATGGAGATCTATATATATGTGTGTTCAAGTTATAAAATTTACGAGGCAAACATCGAGTAAGACATAGCAATACTACATGTCAATATTTGAGCAAGTAAACAAACAAGCATACAATATATGTATTTTCAAGCAAGAAAGGGATATTCATATAACTAGATAAGGCCCATACCTGATTTAGAAATTTCATAACCTAACATATCCTTCACCATCTAGCCACATGCCAAACCTGATTAACAAGATTACATATATGCATTAGATTCTCATCATTAACCCTAATTAGGTCCATTTTAGAGTTCTGGCCAAGTTAGGTTTAATGTTGGTTAATTACATGATTAGTGATCTCTTAATGATTTAGCGGTCATCATACGAGTGTGGTTCAAGTTTCATACCATTTCGAGGTTTCATGCAGACATTATGAGATTTAGGACACTTATGCTCAAATTATGCCACGAGACTCATAATAGAGTACCCAAGGTCATGATCATCAAGATAGGAGAACCCATTATCAAACATGGTTTAAATCTGCAACATTAGGTCATAAGAAGCATATTCCAAAATAGGTGTATGTCCAGTAGAAGCAAGATTAGCAATCTAGGCAAAGTTCAACATTATAGTCCAAAGTAGGCACATATGTACAATTGAGGTCATTCTGAACAATGGGTTGATTAAGACCCTCATTAGGGTCACAAGAGAAAAAGATCTACTAATTTGATGCTTAGGAGGCTATAAGTATATCAAAGATTCAAACTTCATCATAATCATGCATTAAAGTCCATGAACAAGATACAACATGCATTAGGGACAACCATGGATCAAAAGGGGAGCTTAGGAGCTCAATTTGGTTCAAGGTGAATAAATATTACTGATTTCATGATTAGTAGAGTGAATAGTCATTAAAGATGTAAGATTTGATCATAATAGTGAATAAATGTGCTCAAACATGACTAATGTTAGTATTTTCAATAAATCAGGGAACAGGCATTTGATTCAGGGTCTGGGACTAGGCCCACTGTGTAGGGCTCGTCAAGTTGATCGATTTGACATATTGGTTTGCATATTTTGGATAAAGGAACTAAGAGATATGTATTTTTGAATGTTGACATGAGAACTTTATAGAATGATCATGAGGGTGTTACCTAATAATATGGCTACCAACTAGGGCCGTGGATCCTCGATCCAAAGGCTAGAGAGGGGCACGCTTGTCCTTGGGGAATGACCCGCTGGTTCTGGGTGGTTCACTACCAAACTGGTTGAACCAGGTCTGGGCTGACGTGATGATTGCCCGCTCGCCCCGCCCTCTCCTTTGTCGTTCTCTCTGTTCCAAACAGGGGAGGAACAGGGGCGGCGCTTGCAGTACCCCACACCTGCTGGCGGAGAGGGGAAAAAGGAGCACAAGGCTCGGGGTGGCTTTTGGGGGAACCACCTATTCTCAGCTTGGCCTACGGCCTCGTTGGCGCCTCTAGCTGTTTCCCATAATCAGAGTACTACCTCCACATCCTTGCAACCAGACAGAAACAAAGAGGTGACGAGGGAGGTAGATCAGGGAAGGAGGAGTGATGGAGGCCAAACTGAGCATAGAAACCATGGGCAAACCGTGTGTTGTGGATGACTAGGGCCAACAATGCTCTGGAGGTGCGAGTAGCATTAATTCATCGACTGCGGAAGCACTCTGGGTAGAGCGTCTGGCCATGCGCAGTGACGGGAGAGGGATGATGAGTGAAGATGGAGGAGGGAAAGGAGCAAGGGCATATAAGAGGCTACTTATAAGGGGAGCAAGAGGCTAGGGTTTAGATGAGCGGAATTTAGAGGGCATCCTTCCTCAACCACCTTCATTGTTTGATTTGGAAGGGACAAAGGAGAGAAGTTATTGCTCTTCGTTACTTTCCTGAAGGGGAAAGGGGATCAGCGAGGCACAAGGGTAACGCATGGGTCGTGTGCCTAACTAGGCCCATTAAGGCCCAAACTCACAAAAGTAATTTAAACATGTACAATTTGGATCAATTTTCAAATACCCATATCTTGGGCTGGATGGTCCAAACGAGGTAATTTTTGTAACGTTGGGAAGATAAATGAACACTTGATATTTTGAAACATATTGTAGAGAAAGGTGATCATATATTTTGAAACACTTGTGGCGGATTTGTGTTCCCTAATTCTTTAGTTCCCTATGTGTCTGGCTAATGATCGCTTTCATTCTAACTTACCAGCTTGCCTAGTATGTCCTAAATGTGGTCTATCTTAATAGGGCCCCTCACATGTTGTTGTGCATTTCCTTGATGTTGTGCTTGGGATAGATCCTACTGAAAATTATTGGGATCCTTCCTCTAAGAATAATTTTTGTCCCTATAGTTCTTCTACCATGCAAACATGCACCCTTCTTCCTCTCCTTCAGATGAGATTCTATCCTTGTGACATAATTTCCTGGAAATCAAGCCTAATTTTTCATTCGATATTGTAATCATCTTGGACACTCCAACATTTCTAATGGTTGTTATACATTCCCTTTCCTCTCCCCATGACTGGTTCTTAGCATTGTTCTTCAGAATTTCGTGAAACCTGGATGGTTTGTTGTTGAGGAAGAAGCATGTTCCTGAACTGTCAAGTGTGGTCCTTTCTCCTTGATGCAACCCATAATAGAAGACTTTGTCTGGACATAAAGATGGATCCCATGATGAGATACCTTCCTCAACATGTTATGAAATCTCTCCCATGCTTCAGAATATGACTCTTATGCCTGCTGGTTGAAGTTATAAATTTTTTTGACCAACTCATTTGTCTTTTGGGGTGAAAAGTCATGCTCAAAGAAAGTATCTATCCTCTCTTATCAAGTCTCATTGGATTCATGTGGAAATTTGTAGAACCAATACTTAGCATAGTCTTCCAGTGACAACGGGAAAAGATTTAGGTAAATCATTGTTGTCGGCACTCTATCAATCTTTACCATATCACAAATTTCAACAAAATTATTGATGTGCATCATTGGGTCCTCAGTGTTGTGACCATGGAAAGCATGTGACTTGACCAATGCCACCAACCCATGATCTATCTTGTAGCTACCTACATTTATGACTTGTGTTTTGATTGTCCCTAGCTGAGATGTTGAGGAGGGTGCCTTGATCTTCTATCAAAGAGTTTGTTCTTCTATTGCGTCTACCATCTGAGTTGGTTTTGGTTCCACTAGTAAAGGTGTTGGAGTATTCAGTGGTGGGGATTGAATTAGTCCTCCCAATGAGTCACCATACTCATGTGCTTTGCGCCGAAGATCTTCTAAGCTAAAGCTAGAGCTCTCTGGAGTTGACTCTCCGTAATCAATGCTTCTCATCTGCACCATGCACTAGTACCTGAAATTGTTGAAAACATTGTGAGAATGGATACTAATGTTTGAATAAATAATATTTGAAATTCATCTTAGAAACAATAAAAAGAAAATAATGGGTGTGACCTAGAGTGGCCAATCACATCGCTCCTAGTGCTATAGTTTCCGTTTCCCCAACAACAATGCCAAAAACTTGATACAGACAAACAACACATTAAACACAAGTATACATATGAATGTAATATAGGCCTCAAGAGGCTCAAATGTTGAACTCAGGGAAACACTCTCCAGAGATTACTACTAATTGTGATGCGATCAGCTAAGTCAGAGAAAACTTTGAGTGAAGGTTTAATTATCTAAGATGTAGAAAATAAATCTAAGATTACTGGTTTTGATCTCAAGTTGAGTGAATTCCTTAAAATTATGGTTTCAGCTCAGTTAATATTTCAATTAACATTATATCATTGATAATTATCTCTCCTAACCCTATAAAAAGAGACATGTAGCAAGAATTACCCATTTTCATGGAATAATTCACTACCTATCCTAATATCAATGCAATCTCATAGCAATTGTGTTATTAGTTATGTGCTTTATCAAAATCTTTGGGTTACTTTCTTCACATTTGTAAGCCCTTTCTCAAGATGTGATATAAAATATCTAAATATATGAGCTTTCCAATCCTTAATCCCTCTCTCAAAACAATTAACAGTCTATTAAACAACCTGTGGTGATCAAGAATAGATAATTCATGATTTTCTCATAGATTTATGTCCAAAAATTAAGAGAAAAATATATATTAATACGTTATAGTCAATTACAATGCATAATTAGGCTACTTTGGGGTCCTAAGGAATAAGGGATTTAGCTCTGCATGATTTCCATTGTCAAATACAAAAGAGAGAAGAAGAAAAACGTGGGGAACATTAGAGAACTAAAAGAACCCCTGAAGAAAATGATCTGGATGACTCCCTCATATGAATGTGCCGATTTTCTAACCTCGGACTGCAAATCCATCCACCAAAGGTGCCCAAATCTCCCGGAATGTGGCTTTATTCTATGCTTTCACCTCTCCTTACTCTCAACTACCGTACAATGGAGCAGAAAGAGATAATTAGGTTTGTCCAAACTCCCTCTAAGTCATAGAAGTGACTTAGGGCATTATTAATTTCCAACCATCAGATTAAACACAATTTCCAGATCTTCCTGATCCTGTTGTTTCAGTATTAGTGACTAGGTGTCGGTACTACCTATTCCTTTGATAGTTGTGGTCTCTTGTTTAGTTGTCGGTACTATCGAGATTTCTTGAAGATTTTCTAAGTCGATACTATCAACAACCTCACAACAAGGACTTAGAAATCTTTGTGAGGTTGTGAGGTTGTTGATACTATCGCATTTTCTTGATGTCATTGTTCCTTACTGACCAAGTGACGGTACCATAGACATTCAAATTGATAGTATTGAGATGTGTAGTTTCTTGTAGACTATCCGAAAATTCCATTAAAAACAAACATAATCTCCCAAATAATAATATATTTAAAGACCATTAAAAACACATTTATTTAATGTAATTAAGTGTCACAGGCTAATGATAATAATAATGCACAAATTAATATGAACATGAACAATAAGTGTACAGAAATACATAATAAATAGCCTGTGAAAATGACAATTATCTAGTGCATTAGAAGGAAAGTGAGCCAGTTCGTCTATTGGTGAACAATAAGTCCATGACTATTCCAAGGAAAAATTGAGGATTTCATGGGAGAAGTAAACACATTGAAACATGTTCCATTTCATCGAAGAAAGAATAGAAGAAGGGCATATCAGTGTCACTTATGTCTTCATAGATGAGCAGCGGGCAAACATTCTTATGACGACACTTGGTAGACTCAAATTTGCAGATATGAGTGAGCATCTTGGAGTCAGAAACCTTGATTACCAGAGTCCAAACTAAGAGGGAGATTGTTGGAGTTAATCTGGACTTAGCCGTATAGCTTGTCTGAGTAATAAGAGTTGAACGCATCATGTACAACTTAGTGTCCAGGTGTTCGAGTTGTTAGGTCTGTTACTAATTCATTTTGAGTCTTTTGATAATGATTTGTGATTATTTCCTGTATTTAAATGCAATAAATTGAAGAAATAAAGTCATGACTTTCTCTTATCTCGAATGCCTAGGGGTTTCCTTTGTGTGTTCATGAGTTATTCTCTGAGGGACATTGTTCATACATGATCTAAAGGAGTTTTGATTCCACATGACCGGAATCTAGCAAGAGGAACATGTCAAGCTCATGGACACTGCCACTAGAGATCATAAAGGTCTACACAGGCACATCTTTCAAGTTACATAGTCTAGCTGGCCTAGGCAAAGTTTGGAGAGGTGAACACGGTCACATAATTGTTATGTTGAAGATTATTAACATAGAAGGAGGATCGGCTCAGCGGCATCCTCGAAGCCATAAAGGAATCCCTACAAATGAAGATTGCAAGGGTGGTAATGGAGACAATTACAGAACTATTGTCAACAGTGGTGGATCCAAAAATCTACCACAGTGGGGTTGGATTACTATGAGTAATGATAAATATTGACTATACATATAGATGGTAAAAATAATACTTATTTAGAAGAATTGAAGAAAAATACACCTAACATAATGTCTCATTGTCCCCAACAAATAAAAACACGCTATTTATAAAAAGTAAAAAATCTAACATAAATAAAATGATAAATTCACTATATCAAAATAATAATTTTTTTTGGATGTCTAAGGTCATAAATAATACATTATTTGACCATATCTTTCAAATTAAACAACTATATATAATCATAATTCACAGTCAGTTGATCAGTTGAATGTGCATAAAATTGGTAATGCACGAGAAAAGTATTAGTTATACTAAAAATAGGAACAAACTCATCTTTTGTGTGGAGACAAACATTAAAATATATAATGACACCATTTAGTGGATGGTGTCATACTGGACGATCCAAAAAAGTATACCAGTCAAATCTTATACTATAAAGGATATAAGTATAATATACTAGGTATATTATAAGATCTTGACACAATGATCAGTGTGAAGCAAACTTCATAAAGAAACAAGATAAAAAATATTTAATTTGGTTTTATAAACAACATATGATGGAGAAGGAAATTGGAAAATAAAATGCGAAGAGAATGAAGAGGAAACAATTATATATTTTTATTGACTTTCATATTAAATGTCATCCTTATTTTTCTCTTTCCATTTGATTAAAATTATATCTACAAGATAGTTTTTCTGACCTTTTCTTCTCCTTCTTAATTCTTACCCCACATTTTACATATTTTTCCTACTCTTTTTTTATCTTATGTCAATTCTATCGTTTTCTTTTCTTTTATAGGTAGAATATTTTCACTATCTTTTCAACTTCTTGTCAATTTGTAATAATAATTGTTATTTGGCTTAAACCTATAATAAATACTATGTAACTAAACGTTTGTAAAATACCATGTATCAGTAAATAAATTGGATTGATTCTATATAGTAATGTGGATCTTTTCTTAATTTGTGAGTGATTGACTTATGAAAGTTTGAAAGAAAACATCAAAGTAGACGGTGATTAGTTGTGCATGTATGGTTATCATTTTTTTCTAATAGTATATAATTATAATAAAGTGAACTTACTCAACTTATAGTTGATAATGTTTGCCAATTTACAAGTCAATTATATTGCATTAGATTCCAATTAACTTGATCTATTTTATAAGCTTCATGTTATAAAATTAATTTCTATCTTTTAAAGGTACATGCATCCTTGTCTTTATAGGGCTCCACTTTCAAGTATTGTAGGGGAGACAATTTACGTAAGTCTTAACACAATTAATATGAAATTATAAAACAAATTTTAGTACGAGAGAAACCAAATATATAATTTCTTAAGCTCATAATTGATTGCATTCATATTAGGACTGAAAATTTTATGATTTATGAAAAGATAAGGATCATGATCTAAAAATATATTAAGATTAACCATTAAGCAGATCATACAATTAAAAGTCACATTTTGTATGGTTCAATAAAGTATATTTATAAAATACAAATACGTACGTAGTATCATAGTAATAACAAAATTATTTTTTTAGATGGAGGGTCAGCCTAGGCACCCCCCACCCCTCTTGACTCCGCCCCTGGTTGTCAAAGTAGTAAAAGAAAGTAACCAAGGAAGAGGGTATGAAGGAGCGGTCATCAAAGAAATTGCTGAACTTTCTCATACCTTTATAATGTGTAACATTAGTTTTGTGTGCAGAGAAGGTAACAGAGTCATTCACGCTTTGGTAGCTGAAGCGTCTAGGGATGAGAACCCTATAGGTTCAGTTTTTTATGTTGGGATTCAAATTCTTGTGTTAGCAAATTCATATATGAATAAAGACTAAGAGAATAATTTCACCCTAAAAAAGCCAATGCCTATTTTTTATAAAGTTGGGAGCCTTTTTATTCAACCCGTCCTTCCGTGCAGGCCCAAAAGGTTCTTATATATTAATCTGCAACTCCATAATTACAACCTACAGTTGTCCTTATCTAACAACAAAATATATCAGGAGGTTTCAGCAGCAACGTTAATTCCAGCTTCATTTGAAGTGCGAACTAATAGGCTATATATATGACATGACCATGCACCAAACAGCGGGAGAATCGGATCCAAGAACCATTCTACTATTGCCAATAATTTCATACCATGTGTAAGACATTGACTATATATCCCATAATCAAAATGAAGGACCGTACAGATGCCTATTTTGAATAGGGAGCCTCCAACACAATCACCCTTATTATCATCCACTACCAAGCCTCCAGCAGCTGTCAAGATACTTGTCAGTTCAGCATCTTGAACAATAATAATCTTCATTCAAGATTAGTGAGTGTGTGTGTGCGTGCGTGTGCGGGTTGGTGGGGGCAACAAGGTGTTGTTTGTGGGAATGATGCTCTTCTTTTTCAATAACGAACAAATCCTCTTAATATCCAAAACTGTATGTTCAACCAGTTCCATTAGATCCTGCCTCGGCCACTGCCACCATGCACTAAAACCTAAAAGCAACGCAATACACATGCACACCACAATACCACTTGTACTTTTTTTTCGTTCTATTGTCATTTATTTATATAGTGACGCAAACCTAGAATTATACTGAGAAAAAATATAAAATCAAAATATCTAGCAATCAAACTTGAGACCTCACGTCAATAAATACCACAACAATGAGCCTCTATACCAACAGTGGATTTGTCATCGGCTTGGGTTGTAGATTGACACGCCTAAACTTTACATGTAAAATACAAGTGTACGCGCCGATTAATATAGACCTATGAGGCTCAAATGTTGAACTCAAAAAAACATGCTCCGTGGACTATTACTATCTATAACCTAATCAGGTAGACTTAAGGAAAAGATGATTGGTGGTTTGATTATAGATAATGACAATAATTAAAATTTAAATTAAATGGAATGTGGTCATAGATGAATAGATTCCTTAGGATTACAAATATCACCATGTTTCACATTGCAATTAACATCATTTCATTAGTAATCATTTATCCTAAACTCTGGACCAAGGACATGTACCAAGTATTATCCGTTCCCGCAGCGTAATATAGTACTTATACTAAAACAAACCCCACTTCCATAACAATTTAAGATTTAGATAAGTGCATTAGCGATATCTCTAGGTTAGTCCCTTCACAATCTTAAGCCCCCTCCCTAGACACGATATTAATGGTGTAAATATATGACTTATCCAATCCTTAATCCCTCTCCTGAAACAATCAATGTTCTAAACAATTGAGTGTGGTAACCAACACATATAATTCATTACTTAATCATAGATGTATGTTTAGAATTTAGGAAAACATATGTATTAAATCATAGCATCAATTACAATAAAAAATGGGCTACTCCTGGGTCCTAAGGAACAAGGGGATTAACCTCACATAATATTCATCAACAAAGAGAGATAACAAGAAAGAGATAAAGAACTAAACATCAAGAAATATAATGAAAAATCCTGGAGAAATCATTCAGGATGATCCCCTCTGGTGAGCTACTCACTTCATAGTACTCCAGCTTCAGAACCTCTTCCCAGAGGTTCTTAAATCATCTGATACACGATCATCTCCTTCGTCTCCTCCTCTCTCGGATGTGTTCAGTTGTAGCATGATAGAACATGATTCCTAGGTCTAGACAAAGGTCACAAGTTGGGCTATGGCCGTCATTAAGTCTCAACCCTTGGATCTTTCTTAATCTATAATGTGTGTCGATTGTGAAGACTCCTTGCCACCGACAAGGAAGTTGGTGGCACCACTTTGTTGACTAACTCAAAACCTTGATATGTGTCATTACTACCGACTGATGTGTCAGTAGCACTAAGTTGAATCGTTTGAGTTTGGACTTCTTTTGTATGCAAAGGTTGGTACCACCGACTCAACTATCGGTGGCCCTAAACCCATAAATTATTCTACTGACATTCTGGGTGATAAGTTGGTAGTACCAATTGTAACTTTCGATAGCCTCGAACGTGTCTCAGTAGCACTGAGTGGTATCTCCGTAACACCAAGATTTTGATATTTTGTTGTTGGATTTCACCTAAATTTGGTAGCATCGATTTATGTTGTAAAGATTGAAATCAAAGAAAACCAACATAAGAAGGAATAAAATATGATTATTTAACTCAATTCGATACAAATATTCATAATGATGCAGTAGTGTTTCACATGTTAATATTGATAAAAAAATGTACATACGATATCAAAATGAACAATAATATACATGAAAAAATAGAATGTGAAAAACAAATAAAACTCAGTGCATCAATATTCCCTAAGCTTGAACGTTTATCGCCCTCGAGTAACACTACCTTTGGATCTATTTTAAATAAGTCAGCAAGAGGACAAACAATATGAGCTACATTTCTCAAATACCCCCCCCCCCCGCTTGAGGTCCTGAATCGAACCTGACCAAGCCCTAAACAAATAACTACTCTTAGTGACAAAAAATGTTCATTAAAGATTTGTACCCTTAGACGAATGAAACACTATTAATAGAGAAGTTAATATTCTAATTAATAGGGCATCTGCTTGATAAACCATGTGATCCCCTATCCATATTTTTGTAACGTCCCTAGGTTTTCTAAGTTTTAGTCTAATGTGTGACGTCCAAGTTGAAAAACTCACCTTACTGAAGACCCCAATTCAAACTTAGACACTAGGCCAAGAAGAAGAAAATCAAGGGAGTCAGAGGAAATCAAAAGTAGCACATGCACATGAACAATAAACAAACCAAAACAATACAAGCTCACCATTCAACATATAATTACAAAATGAATTGTTACAACATTTGATATTACACATTGAATGATATGTTTTTACATATACACATACTACCACTACAATTGGATCTTCTAAAGAATAGGTCCACATATACATCTTCTCTCCACACAACTCTCAACTATCTAGAGGTTTCAAGATCATATGCCTACATCACCTAAACAAGAGATTACAAATGGTACACATTAGCATTATACACTAAGATATTGTGTTGATTACGCCTACTATTTCATATACCTCTCTAATACTATGACTTGACAATAAGATAAAACTATAACTTGGAAATAATAAGAAAATATAAAAAAATCATACTTGAAGAAATATGTTTATTAAAAAAATAGAACATGTATTTAGGCATATTTTCCATTATGTCATCCATGCATTGACCGCAGAAGGTTGAATGCACTGATGGCCTTATGATTGACTAGAAAAGAGTTGGATCATTTTACAATGTGATCAGACTACCAAAGTGTTGGATCACATTGAAATACTTTACTACCAAAGAGTTGAAGTACTTTACTTTCCAACACTTTACTACCAAAGAGTTGAAGTACTTTATTTTCCAACATTTTACTACCAAATAGTTGAAAGTGCTTTGACATAGTGGAACATATCTATTATGTTTCATGTGATCAAGATTATATTTATATATATATATAATAAAGAAATGTAGCATACAAGACCAATTATTTCATACAATATCATATTTCAAGTATTTGTAAACACATGATACAACTATATTAAATAATGGGCGAATGAAGAGGTAAGACATACCCTGAAAAGATATACCCTAGTCATCTCACATTCCTGGATTCAACTACATCCTTAATCAACCCTGATTATGACAAGATTGCATGTACTATCATTAGATTCTTCATTACCTTGTATCTCATCTTAAACCTAATTATATGCATTTCAGGGTTATACATGGATTATTAGGATATTCCCATTCTTATGCTATTGTCTTGCAATTATCCTAGTGATGTCAAATTCTAGATTATATCTCATTAACTTGTAATCATGTTCACATTATTATGTGAACATATTAACCTTACGTCACATTTATTAGTCTCTGTTAAGGTTTCTCACCGTTTTAAGAATAATTATCATGTAAAGTGAGTTATATTCATCATCATGACCTCATGGTTCTATAAAGGGTTCCAAGTATTGATATGAGCTTACATTGTAATTTTCAAGAGCAATCTCCCATTATTATGATTATTGCATTTTATTTTGGGTTATAGCCCCTAATTATCTATATCAAGCAAATTAAATTAAATTATGTATAAACATCATCATATATGACTCAATGTGGATTCTATATAAAATTTAGGAGTTATTGGATTATTCTCATAGTTTTGAGTCATCATTCATTATTTATTTGACATGAAAATACCTTTTTAAAAATTACATGATAAAGTAGATACTTAAGCATCAATATTAAAATTCCATGTTGTTCTACTTCATTTTTTAGAATTTCGATAATATATTAATATATTTTTGACAACCATGTTAATTACTATGATTTATCTAGGATATGTAACTTTCTGAGATATTTACCTATTTCAATGAATTAGGCATTGCCTTGTGTTTGTGGAGGCTGCAACTCCTTGCTTGAGCTGGTCAGCCTGGTCACTAGGTTCTATTGAGCTTGCCCTAAGACCTACAACTCAGCTGAGGTTAGTTGATTGCCCTCTCCCTCCTCACACATATTTCTATCTCTATTCTCATATAGTCCAGTGCGAGATGGGTTTCTCCATGTGAGCATCGACGCCCTGACAGAAATCTCCAATGATGAACTTGAGGCTCTACAACATTCATTATCTTCTAATATTGCCTCCCTCCAAGCCATCGACACTACTATTCAATGCTCCTCTCTCCTTTGTGAGTCCTTGTGCTCCCATATGTATGATCACCACCTTCAGTTCTCCTCTCCTCCATGAGGGAAATGACGAGATGCTCCATAATGTGGTTTTTACTTCGACGAGGATTGACCTTCCTATCCTCAAATTCATGCTCGGGTTGTGGTGGAGGCACTAAATTTTGATTCTCTGCTCACATATGTGTTCTTATATAAGTGATGTTGTTGAGCTCTGGCCTTCGGTGAGAACCCATGCATGCCATCTCATCCCCGCCTACTTCTGTAGACTCCATCTACATCAAATCAGTGACAACATTGCACTTCATGGTCCTTAGGGTTTCTCCTCAGTCTGGTCACTACTATCATGACACTCTCCTCTAAGAGAACTAGGTTTCTCTCCCCATCGTCCTTCTCCCACTTCTTGTTGTGTGCAACAATTGAGATGAGGAAATAAACATCGCTTGTTCTCTCTCAATTCTCTACCCAAAGCCATACTATGAGAGGTCATCACTCTGTATAGGTGTTGTGAGATCAATTTATGGTTTGGGTTCTTCCATCTAGCCACGTCCACAATGCGGGCTTTATCGAAAGTGGGCATCGATGTACACCCACAATGCCTGGACTTAACGTAACTTGGAGACAAACTTTTATCTATCAGATCACCATATCCAAGGGCTTCCAGAGGAAGTTCTATGACACCGTGTAAGTGCAAGACCACCAACATGAGTAGCATGACAAAATTTATTTCAAAGCTCAATCTAATGCATTCTTCCAACTTACACATAATTCCTTAATAATCAAACTGCTATATATTCCTCTAGGAAAAATATAAAATTATGAAACTTTAGTCATAGCTATATCGTAACTCAATGTACATCCTAACAAATTTTGGCACCATGAATCAACTATTTCACTTATCCAATATATATCTCAACAAGGAGTAAATGAAATGATCTTAGTCACGATCAATCAAGACTCAAACTTTACCAAAATACTTGGAACTTCAAAAAATGACTTAAACACACATGAATTCACATATGCCATTAGGTATTTAGGGATTCCAAAAGTTCAGTATATCACAATTTCTCTTGTCTACATACAAAACTACATTGGAAGTAGTTCCCTGTATCAAATGAATGAGGGGATCAATCATATATGTGGCCTACCATATAGAGAAACTGGTGGAATGAAGTAGGTGGATATGAATAAGAAATCACAAGTAACATCCAATTCATTTATGCATAAACAAAATGTGATGAACCTATGGAATGAAAGAAATGAGAAATGCATAAATCTTAATGCCTACTATTTTAATGAAATAACGAATGGACTAAAAGTCTCACCTAATTGGTGAGTATAGGATAAAAGAAGGCATACATGTAACTATTTTCACTTCTCCTTGAAGAAAATTCAATTTGAGTTCAAGGAATCCTTTTCTCTCTTTATTTATTTTCTCTTTTTTATGCACTTTTATTTTAGCATGCTTGATGAGTTATGCTCAGGTCATCCTTCCATATAAGATTATTTTTTTCATTGAAAGGGGCATGGTTGTGTATCATTTCACTTTATGTTGGTGGAGGAAGCTATATAGATACATGTTGTAGAGAATGATGTGAAAGCATGATGAAAGAAAAGAATGAAATTTACATGATATTCATTATGTAACTACTTGATATGCAAATTTCTATGTTCTCTATTTTAATTCTTTTATTCCATAATGTGATTTAGAAAATAAGCCATGCAATGCAACCAAGAGAAAACAATTTGGGTTACTTGCCATCGTCATCCACAAATCTTGAATAGATGATGATTTTCATTCATATTAAGTGTCCTCAAGCTGACTAACCCATACACTTCCTCTAGTTAGTGTTTCCTTAGACTTTGCAAATTAAGCTTAAAGTGATGTATCATTTAATTTTTTTTAAATTTCATTGCAAAGGCACAAAACACATTTTGCTTTGATGATAGGTGAAATCATGATACTTAAGCACCACTATTATACTAGATAGATTGTGGATCCTACAGTTTCAAGTAATAAAAAAATTAGATAAATTGTAAAATAGACAAAGTCATTCCAAGACCCCCCAAGCTTGAACTTGACTATGACCTAATAATCAGAATTCAAACAAAGAGGTGGAAAGGGGGTCACCATGTGCTCAAAATGGTGGTGGTGGCTAAACATTCTTGATGGCATCACTGGGCTCGGAGGATAGAATGTGTCATTGAACGTGGGTGGGTTTTCTAGAATAGGAGCCAGTTGTGGGTAGTTAGCCATACCTTGACTCCAATGATGATTGTAGAGTGGCTACTGGTGGTACTTATTGTGTTGCAATTGAGTGTGCATGTTCTCCTGGTTGGCCAGGAAAAGATGCTCATCGGCATACATTGCCTGATTTTGTTGAAGGAGATGTTCTTAAACCCCGTGCATTTGTGTTTGGGTGGTTGACTATTGTTGTTTCCCTTAATGTATGGACAACAACATCCCATACATACCCTCCATGGAGAAAGAATCTCCCTATGGTGAAGGTGATGGTAGCATTATAGAGATGAATGTTGCATAACAATGGGGTATGTTGTGGAAATCTTCCTTTGAATAAAAGGAGGTGTCGCCTCTTCTTCAGCTTCTTCTTTTGTGTGTTCTTGTTCTTCTTCATCCTCAACATCATCTCACTCAGGTACATGCTCAACGTAGTCTGTCGACCTACAAAGATGGTGTACTCCTCAGAGACAAAGGATAGTCCTGGAAGGGCCATCTCCTTCATATGTTCATTAACCATGCATCATGCATACACTTGGCCTTGGCATTTGGCTATCAAGTGTGCCCGCTTGAAGTTCTTGAAGTCAAGAACTGATGAAGTCTTCATAGTTATGGATTTGGAGAGGTTAAGATGGAGGGGATGGCAAGTAGTGTAAGTAATCCCCTAAAATGAATTGGGGTGTCTTCTGAGCTTGCATTTTGACTTCTAGCATGTGTTGAAGGAAGAACAATCCAAGATTGATTGTTTCGTTCTCCAAAGAAAGGAATGTCCACATCACTAACATGTATGCCTTCTGGACCTTTCCCTGCCCCTAAGTACCCCTAGAGAATATAGTATTTGTTAGGTAATGATGCTAGATCCAGGCAAATAGGTGATATCCATCACTAACGAATGGTTCCAGTTGGCAGAGAATCCCTATGATAGGATTATTCTACCTCCAAGCCATTACATAGTTGACGTCTTCGGGTGTGAAGAGACAACCATCCATTAACGAACTATTGATGGAATATGAACAATTGATGGAATTGAATTAGAGGCCAGATTAAGATAGTAGTCGATGTTGTACAGCCAGAACTTCACCCATCTTGACTACCATCTTTCCCCGTACTTGGGGATGCAGTAGATCTCTAGTGTGGTGAGGAACTGACACATGATCTCTTGGTATTTTGGCCAGTCACCAAAGAAGATTTGATATCCTATCATACCCAACCCAGTGTAGACTTGGCGTAGGTTTTTAGCAAAGTCGGTGTTGTTGAGGAATGTGTGGTATCTATACTGCATTGATATGATATCCCCCTTCATCATTAAGGAGAATAGCTTTTTTGATATTCATTTGAGAATGCCATTCCATGAATCCATGATCTCCAGAGTGAGGAATGGGGGAAAAGTAGGGAGAGGTCGATGTAGACTCGGGGATGTCGGAGAGCTGTGGAAGCCTTTAGGATTGTCTAGATCCTTCTCAATTGCAAGGGGAGTGCTTTGGGTGTGTTTGAATAACCACCAAAACCTTCCCTTATATAGTTTTTGATCGGCCCTGATGTGTTGTGTCGGTGCCACTGACTTGTTGAGTTGGTGGTACTAAAATTTCATCCCTATCCATGGGTCATCAGTATCATCTGTTGATATTGATAGTTGTGAGCCTCGATGTACCAAGTTGTGGATCACTCCATGTCAATAGTATCGACAGAAGTGGTTGGTACCAACTTCAGCATTGTGCACCTAGATTGGTTCCATCAAGTATTGGATGCAAGTGATCTCGATCGTTGATGTTGGTTTCATAGATTCCAGTCTTCTAATTTGGTGCCACTGGCAATGCGTCAGTGGTACCGAGATATGTTGGCATGCACATCAGACATCCTCCTTTGGTGCGACCAACTTTTTTTTAGTGGTACCAAGATGTGTCGATCCTTGTCTATGTAGTATATAATTTTGGTTCTAACAAGCAACCTCTTAGTGGTATCAAATTTTGTTGTTTCGACTCCTATTCTTTCTTTGCTAAATCTTAGTGCTACTGAGTAGATTTTCACTAGCACTGACTTCTTGTAGAGATCGACATGACAATGATTCATAGTGTCTCATGTAGAAGCATGACAAGGTCTTTAGAAAAGTGCACACTCCTCCAATTAATGATAGTGAGTGTAGTCACCCACCAGATTCATGAGACAACCTTTGAAAGACCAAATTCAAATTTGTTTGCACCTGAATCGTCATGTTGCCCATCATGGATTCTTTGAGTCCCAATTTATTGAATGTAGTAAACGCCATGAGATTAAAGCTTGCCCCCAAAATCACAAAGTGCATCTCCAAACTTTATCCTACCAATGTAGCATGGTATGCTGAAAGATCCTGGATCTGTCTCTTTTGTGGCAGTTCTCTTTGTGTCAGTGCACTCACTTTATCCTTTAAGACAAAGACATCAGAATCAACTATCCTCCTCTTCTTATTGATAATATCCTTTAAGAACATTCCATAGGAAGTATTATACCCAAGCTCATGAACCAAAAGTAAATTTATATGGATATTTCTAAATGTAACTAGAAATTTCATGAATTTCCAATCAACCTTCCTTCCCTTTAAGTATTAGGAAATGGTACTGGATTCAAAGTTTTTCACTTATGGGGTGTAATGAAGGACTCCTTCTTGTTCTCCTTTTGCTCAGTTGACTCCTCTTCTAGGGTCTCCTCCTCTAGTGTGGTATCATGTGGTTGCTCTAGAGGAATAGTCTTTGTCACCTCCCTTGTATCAATTGTGGTGATCTTCACCACTACGAAGAAACCTTGGTTCCACCTGTTGATTTTTGGATGGAAATATATCTCCATGGAAATCCTTGTTGGTTGGGCTTCTTAAGGGATTCCACTCCCACTGCTAGCTGAGAAATCTGATTTCCTATGCTACGGATCAGTGTCACTTGATTTTGCTACTCTCTTTTTGTTTGGCACAAGAGTACCTCGTTCTAATTTTCCAACCTACCCAACATATCTTCTATCCAATCTATCTTGTTGGGACCCCTATATTGTTGGTACTACTGAGACATGTTTCCCTACTATTGTTTAGGTTGTTAGATCTATAAGGGATCCTATTGAAAATTGTTAGGATCTTTACTTGAGAACTTGGGATCTGTACTCCATGCATAATCATTTCCAACTCAGTTATTCCACTACCGCATATACATTTACTTTTCCTCTTCATCTCCGAATGAGGTTCCAAACTTTTGTTCAAATCTCCTTTGATTCCATGATACTTTTGATGATTGTTGTCAAGTCACACTCCTCTCCTCAAGATTGATTCTTTTCCATGTTCTTTAATATCCTGTGATACCGTGTGGCTTTATTGTTTAGAAAGAGACATGGTCTTGCACTGTCAAGGGTAGTTATCTCCCCCTTGTGTAGCCTATATTAAATGTCTTTTCCTATCCATAAAGATCAATCTAATGGTGGGGGACCTTTCTTAGCATGTTCTAAAACCTCTCCTAGGTTTGTGAATAAGTTTCCTCAGCATGTTGTTTGAAGTTGTGGATTTGCTCGACCAAGTCATGTGTCTTCTTTGGTGGGAAGTACCTCTCAAAAAAAGCATATATCATCTCATTCCATGTCTCTTAGGATTCAAAAAGAAGACTGAGAAACCATGCTTTAACCTTATCTAATAATGAGTAGGAGAACATTTTCAAGTAAATTATTGTGGCTAGGACCATGTCGATCTTCAACATGTCATAGTTATCCACAAAGCCATTGATGTGTGCCATTGGGTCCTACATGTTGTGGCCATGAAATGAGTGTCACATGTATGGGGTTTATTTTGTAGCTACCAACGTTGAGTGCTTGTCATCTAATCATCCCTAA
Source organism: Alisma plantago-aquatica (assembly GCA_963693085.1). Taxonomy (NCBI): domain Eukaryota; kingdom Viridiplantae; phylum Streptophyta; class Magnoliopsida; order Alismatales; family Alismataceae; genus Alisma; species Alisma plantago-aquatica. Next base: position 247,310,098 of record OY856411.1, read on the forward strand.
CTACAAAATTGATGAAGATACATTGATCTTTTCCCTTATAGTCTATTCCTCTAGCTTGGCCCCAACATGCTCTACAACATTACGATCCATGTTTTCTTCTTGTGCTTGCTCTACTTGTGGTGGTGTGGTTTGGAGAAACATTTCCATTGAAGTCTGAAACTCTCTTGCCCTGTGCTGAAGTTCCTCTAGGTCTATAACCAGTGGAGTGGATTCCCCGTAGTTCGTGGTTCTAGTTTGAACCATGCACTAGTACCTAAAAACAAGATAGGAGTGAGTGAGAATGAGTACTAGTAAAAATTGCAAATATATGAATTTTATTTTAAGCACAATTTCAATGAAAGAAAATAGGTTGTGATTTTAAATAAGAAAAATAAATTGTCCTAGAGTGGTGATCACGACACTCATAGTGATGGAGTTGTCATTCCCCAGCAATGGTGCCAAAAACTTGACACGCCTAAACTATACATATAAAATGCAAGTGTACGTGTCGAATAGTATAAGCATGTGAGGTCTAAAATTCCAATTCAAGAAACGTACTCTAGGGATTACTACTAACTATAACATAATCAACTAGGCCTAAATAAAAGAGGATTGGTTGCTTGATTATAACTGATTGCAATAATTAAAATCTAAATTAAGTGGAATGTGATCACATATGATAAATTCCTTAGTATTACAATTTTACCATGGTTCACATTGCAATTAGCCCCATTTTATTTATAATCATTTATCCTAATACCTGGACCAAGGGATCCATATCAAGTATTACATGCTCCCACATTGTAACACTATCGATACTAAAACAAACCCCACCTATGTAGAGATTTAATATTTATATTGATGCATTAGTGATATCTCTAGGTTATTCCCTTCACAACGGTAAGCCCTCTTTTGAGGTACGATATTAGCTGTGTAAATCTATGACTTATCCAACTTTTAATCCTCTCCTGAAGCAATTAATGGTCCAACCAGTTGAGTGTGGTTATCAAGCACATACAATTCATTATGTAATCTTAAATGTATGTCCATAACTCAAAAAATATATGTATTAAAGCATAGAATCAAACTAGGCTACTCTTAGGTCCTAAGGAATAAGGGGATTAGCCCAAAATTATTTCTGTCAACAAAGACATAGAGGAAGAAATAGACAAAGAGATAAATAACAAGAAATCTTAGGAAAAACCTTGGAGAAATTGATCTTGATGATCTCCTCTAGTGTGCTCCTCGATTTATAGCATTCTGGCTACATATCCACTTCTTGGACGAATCATCTAGTACGTGGTCATCTCCTCCTCTCCGGATCTAATCTGAGTTGCATCGTGATAGAATGTGATTTCTAGGTCTGTCCAAACTCCCCTGAAGTCATAAGTGAGGCATCGGTTGTCATTAAGTCTCAATCGTTGGATCTTTCTTAATCTTGAATCTGTTTTGATCATGACGAGTCACTACCACCAACAAGGACTCAGTGGTATCGACTTGTGGGCTGATTCAAAACATTGATATGTGTCAGTACTACCACCTGATGTGTTGGTAGAACCGAGTTGAATCATGTGAGCTCTGATTTCTTTTCTATGCAAAAGTCAATAACACCAAGTCCGCTGTCAGTGGCACCAACTTCATTAATTCTCTTACTAACATTCTTGGGTGATAAGTCAGTAGTACCAATTACAACTTTTGGTAGCCTTGAATACATATCGATAGCACTAAGTGGTATCTTAATAGCATTGAGATTTTGAGATTTCCTTGTTGGATTTTGCCAAAAGCAGGTACCACCGACTTTACGGTCGATAGCACTGAGTCGTGTTGTAAAGGGTAAAATAAGAGCAAACCAACATAAGATTGAAAAAATATGATTTTTTAACTGAAATCGGTACAAATAGTCATAATTTGATGCAATACTGTTTCATAGGATAATAATGATAAAAAATATACAATCAATATCAGAATGAGAAATGCGTGAATTACATGAAAAATAACCCATGAAAGCATCATAGAGCATATATATTATAAACATAACTGATAAACATATGTATATATTTGGTGTTTTCAATAAACTTTTTTTGGAGGGGCATGGCCCCTACTTGCCCTTGGATTCATCCCTACATGGGGGGACAATGATGAACCCCACACAAGAAGTGTAGGGTTCTGAGAGAGAGGGAACAAAAATATATAAAAATTTCTTCTGATAAAACCCAAGCCAACATATCCTCTATATCCATAAAACATAAACATATAAAAATATAAAAGGGCATCAAATATACATTCGAACACACTAGTTATCCAATAATTAGACACACCTTATATTGATGTAGAACTTACACTTATGGATTGGAGATATTGTTGTTGTCTTGCCATTGTAGTAATACCTTTTCTTCTTCTTGAAGAAGCTTCTTGTTCTCAAATGTTCGCATAAGGACCTCCACCTATATGTTGTCCACATATATGTGAGAACTCTTGGTGCAACACATTGATATCCATGAGGAATCAGAATTTAGATCTATTGACATGCTATTCATCATTCAAACTCCTTCTCCTCCTATTGTTTGCTGATGTCCTTGAGGTGAGTATTTCTCTCTTTAACAGGAAGACCTCTCAAACAACTTGTATCACAATTTTGTGTTGATCTATCTCAATTTCATGGAAGTCCACATCTATATATAAGATAGTCATGATCTTGGAATTTTCAAAATCAAATCATGTTCTTATTCACAACTCAAAGTAGACTAGAACTTGAAAAACCCAAACTATGATCTCATTCTCCTATCTCAATTGTTGAGCCACCCGAATGGAATCAATTAGGGCTAGCATTTGTCCAACTCACCTAGTGGGTCATCTGACTCACATAGTGAGTTGCTATATTTGTCACTCTAGATTCAATTCAGTTTGCCAATTTGATTCCAAATTGAATAAGGAAACTCTCTTTCCTTTCCATGACTTGGTCCATCCAACTGACTTAGTTAGTGAGTCTCCTGATTCATCACTTTTCCAAAGTGAGAATGAGTAGATGGATTGATAATAAATTGATCCACTTAACTAAAACATCCAGTTGGCCGACTGGGCCTAGTCGGTCCTTCCGATCTCCCAACAATGTTGAAAATTAGCCTATATGTGATTCATAACCATTGTAAACATATACTTTATTGTGAACTTCGATTCCCTTATGCATCCTTATGTCTGTGACTTTGTAGGCTCTAAATTACATTAATAGTTGTGCTAATAAACTTACATGAAAAGATTGGTGTCATTACTATCTAAGTATTTGGAATAAGTTGAGAAAAACTTGAACCTAAAAAGTGACCAATACTACCATGATTGATAATCCCTTTTTCAAAGATATTCAGATTGAAACTAAGGCATTGAGTTGTCATCCACTTAAAATTTAGTTGATGTTCTTTGAACTATAATAAATTATTGAGATTTTGTGAGCTCAATATCATATATTGACTCACATGGTCTTGCATTTTCATAGTCTCACTTATTAAGTACCCAAGATATCACTCAATAGAGAGGTATATTCCATCTACATCATTCGTAGTAATCTAGAAGTGTCACAAGAAACCCAATAACCACACATATGTCAAACCTTACTTAGAGCCATGTGTGGCTAGTGTTAACGTTTACCAAACAACATGCGACTAGTGTAGTGACTTCAAGTATAAGGATCATAGTCACCGCTATCATGACACATATTGTCATGACATGGCTTCCAAGTATCAATCTTAAGGTGGGTTTTTCCAATACAACATCTAATAAGTGCCCATCTAACTAAGTTTATATCTAGTGTCATTACTAAAGAGGCATATTCATCACTCAACACACACTAGTCTTATATATGATTGTTATCCTTTAATATCCACAATAATGACCAACTAGGGTCGAACAGTATAATATATCTTATTTACACATGTCATCTCATGCTCAAGTCCTTAACCCAACCTATATATCATTGAGTCAAAACATTCTTATGAAATTATTAGATTTCAATTATTATCTTAATACTGAAACAAACATAATAAGTGGAATTACGTTTATTAATAATCAAATCATATACAATGTATCTCATTACCATCATGACATGATATCTCTCAAGATATACAACCAATATTATCCCACTTGCACTTGAGCCAATCACTCATGAATAAAATTTAAAGTGATCTAACATATGCATCATGCTTTTGCTCTGAAAGTCTTTTGGTTAAGGGCTAAACAATGTTGCTTTCATTTGGTCCTCTATAAATGTTTACATCTTCTCTCTATACATATCTTGTATGATATAAAATCATCATAGTATGTGCTTGTACTATTGATGTGGTTTGAGTTCCTTAGAAGGTCCAAAGGCTCCATTGTTATTACAGTAAAGCTCAATTGTGTCCACGGTGGTTTGAATAACCCCAAGTTCACTAATGAATTTCTTCATCCATATTTTTCATGTGGTTTGAACAACCCAAAGTTCACTAATGAATTTCTTAATCCATATGCTTCCTTTGATGCATTGTAAGCAACAAGATACTCAACTTCTATTGTAGAATTGGCCAATATCTCTTGCTTGCAATTCTTCCAGCTTATACATCCACCATTCAATTAAAACACAAGTTTGAATTACGGTCAATAATCTTACTCATCATTTTAAAATCTTGCATCAATGTAACCCTTTATAAATATCTATTCCTCGCCTCCATATATCACCAAACTTTATCCTTAGTTCTTCTCATGTAATTTATATATTCTTTAAGACAATCCAGTGATGATCACTAGGATCTGATTGGTTCCTTTTCGTCATTCTCAAAGCATATGAGACATTTGGGTGTGTACATAAAATTACATATGTGATAGATTCAATTACATATGAATATAGAATCTTAATCATGTGTTACCACTCTTCTAAAGAGCAGGGACATCAATATTTAGAGAGACTTATTCTATGACACATGGATAAGTTATCTCTCTTAGAATATTATATGTTGAACCTCTTCAGCATGTTGTCAATGTATGTACTCTTGATTAGGCATAGAAGCTTTCTACATCTAACTCTATAAATATTAATTTCTAGCATATAGGATTCTTTGCCTAAGTCCTTCATGGAGAAGGTACCTCCCAACCAATTCTTAACCAATTTTAGAGTATGTATGTCATTTCCCACTAATAGTATGCCATCCACATATAATATGAAAAATACAATTATACTCCCGCTAACCTTCTAATACACACAATGTTCATCTTCATTTTTTATACATCCAAACTTTTTGTCTATCTCATCAAAATGAAAAGTCTAAGTTCTAGATTTTTGCTTTAACAGATAGATTAACCTTTGTAGCTTATAGACTTTCTTGGCTTCATTTGGAGAAATGAAACCTTGAGGTTGTGTTGTGTACACATCCTTAAAAGATTATTGTTAAGGGAAGCTATTATAATGTTCATTATCAAATGTTATAATGGTGATAAAATGTAATAGAAAGCATGATCCTGATGGACTTAACCATGGCAACTGATAAAAGAGATTTTCCATACCCAACACCTTGAACTTATCTGAAACAGTTTTCAACGAAACATATTTTATAGGTTTGTACATTACCATCCATTTCGTGTTCTTCTTAAAGACCCAATTGCACCCTATGGATTTTACTCTTTCAGATGCATTCATTAAAGTCCATACTTTGTTTTCATATATGGAGTCCATCTCAAATCTCATGTCCTCAACTTGTTTGATAGATTTTGGTCCCTCTATAGTCTCATTGTAGGTTGTTGGTTCATCATCTTTGATCATCAAATTTTCTAATTCAGTCAAGACAAATCCACATCTCTCTAGCTCTAGACATGTCCTATTAGACCTTCAAGGTTCTTATATTTCATGAGGAATGGGCGCCCCCCAGCATGCCCGTCCAGACGCGGCACCCTTTCTCATTATCATCTACCACCCTTTCTTTCCTCCTGTCCCTTTATGCATGAGGATCGTCATATGTATGCTCGACTTCAGTTACCAGTGTAATAGGTAGGGGTACATTATGGAAGGATCAGTCACCCGGGCATACCCTCCTCCAATCAGAATTGTGTTATGCCCCCTCCATGTGACCCCATGTTGAAGGAAGAACTACCTGGTGATCTCTAGGTTGTAGCACATCTGGTCTTCCACTCCCTGCGCCGCTGCCACCATTTTGGGGACCGACTGACGCCTCACCAGTACATGTACCTATGTAGTGGGGGGGTCGCACATTCATAATATCATTCAGACTCATGTCCTTCCATAGATATAATAGAAAGGGGAGTTCGCTTGCTCCTACTGCGTATGAGGGTACAACCTTGCGGCGACAAAAGTCTTCGGATGTCCCCCCATGCTATGGTTCCCTGCGGTCTGACCGCATTAGGTTAGGGAGTTGGGTGAGGAGAAATCCTTCGCATCTCAAAGTGTGTTGCCCTCCTAGGCGTGCAACACTAAGTAATTCAAGCCAACCCACATTACTGGTGAGATTCCACAACGTCTTATGATTGCATTAGTTACTCATATACTTCCATAAGCTCAATATTATTTTGTTGGACTCAAATTTCTTCAAGAACGAGTTTCCTCCCACTAGTTCCTACAGAAATAAATTCCTTTTCAAGGAATATTGTTGTTCTAGAAAAAAACACTTTGTTGTCAAATTAAATATAAAAGTACTAACCCTTAGTTTTATTAGGGTATCCAATAAAGAAACATTTATCCAATCTTAGTCCAACTTTTCACATAATTATTTCTTGACATAAGCTTCATATGCTTAATCTTTTGAAAAGGACATAATGAAATGCTTCAATTTTAAGATGTGTGTTGATAAGATAAAGGATAAAGTTCAAAGATGGGGGGGTTGAATATATCCATGGCTGGACACTCTCTCCTCATTAGGGTTTTCATCCAAAGCATCATCAAGTACTAAGGAAACCTCTATGAGATTCCCAATCCTTGTCTCAATGCCATTAGATTGATGATAGCTAGCTTCCTTTACAGAGGAAGCATCGATGGTGTGGCATGGGAAACCATTGCTAAAGCTTATAGGTGGCTTACATGGCATTGATTGCAATAAAATCATGGACACCTATGTCATGAAGAACGTGGACAAATTTATCCTCCAACCAGATGGCATTTGTGCCAGGTGGATGAAAATGAATTATGGTGATACCATAAACCTAGGGGATAGTTATAACCTTTACATGATATGTAGATGCATGTGCATGATGTACCAAGAGGTCAAATATTTGTATAGTATTGATGTAGAGGGTAATAATTCTCGTATCAATCAATCATCACCATGGATCAAGAACTTCATAATTATTGATGTACCATGGCACAAAGCTCTTTGGGGTAAATCTCATTGTCCCAAATAGAGCACCCTTCTTTATAGTATCATGATGAACAAACTTCCGACCAAAGATCAGATGCTAAATTGGGGACTGCAGGTCGATCCTGAATTCAAATTATGCAACAATGGACTGAAAATGGAGACACATCTATTTTTTTTACTTGTGCAAAAAGGATATGGACAATTTCTTACTTGATAAATTAATTGGGTCCTAATGACCCTTGCAACATTAACGAAGTTCTTAATTAGATTTTTTGGAGGTATGATAACAACTGCATATGGTCAACTTTGGAGTATTGACTAATGCTTGTTTGTGCTAGTCTCTGTAGAGGGAGAGAAACAAATGCATTTTCAATAATTTGACTTTAGACCAGTCCAGAATCCTAGTTAGTTTTAATAAGGAATTGTATTAGTCATTAGAGTTGGAGGGGGTATGGATTTAAATCATAGTGTAGGTCTAAATTATATTGGTCAATTTTGAAGATAACATCATTGACCGTTTATAGTGTGGCGTACCTTGGCAACACTTTTTTGTAAGTGTATAGACTTGTTATATGTTCTTTTTTTAATATATTTACTTATTTTGTACAAAAGAAAAACATTGAACACATTGAACAAAATGTGTCTGATGAATCATTTGTGGTTTAAAACCCCAACCATGTCAAAGGCTTACAACCTCAGCTTAGATATCATTGTAGGATTTCGAGGGAGGGGTTACAATAGGATTCAAAAAAAAATTGTCCTGATAAAACCCAAGCCAATAGATCATTCATAGCCATAAAATATTGGTATATGAAACACATTAAAGGAATATGAAATATACCTTGGTGCACATTAGTTGTCCAAAAAATAGACACGTCTTATGTCAATGTACAAGTTGCATTTTTGTATATAATCTTTAGTAGTTCTTGTTCTTCTCGCCTTATCATCATAGAAATACCTTGTCTTTTTTTTGACAAAGTTGCTTGTATTCAAGCCTCTGCCTAGGGCCTCATCCTCTACGTCATCCACACAAATGTGGGAACTCTTGGTGGACAACCTTTAATTGCCAATAGGAAGAAAAACTTAGAGTTATCAATGTGCTAGTTTTCAATCAAACTCCTTCTCCTACTATTCCATGATGATGTCATTAGGGTGCATTTTTCTCTCCTCAAGAGGAATAGCTCTCAAACAACTTGTCTCACGATATTGTATTGGTGTGTATCAACCTCACAAACGTCCAAACATTTATATTAGAGAGTTATGGGATCAATATTTTGAAAATCCAATCACATTCTGAATCTTAGCTAAAAACAAACAAGAACTTGGGAAAAAGTCAGAATGCAATAGTAATTACCCAACTCTACTGTTTAGTCTCTGACGAGGTCAAATATTTGTATAGTATTGATGCAGAGGGTAATCGTTCTTGTATCAATCAATCATCACCTTGGATCAATAACTTCTCAATTACTGATGTACCAAGGCACAAAGCTCTTTGGGGTAAATTTCATTGTCACAAATAGAGCACCGTTCTTTATAGTATCATGATGAACAAACTTTCGACCAAAGATCAGATGCTAAACTGGGGACTGCAGGTCAATCCTAAATTCAAATCATGCAACAATGGACTGAATATGGAGACACATCTATTTTTTTTACTTGTGCAAAAAGGATATGGACAATTTCTTACTTGATAAATTAATTGGGTCCTAATGACCCTTGCAATGTTAACGAAGTTGGTAACTAGATTTTTTGGAGGTATGATAACAACTGCATATGGTCAACCTTGGAGTACTGACTAATGTTGGTTTGTGCTAGTCTCTGTAGAGGGAGAGAAACAAATGCATTTTCAATAATTTGGCTTTAGACCAGTCCAGAATCCTAGTTAGTTTTAACAAGGAATTGTATTAGTCATTAGAGTTGGAGGGGGTATGGATTTAAATCATAGTGTAGGTCTAAATTGTATTGGTCAATTTTGAAGATAACGTCATTGACCGTTTATAGTGTGGTGTACCCTGGCAGAACTTTTTTGTAAGTGTATAGACTTGCTATATTTTCTTTTTGTAATATATTTACTTATTTTGTACAAAAGAAAAACATCGAACACATTGAACAAAATTTGTCTGATGAATCATTTGTGGTTTAAAACCCCAACCATGTCAAAGGCTTACAAACTAGACTTAGATATCATCGTAGGATTTTGGGGGAGGGGTTACAACAAGATTCAAACAAAATTGTCCTGATAAAACCCAAGCCAATAGATCTTTCATAGCCATAAAATATTGGTATATGAAACACATTGAAGGAATATGAAATATACCTTGGTGCGCATTGTAATGACCCCGCCTCCTGGTAACCCCCAATTAAGGGAGAACGAAAGGTCAGAGCCGTTAACCAATAACCTGGATCAAAGGTTCAACAAATAATCAATAACAATTACTAAATTCTACCAACTATACAGAAATATGGTAGAAATAAAAACTATGCATACCTTTTGAAAACTTGGATTTCTAAACTTATATCCATGAAGATACTAATCTAACTAATCCTCCTTTGCACGTTAATTCTCATTTAATTCCACATATTCCATTTTTCTATTCGTTCTTTTCATTTGTACCTAAAATGCCGACAAACAAAACGTCAGTCAACAAGAAGCTGGTATGTGGGGGAAACAAATAATGTACAACTATGTTAACAACGTAATCATTCAATTAATCATTTAACAACCAAGATTTCATTTTTAAGCCATACTACTCAATCCTTACCTATCCCCCAACTCTATGTTGTCCCTACAGTGGACATGTATGCTACCTCTCTTTTAGGTAGATTCTTACCCCCATGGTCCTACCTTATAGGTAGACAATACATAGGGTAATAGAGTCACATGGCACTACCCAAATGTAGTCCAATATCTAACTCAAAGTGACTTGATGGTCCTACCCCATTGGTATCCATGTACTAAGTCATCCCATGACCTGTTGGACCTACCCCATAGGTAGCCATGTACTAGGTCAACTATTAAGCCACAGAAGGGACTAGGATTTGAGCTAGTAGGTACATATCTTATGTGATAGTCATATCCACATTATAGTTTGCATGAATTAAATTCATCCAACAATCAATTCATGACATCGATGAAAACTTCGGAAAGCCTTGAAAAACTAACTCGAGATATTCATAAGCGTAACCACATACCTGTTAGGAAGACTTAGATGCAGGAATAGTCCAAACAAGCAAGTAATCCAAAATCAAGCAAGTACACAGTTCAATCATGAAATATACATCCAATTCCCTTTTATCAAAAACTATCCAAACCATCATGCTACTTATGGTTTCTATTCCTTTTTAAGATTTCTTCCTCTTTTTAGGGTTTACTTTGCAATTAGGGTTTTACTTCCCTTTACTCTTTTTAAACCCTAATTTTCTCATCTATCCTTCACGAAAGTTATTAAGGTTACCTTTTACAATCACATAACCTTAATTCTATATTAATGCACAAATAACCATTAATTAAGTCCATTAAGCTTATTTTACATTAAAGCTACCATTTTTATCCTTTTTAATCTATGACAAAGTCATTATGCTCGTTTATCATCAATACGTAGTTCATTATGCTCTAATACTCATATGAATGTTATTTATCATTAATTCTACATTTTATCCACTAGGAAACCCTAATTTCCTCATTAAGGGTATTTAACCACAATTAGGAACTTTAATTCTTGAAATAGCTTAGAATCATTATATCTTATCTTTATTTACTACTTTGAACAATTAAAGCCATTAAGAGTTGTATTTACCAACATTAGGGTTTCAAGGCCCATGAAAGCATATTTATGCACATGAACTCTCAATTAAACTAATTACGTGCAAAATTCATCTTTTTAGATCCTAATGTATCTCTTTATGATTAATATCAACTTTAATCATCAATTAAACCCTACTAATCACAATAATCATATCAAAATAGGGTTTCTTAATCATCATTACATTAAAGTAAATAACTTCCATCACTTTTCGAATTTCAATCAGGATTACGCTTCAAACATATTTTTATTGGATTCCTCATGTTCTTCTGAGCAAAATTCATATATTATACATGCTAATCCGAGCTATGAATAATTAACTACGAATTTTACAAAAAATCACTTACTTTGTCCAATGAGAGGCTGTCATGTAGGCCTTTCCATGCAACGAACTCGGCTGGTTGAAGAACATTTCGAAATTATGAAATTACCCTCGATAAGTTGATTGCTTCTTCAGTACCTGGAGAGGTAGAATGGTCCAACACCACCCCTCCTCTTCTACAACCTCAAGTAGGATGAAAGCAGCCGCCCTAGCCACCGATCTGCAGACTTGGCGCAACTTTCTCTCCTCCCCTTGACCCCGACAGTGATCGAAACCTGATCCCCTTTCTCCGCCGCCCCCTTGTGCACTTGGAGGAGCTTCTGGTACACGGCTGGTTGGCTGGGATTGAGCCCATCAGGTCTGCCACCACGACTGACCTACAGCCAACCTGTGGCGCTGTGAAGGTGTTGGGGCCAAGGGACGGTGGCTAGGCTCCTTATCGAGGAGCCTGAGAGCATCGTGCCCCAACTTAGATCCCTCTACAGCTGCTAGCCACCAAGATGACTCTATGCGTTCATGGTTAGGGTTTGGTAGGGAAAGGAACAAGAAGAAGAGAGGGGATACATGCAACTCCTCAGAACTTGTCCATGAGCTCTACCCCTTATATAGGGGAGGGTATCCACGCCCTAGTAGGCTTGCCCATGAAGCAACCAAGCCCTCATCCAATTAGGAAAGTGCTTCCTTCACTAATAAGCAAGTTTCTCTCTCTTAAACATCTCCTTAAAACAACATATTCATTGGATTTTTGGGAATATGAAAATATTCTCCCTTATTATCTTTTGACTTGATTTTTAATTCATTAATCACGAAATTATGTTTTTCTTAAGTAGAAAACACCTCCCTTTTAACAATACCACATAATCCATTAATAATTTATTCACATTATATTCGTATTTTCTTTTATAGGTATTTTCTCTTTCCTCTTTCTTCATTGGGACTACTTGGATCCTAAGAAACTCTATTATTTCAAAATCCTTTTTATTGGATACTCATTATCCTTCTAGATGCATCTAAATGCATTATCCTTCATTATCTTGTTTTATTCTTATTAAAATAGCTCTTTTTTTAGGATTTCTCTTTATTTCTCTTTTATTTTCCTCATTGGTATTCCTTTTATCATTAGGAATCCTTGGGATACGAAATTCCACTAAAGATAACTCAATTGTACCTCTTTTTACCTATTTTCCACATTTTACCATTTTTTCAATTTCTTTCTTAATAAATAAATACTTAATTGATCTTTTCTTTTCTTATTACTTTCTTTTTGCAACTTTGGACTCCTTGGGACATAAGGAACCCATGAGGCACGAAATCCATCCTTGGATTACATTCTTTTGCCTTCCAGAGGTTTCCACGTCTCTCTTTTCTCAAAAACTCAATTATTCATTAATTGAATTTCCTTGTTATTGGGCCCAATAACCAATAAAGCCCACAACACAATCATCAAGGCTATTGTAAATGAAAATCATTTATTCAAAACAAAATATATCATTATTTGTTCCAATTTCTTTACTATGAGAAGTTACATTTCTCACCAAAAGAACCCAAAACTGGGGTTATAACATCCTTCCCCTCTTATAGGAATTTTGCCCTCAAAATTCCATCATGCAAGCAAACAAACATGATAAGCCTTTCATATGTCCATCAGGGATCCTATGTGGCTTCACCCTTTCCATGGTGCTTCCCAAAAACCTTCATCATCTCATATTCTTCGATCTGAGTTCTTTCTTACCTTGGTATATCGTACCCTCATAGGTGACTGAGGACATTTCAGCCTCTCAAAAGTTGAATAGGTTCAAGGCTCAACACATGGCTTGGGTACCTCACATAGTGCTCTAGATCAGACTCATGGAACACATTACACATAATGGTATCCTAAGGGGTAAGGCTAAACACAACCTTCTCCTCCAATCCATCTCAAATGGACCCATATATCGGGGACTCAGCTTTCTCAGCTGTAGCTCAGAGGGGTCGGATTTTTACATTACATTCTCCCACAGTGAACTGCATGTCATTTTGCTTTGCATCAGCTCATGACTCATGTCACCCTTGGGCTCTCTCTCAGCCATTGCACGATCAAGCAACTTCATCTGCCCACACTGTGGTTCTTTTCTTACCTTCGTGAGGCCTTCTTCACCAACATCATCTTAATGAAGTGGTGACCAACACAACCTCCCTATAGAACTTCTTGCATCCTGATAAAGGTTATGGTGGTTACCATCACATCTTAAGAAATGTCTCTTGGTATCACCCTGAACAAGCACACTTGCTCTCATCAGACCCTCTAGTCTGGATCATACTAACCATTAGTTAGGGGTGATGAGTGGTACTAACATCGAGTCCTTCATGTACCTACTTCCACCTTATGGAAGTGAACCTTTAGGTCATACTCAACAACTTTTGATCTTGCCTCATGGTGTAGTTAAACCATATCTCTCATAAGTAGTTCAACCAGGTCTGTCCCTTGAAAGAACTCTTTCTGTCTCATGTCATCTAGGTAAGGAGATCTACCATAACCCACATTGCATCTTGACCTTCCTTGGTCTAGGGGAAACATACCACAACACCCATAGTGGTGAACTCCCATTCCTTCTCGGGGACTCTTTACCTTCTATATCGATGCACTTGGTTACCGGTGCTCATCCTTCACCTTCTGTCATGCATGGCCACATGCCACATGCAACTTCATCTTAGGCATCTAAAGTCATACTGTCACTTATTATCTTGATGGTACAGTGTATGGTGATCTTAAAATCATGATTTCCTATATGTCATGATTCCTCAAAATTGATTCCTTGGAAACCCTAAACCACTCTCATCAGGGTTTCATCACTTTACTTTCCAAAGAAGTGTATCAAAAGTTCTATCACCATCCATTTGTTACATCAAAGACTAAACTGGCTAACAAAACAACCATTAACTTGTTCAACATATCTTGTTACCTCTGAGTGTTAGCCAAAACACATCTTCTTTCCAAACTTAGGGTTAGCCGAACAACCTCCACTTCTTCTAGCCTCTAGCTAAACTATGCAGCTATATCTCAACCAGAGCATCCATTACCACTTCATCTCCTTAGGTATTAGGTAATGTTAAAGACATACACCTCCATGTATTCTACTTATCATCTCATCTCAAACCCTAAGTTTGTCTTCTTCAAGAAACTCTGAGGTCATCCTCATGGTGATCAAACTCAACCTTGTTCAACTTGCAAATTCCACAAAGCTTCTACTAGGAACATCCTTACAAGGTGATTATCTTAATACTTTTATCATTTGTACCTGTCCATGTATCATTCACTCCACCAGGGCACATTATCATCTCTGTCCTCATTCCTTATAGCAACGTTCCAACTCACGTCATCTTTACTCTTGGTGTATGGCATGAATACTGTCCTATCTCTCACTCCCATAACAAGAAGAAATAAGCATTTGGCGGCCGTCCAAATACAGAGTTCTTCCTATTCTAAGAGTAGAGATGGTACAACCCACATTGCCAGTACACCTTCAAATCTAAGTTGAAACATGCAACTTATGTCTCTACATCACAATCATCTTGATATCAAAGTTACTTCCATGGCAAACTGGTCTCGAACCTACTTGGGTTTACACACAATCCTTGGTCATCTCCTCTAGGTCTATAGGGTGTCAGCACTTTTGGGGTCATCCCTCTTCCCTTATGCATCCAGAGAGTGTCCTACTCATCTGCCCTTTGGGTCCCATGAGATCATGAAGGTGATCAAACTCCCAACCCATGACCCACAAACAATGATAGTTGCTACCTCCCGACCCTATGGTCAGGTGCAACTAGGGAATTAGGCAACTCCTACTTCCATCAGTCTTATCCCTACCTGACCCTAGGATAGACTTAGGATTTTGTTATAGTACATGCCCAACTTAGAACCTTACCTAAGACTTCATCATCTCTCTCTGCATTCATGGGCCAACTATCATCCCTTCATAGGGGTCATGGTGACCTGCCTTCCTTGGTCAGATCCCATACCGGTTACCTATATGGTAACACATCCACATGCACATAGAGATGGATATCTATGGGTCTATAGGTTCATTCTCATGCCATGTACTCTTCACTTAGCTTCTCAAGATCCTCGGAAACCTCAACAAAACTGGTATACACCCTACAAAAGGGTCCCTCTCCCAGGATGGGAGGAAACTATACCTTGATAACAACAGTCATAAACGTCCTTATGTTTAGGGTATACATCCACATGAGAATGTTTAGCCCTAGCAAGATACTAAGGCACAAGCAGACACCTACGAAACCATGCTAGGTCATACTTGTTTTCATCCTCAACATTAGATCAACTTAGTCGTGAGGGGTTCATCAAACATACCCTTAACTTAAGGGATTTTATTTACCTCTACATATGAGGAGTACCATGCTCGAAACTATAGAGACTCATATCTCATCATGAGCATTAGATACACTGCTTCCCTTCTTAGGCCTGGGAACCCTAGGTTCACCTTTGGGTGACCGACTGCATGCTCAATCTCTTAACCACGAATCAAGCATGTCCAAGGTTGTCATGTACTTCCATGATCCTTGTACTCGAGCAACACTTCAGACTTGAGTCTTCTTCTAGGACAACCAACTAGGTATACTGTCTCACAACTGGTTACTTAAACCTCCTCAGGGTTTAAAGCACTCTTTATCTCATCCAGCAGGTACTCACTTATACCATAGGTACCAGAAGCATCATCCTCTCTCTAGGGTTTGGTTCCTCTAAAGATAACCAAGATATCATTAGCCTCCAGGGTCAAGCATAAGGCAACCACAATCATCCACTTAGGTCGCATCATCCTCTACTCCCCACTGTTTCTCATGTCTCAGAATTTAAGCTTCCAACCTTCTTGCTTGAATCATGCTTTATCTCTCTAGAGATAACTCCCCATCTAGCCTTACTACTAAAGGTCCTCTCTCCATGAAGGATCAAGCTCACAAGCATACTTATACATGGGTGATGCCTATGTTTAACTTACATTTTCTCGAGGTTATCCTTAGTTCTTTATGCCTATCTCATAAGCCATCCATCCTGTCCTTCTAAACTGCTCGTACTACTGATGTACTCTGGGTGCAAGCTATATGCTACTTGCAACAACCCATAAGGTCTCTATAGGTTCTTCTCTAACCTCATCCATGAAGGAGCTATCATTTTCTCAAACATGCACGACCCTTTCCAGGGTTGGGTCGCCAAAGGCATTGGGTCATCTAACCTCTCCTGGCTCATATGGCATCCCAAGGTGTGTCCATCCAAATGCCTGGTCTACCGTGAAATGTAACTGTTCGTTTCCTCTCTCTCTAACCTTCACTTAGGGTTAGGGTTAACATCATCTTTAGAGGATGTTCCAGGTCTCTACTTTTAATAGAGGTCTCTACCTCCAAGACTAACTCTCTCTACCCGTCCTCCTGATAAGGAGGTTTATCCTCAGGTCTCCCCTGAGGGCATTGACAACCTGTGTCATACGACCTAAGCATGTATCTATTCTTTAGTTTGCGCTTAATCTATTAAGCTTATGTCCCTGACATCTTATTTACATGATTTTCATTAATTTGGTAAAGGATTCCTTAGACGTTATTAACCTTACCCATACCTCAAGAGGGTGAGGAGAAGAGAGAAAACCCTAATCCTTAAGGTCCTTAACAGAATTTGAGTTGAGAAGAGTTGAATAACATGAGAGAGTCCTAAAGGTATCTTATTTCGAGTCATATCCTAAGACATCGGCCAGGAAGTCACACAATCCGGGAGTGCTCGTATTCCGACTAGCGGTGCGGAGGAAAATATTGCCAGCCCCCGAGCGTGATCCTTTCCTAGACACCTCAATCTTTCGGACAATCCTCTAATAACTCCATTGGTTCTATGGAATTTGTAAAATTTAATAAAAAGATTAAGTGAGGAACATATGCTCTGATACCAATTGTAACGACCCCGCCTCCCGGTAACCCCCAATTAAGGGAGACCGAAAGGTCAGAGCCGTTAACCAATAACCCGGATCAAAGGTTCGACAAATTATCAATAACAATTACTAAATTCTACCAACTATACTGAAATATGGTAAAAATAAAAACTTTGCATACCTTTTGAAAACTTGGATTTCTAAACTTCTATCCATGAATATACTAATCTAACTAATCCTCCTTTACACGTTAATTCTCATTTAATTCCACATATGCCATTTTTCTGTTTGTTCTTTTCATTTGTACCTAAAACGCCGACAAACAAAACGTCGGTTAGCAAGAAGCTGGTATGTTGGGGGAAACAAATAATGTGGAACTATGTTAACAACGTAATTATTCAATTGATCATTTAACAACCAAGATTATGTTTTAAGCCATACTACTCAATCCTTACCTATCCCCCAACTCTGTGATGTCCCTACAGTGGACATGTATGCTACCTCTCTTTTAGGTAGATTCTTACCCCCATGGTCCTACCTTATAGGTAGCCAATACATAGGGTAATAGAGTCGCATGGCACTACCCAATGGTAGCCCAATATCTAACTCAAAGCGACTTGATGGTCCTACCCCATTGGTAGCCATGTACTAAGTCATCCCATGACATGTTGGACCTACCCCATAGGTAGCCATGTACTAGGTCAACTATTAAGCCATAGAGGGGACCAGGATCTGAGCTAGTAGGCCCATATCTTATGTGATAGTCATATCCACATTATAGTTTGCATGAATTAAATTCATCCAACAATCAATTCCTGACATCGATGAAAACTTCGAAAATCCTCAGAAAACTAACTCGAGATATTCATAAGCGTAACCACATACATGTGAGGCAGACTCAGATGCAGGAATAGTCCAAACAAGTAAGTAATCCAAAATTACTCATGTATTTGTATTACATTACTCAGCTCTAGATGCGCTCCTAAACTAGGGTTTAGGGTCATCTCTCGTTTGCACTAAGGATTAGGGTTCCAAACCCTAATTTCATCATATTATGATTTCTAAGATTACAAATTCAGTTATGCATATTAGGTGAAACCCTAATTATCAATCTAAGCACATTAGATTACCTGTGGCACCTAAATCACATTACTAACATTAAGATCATAACAAGATGTTCACGTTGGTTTCAAAACCTTAAACCTATATGTATGATATTATTAATCATCATTATCAATGATTCCATTATTTTACATGTCTAGATTAGGTATTATCTTAACATGAATGAATATATTCAATTAAGCATCAAGTTAAGGCAAAGCTAGGTTTTTCTTTTACATTAAATACATCTAAACATGTATCACACATACTTTTAGAACATGAAGCATATTCAGGTTATAATAATATTTTATTTGGATTTCTCTCATTTTTCTGAGCAATTTGATATATACTTTTGCTATCATTGGAGTTACCATTAATTAATTGCATATTTTGCAAGATAAACCAGATCAGACCAATAAGATAACGCCACATCAGCTTTTAATCATTCTTTTTGTTATTCTCGTTAGCTACAACTAAAAGGTCAAAATTACCTCTTTTCCCATATGGGTAACATGTAAAACCAGGGGTGCTCGCATCTTTTCGCTCCTGGTTACCCCCAACCTCGCGATCGTCAGGTCGCAGCGATGTCCTCCGTGCGCGACCTCTGTATTTCGGGGTGCCGGCATCGCGAGACAGTAAGAGGGCGGCTACACCTCCGCAGAACCCCGTCAGACCCAGCCTGACCCTCGGCATGGTGTTCTTGGATAGGATATGGGGGAGACAACCCTCCTATGCTCTGCCTGGTCCAGCGAGCTCCGCTCCACAACTGACCTACTCGACCCCTTCCCGGGCCTCCTGGGAGTGTGAGGTTTGGTCAAGGGTGGGGAAAACATACACAGAACCTCCCCGATCTCCTTGGTTGTGCCACGGCTCCACCTTCTCTCCGCACTACTCCATCATCCTACCCTGGCGATGGTCAGCATGTCGTTCAGGTTCAAAGCCTGTCATGTAGGTGCAGCCAAACTTGTTAGTTCCACCTGTCCTTCCTCCTACGATTGTTGGAAGGGTCTTGTTTTCTATAGGCGTTGCTGTATACCAATCCGTGATGTGGCCATAGTAAGGTGTCACATATCAGGGCCGTCCACTTTGGGAAATATCCTCCCAACGACTAGCTTGTCGAAGGGGTTTCTGGCCACAACCATGGGGAACTGCTAGGAGTTGAAAGGGAGGTATAGGGTTAAGGAGGTGGAAGACGTTGAAGGGTGAAGAAGGCATTGTCATCATGACACCATGACAAAAGAAGGAACCGTTAATCTATTAAGGAATAAAACAATGTTTCATGGATGGAGGCATGTCCATAATTGAGAGCCATCGTATTCCATCCCTGCTATCCGTATTTATATAAGACTAAGTGTGTGGGTCAGTGGTTTTTTGCCAAGTTGTACAACATATTTAGGATGTACTCGGTTCCTTTCCCATACATTCTTCTCATGAAGACTATTTTGCTTTTATTCCATAAAGCCCATTATTATGAGAATGAACCCTACATGTTTCCATAAAACAATTATGTCCAATTAATATCGGATTTAAAGGAAAGTCCTAGATGACTTTAATTGCTTGTGTGCAAAGTTTGGGACATAATTTCAAAAGAATGAGAGAATTTTCTTCATATGAAAGTTATATCTTAATAAGGCATATTTTAAGCATATTTTCTCTTTCATAATCTTTTATTTTCTTTATTTTTCTTTCTTTTAGCATTAGAACCCATGTGGAGTCGAAATTCTATTTTCCTCTAGGAGAAAATACTTCCTTTTTAGCAATGCCACCAAAAACATTAATAATGTATCACATTATCCTCTTATTTTGCATTATTGGTATTTTCTCTTTCCTCTTTCTTCATTGGGGCTCCTTGGACCCCAAGAAACTCGAAGATTTTGAAATTCCTTCATAAGGATACTGATTATCCTTTTAGATGCATCAATATTCATTATTTCACATTATCTTGTTTATTTCTTATTAAAATATCTCTTTTTGAGGATTTCTCTTTTTCTTTCTTTTTATTTTCCTCATTGGCATTCCTTTTAACCTTAGGAACCCTTTGGATACAAAAATCCACCATGGATAATTCAATTGTACATCTTTTCATTTATTTTCCACATTTTATCATTGTTTTCAATTTATTTCTTAATAAGGAAATACTTAATTGATCTTTTCTTTTCTTATTGTATTTTATTTGCAACTTTGGACTCCTTGGAACCCAAGGAACCCAAGTGGCACGGAATCCATCCTTGGATTACATTCTTTTTCCTTCCAAAGGTTTCCACATCATTCTTTTCTAAAAACTCAATTATTCATTTACTAATTTAATAATTGAATTTCTTTTCTTCATTTCCTTGTTATTGGGCCCAACAACCAATAAAGCCCACAACACAATCATCAAGGCTATTTTTAATGAAATCCATTTATTCAAAAAAAATTATACCATTATTTGTTCAATTATCTTTAATACGAAATATTACATTTCTCACCAATTGAACCCAAAAATTGGGGTTGTAACATCCTTCCCCTCTTATAGGAATTTTGTCCTCAAAATTCTTATCAAGAAAAAAAAACAATTCAGGATAAGACTTTTCCATGTTCATCATTGGCCCCCATGTGGCTTTACCGTACTCATGGCGCTTACCAAAGAACCTTTAGCATCACATATTCTTTTCTCTGAGTTCTTTCATCCTGGCGTCTATAAACTACACAGGTGACTCAGGCCATTTTGGCCTCCCTTGGGGCTCACTAGGTTCATTGCTCGCATATGGTCTAGGTACCTCACATAGTGCTCTAAATTGGGCACATGGAACTCATCACATATTACTTTATCCTGAGGGGTATGATCAAACTTAAACTTTTCCACCAAACCATGTCAAAAGAACTCATGCATCAGGGACTCAACTCTCTTAGCTATAACTTAGAGGGGTCGGATTTTCAGGTCACATATTCTCCCACAGTGAACTGCATCTCAGTCTACTTTGCATCTGCTCACGACTTTCATCGTCTCTAGGCTCCTTCCAACAATTGCACGATCAAAGCGACTTCATCTACACGCATTGTGGACCTTTTCTAACCATCATGTGGTCCTTTCACCAACATCACCTTACTAAAGTGGTGACCGACACAACCTCTCTTACAAAGCTTCTTTAAATCCCTATACTGGCTATGGTGGCCATCATCACATCTTTCATAGGACAAGAACTGTCTGTAGATATTACCCTGAACGAGCATACATGCTCCCACCAGACCCTTTAGTCTGGATCATACTAACCATTAGTTAGGGGTGATAAGCGGCACTAATTTCGAATTCTTCATGTACCTAATTCCACCTTATGGAAGTGAACCTTTAGGTCATAGTCAAGAACTTTTGAACTCGCATCATGGTGTAGTTGAACTATCTCTCTCCTGTATAGTTCAACCAGATTTGTCCCTTGACATAACTCTTTCTTTCTCATGTCATATAGGTAAGGCGGTCCACCATAACCCATATTGCATCTCGACCTTCCCTAGTCTAGGGGAGACTTACAACATCCATAGTGATGAACTCCCATTCCCTCTCAGGAACTCTTTATACTTTATATCCATGCACTGAGTTACTAGTGTTCATCCTTTACCTCCTGGCTTGCATGGCCACATGCCATATGCAACTTCATCTTAGGTATTCAAAGTACTACTATCACTTATTATCTTGGTAGTACCACAATATATGGTGATCTTAAGTCATGATCTCCTGTATTGTCATGATTCCTTAAGATAGATTCCTCAGAAACCCTAAATCACTCTAATCAGGGTTTCATCTCCTTCCTTTCCAAAGAAGTGTATCTGAGCTTATATCACCATCCTTTCATTGCATCAAGGCCTAGGCTGGCTAACCAAACAACCATTAACTTGTTCAACCGATCTCATTTCATCTGAGTATTAGCCAAACATATCTCCTTTCAAACTTAGGGTTAGCCTAACAACCTCTTCTAACTTCTAGCCAAACTAGTCCGATACATCTTAACCAGAACATCCATTACCACTTCACATCCTTAGGTATTAGGTAACATTGAAGACATACACTTCCATGTTTTTCACTTATCATCTCAAACTCTAAGTCTATCTTCATTGAAAACACTTTGAGCTCGTCGTTTTGGTGATCAAACTCAACCTTGTATGACTCATATCTCATGATAAAAACATCCTCATAAGGTGACTACCTCATTCCTCTTAGTGTTGGTAAACCATCCATGTATCATTCACTTTACCAAGGTATGTTATCTTCTCGGTCCCCATATCTCGTGGTAATGTTCCAAACCACATCATCTTTTATCATTGGTGTATGGCACGCGTACTCTCCTATCTCTCACTCCCATAACAAGAAGAAATAAGCATTTGGCTGTAGTCCAAATACAGAGTTCTTCCTATTCCAAGAGTAGAGATGGTACATCCCACCATGCTGGTACCCCTTCAAATCTAGGTTGAAACATGACACCTACGTCTCAACATCACAATCATCTCGATATCAAGGTTACTTCCATGGAACACTAGTTTCGAACCTACTTGGGTTTACACACAATCCTTGGCCATCCCCTCTAGGTCTATAGGGTGCCTTCACTTTTGGGGTCATCCCTCTTCCCTTATGCATTCCAGAGAGTGCCCTACTCATCTGCCCTTTGGGTCCCATGAGTTCATAAAGGTGATCAATCTCCTAACCGATGGTCCTCAGACAATGATAGCTATTATCTCCCAACCCTATGGTCATGTGCAACTAGGGAATTAGGCAACCTTCTTCCATCGATCGGTCTTATCCCTACCTGACCCTAGGATAGACTTAGGATTCTCTTATAAGACATGTTCAACTTAGAACCTTACCCAAGCCTTCATCATCTCTTTCTACATTCGAGGGTTGTCTTTCAGCCTTTCATAAGGGTCATGGTGACTTGCCTACCTTGGTCAGGCCCCATACTGGTTACCTACATGGTAACACATCCTCATGCCCTTAGAGATGGATATCTATGGGTCTATAGGTTCATTCTCATACCATGCACTTTTCACTTAGCTTCTCAAGATCCTATGAGACCTCTTTAGGTTACCTTAAACCAACAAAACTGGTATGCACCCTACGAAAGGGTCCCTCTCCCAGGATGGGAGGAAACTACAACTCTTGACAACAAGGTCACAAACATCCTTAGGGTTTACAGCCATACGAGCATGCTTAACCCAACAACTACTAAGGCACAAGAGGACCACTGACCAACCCTTTTAGGTCATACTTATTCTCATTCCTCAACATTGGATCAAGATCATACCTTCCCATGTCTTCAACTTAGTTATGAGGAGTTCATCAAGCATACCTTTAATCTTAAGGGGTTTCCCTTTTCCTCTATCCATGCGGAGTACCATGCTCGCATCTATAGAAACTCAAATCTCATCAGGAGCATCAGGTACACCACTTCCCCTCTTAGGCCTAGGAACCATAGGTTCACTTTTTGATGACCAACTACATGCTCAATCTATTATCTACGAATCATGCATGTATAAGGCATGACATGCACTTCCGGTCATCCTTCTACTTGAGCAACACTGCAGAGTCGAGTCCTCCTTAAGGACAAACAACAAGGTACAAGGCCTTTCAACCTATTACTAAACCTCTACATGGTTTAAGTAACTCTTCTTCTCATATATACCATACATACAGAGGTATTAGCAGACTCATCCTCTCTCTAGGGTTAAGGCCACCAAGATATCATCAGTCTCCAGGGAGCATGCATGAGGCAACTACAAACATCCACTTAGGTCGCATCACCCACGACTCCCCATTGTTCCTCATATCTCGGGGTTTTAGGTTTCCAACTTTCGTTCTTTGTTTCCTGTTGTCTCTCTAGAGCTAACCCTAAAACCAACCTCCCCATTAGAGGTCCTATCTTCATGAAGGATCAACCTCAAAAGCATGCCCCTACCTGGATGAAGCCTATGTTCAACTTATGTTCGCTTACAATTATCCATAGCCCTTTATGCTTATCACATAACCTATCCATTAAACTCTCCCGGCTAGGGTTTCAAGCTATTGCTCGCACTACTAATACATTCTGGGTGCCTAATATGCCCATAAAAGCTCATGGGGTTTCCATAGGTTCTTCTCTAACCTCATCAATGAAGGAGCTATCCTTCACTCAAACATGCATGACCCTTCTAAGGGTTGGGTCGCTAGAGGTACTAGGTCATTTAACCTCTCAGGGCTCATACGTCATCCAAGGCATGTCCATCCAAACACCTAGTCTAACTCCTCATGCCATTTCTCTCTCTAACCTTCACTTAGGGTTAGGGTTAACATCATCCTCAGAGGATGTGCCAGGTCTCTACTTATAATGGAGATCTCTATCTCTAAGACTAACTCTCTTTACTTGTCCTCCTGAGAAGAAGGTCTAGTCTTAGGTCTCTTCTAAGGTCATGACAACTTATGTCATATGACCTAAGCATGTATTTATCCTTTATTTTGCGCTTAATCTATTAATCTTATGTCCATGACATCTTATTTACATACTTTTTCATTAATTTGGTGGAGGATTCCTTAGACCTTATCAACTTTACCCATACCTCAAGAGTGTGAGGAGAAGAGAGAAAACCCTAATCCTTAAGGTCCTTAACAGAATTTGAGTTGAGAAGGGAGGAACAAGATGAGAGAGTCCTAAAGGTATCTTATTTTGAATCATACCCTAAGACTTTGGAGAGGCAGTCACATGGGTCCAGGAGTCCTCATATTCTGACTAGCAGTGTAGAGGAAAACTATTGCCAGCCCCCGGTCGTGATCCTTTTCTAGACACCTTCGTCTTTCAGATAATCCTCTAATAACTCCCTTGGGTTCTATGGAATTTGTAAAATTTAATAATTATTAATGGTTAAGTGAGGAACCTATGCTCTGATACCAAATGTTACGACCCCACCTCCTGATAACCCCCAATTAAGGGAGACCAAGAGGTCGAAGCCGCACCCATAACTTCTGGATCAAAGGTTCGGCAATTAACCAAGAACAATTATCAAATTTTAACAGACTAAACGGGAAAACTGTAAGAAAATAAACTTTTGCATACCTTTTTGAAAACTTGCATCTCTAAACTTCTATCCACTTATGGATTATATTCTAACTAATCCTCCTTGTATTTTACTTCATGTATTTCACAATATGACGATTTACTGTTTGTCCTTTTGGCTTGTACCTAAAATGCCGACAAACAAAACATCGGTCAGCTGAAGCTGGTATGTGGGGGAAACAATAAACGAGCAACTATGATAACAACGTAATCATTCAATTAATCATTTAGCAACCAAGATTACGTTTTAAATTTAACTCTACGATCCATGAGTACCCTATCCTCTGTGTTATCCCTGCAGTGGACATGGATACTACCTTCCTTATGGTAGATCTCCATTAAACCCCTCATGGTCCCACCTATAGATGAACCATTTTCTAGGGTTCAGTCACATGGCACTACTCGTGAGTAGCCCACTCCTTGACTCATGGCAGGCTAATGGGTCTCATGGTACTACACTTGGTAGCCCAATTTCTAACCCACGATAACTTAGACCTTACTCTAGGTTACCCCTTGTTAGCATTTACAAGCCACAAAGGTGGACCCAGATCTAGCCAGTTATACATGTATATTCATAGTGATAGTCATAGTCACTCTATAGTTCCATGAAATAAAAGCATCCAACAGTTATTTCAAGCCATGAGGGAAACGTCGATAAAATCCTCGGCAAACTAGTCGGGATAATCATAAGCGTAACCACATACCTTATTCCCTTGCAGAAACCATGCAGAACATCATATACTTTATGAGTGTATCCAAACATCCAATCAACCAAGTGTATAATCAACAATATCTGAAACATGCATACTACATATGTGTCACCATGTATTCGTATTACATTACTCAGCTCTAGACACGCTCCTAAACTAGGGTTTAGGGTCATCTCTCGTTTGGACTAAGGATTAGGGTTACAAACCCTAATTTCATCATATTATGATTTCTAAGATTACAAATTCAGTTATGCATATTAGGTGAAACCCTAATTATCAATCTAAGCACATTAGATTACCTGTGGCACCTAAATCACATTACTAACATTAAGATCATAACAAGATGTTCACGTTGGTTTCAAAACCTTAAACCTATATGTATGATATTATTAATCATCATTATCAACTATTCCATTATTTTACATGTCTAGATTAGGTATTAGCTTAACATGAACGAATATATTCAATTAAGCATTAGGTTAAGGCAAAGCTAGGTTTTTCTTTTACATTAAATACATCTACACATGTATTGTGCATACTTTTAGAACAGGAAGCATATTCAGGTTCTAATAATATTTTATTTGGATTCCTCTCATTTTTCTGAGCAATTTTATATATACTTTTGCTATCATTGGAGTTACCATTAATTAATTGCATATTTTGCAAGATAAACCAGATCAGACCAATAAGATAATGCCACATCAACTTTTAATCTTTCTTTTTGTTATTCTCGTTAGCTACAACTAAAAGGTCAAAATTACCTCTTTTCCCATATGGGTAAAATGTAAAACCAGGGGTGCTCGCATCTTTTCTCTCCTGGTTACCCCCAACCTCACCATCGTCAGGTCGCAGTGATCTCCGCCGCGCGCGACCTCTGTTCTTTGGGGTGCCAGCATCGCGAGACAGCAAGAGGGCGGCTACACCCCCGTAGAACCCTGTCAGACCCAGCCTGACCCTCGGCATGGTGTTCTCAGATAGGAGATGGGGGAGATAACCCTCCTATGCTCTGCCAGCTCCAGCGCGCTCCGATCCACGGCTGACCAACTCGACCCCTCCCCGGGCCTTCTGGGAGTGCGAGGTTTGTTCGAGGGTGGGGAAAACTGATGCAGACCATCCCCGATCTCCTTGGTTGTGCCACGGCTCCACCTTCTCTCTGCACTACTCCATCGTACTGCCCTGGCGATGGTCAGCATGTCGTTCAGGTTCAAAGCATGTCATGTAGATGCATCCAAACTTGTCAGTTCCACCTGTCCTTCCTCCTACGATTGTTGGAAGGGTCTTGTTTTCTATAGGCGTTGTTGTATACCAATCTGTGATGTGGCCATAGTAAGGCGGCACATCTCAGGGCCATCTACTTCGGGAAATAGCCTCCCAACGACCAGCTTGTCGAAGGGGTTTCTGGCCACGGCCATGGGGAACTGCTAGGAGTTGAACGGGAGGTATAGGGTTAAGGAGGTGGAAGACGTTGAAGGGTGAAGAAGGCATTGTCATCGTGACACCATGACAAAAGAAGGAACCCTTAATCTATTAAGGAATAACACAATGTGTCATGGATGGACGCATGTCCATAATTGGGAGCCATCGTATTCCATCCCTGCTATCCGTATTTATATAAGACTAAGTGTGTGGGTCAGTGGTTTGTTGCCAAGTTGTACAATATATTTAGGATGTACTCGGTTCCTTTACCATAAATTCTTCTCATGAAGACTATTATGCTTTTATTCCATAAATCCCATTATTATGAGAACGAACCCTACATGTTTCCATAAAACAATTTTGTCCAATTAATACCAGATTTAAAGGAAAGTCCTAGATGACTTTAATTGCTTTTGTGCAAAGTTTGGGACATAATTTCAAAAGTATGATAGACTTTTCTTCATATGAAAGTTATATCTTAATAAGGCATATTTTAAGCATATTTTCTCTTTCATAATCTTTTATTTTCTTTATTTTGCTTCCTTTTAGCATTAGAATCCATGTGGACTCAAAATTCTATTTTCCTCTAGGAGAAAATACCTCCTTTTTAGCAATGCCACCAAAAACATTAATAATGTATCGCATTATCCTCTTATTTTTCATTATTGGTATTTTCTCTTTCCTCTTTCTTCATTGGGGCTCCTTGGACCCCAAGAAACTCCAAGATTTCGAAATTCCTTCATAAGGATACTGATTATCCTTTTAGATGCATCAATATTCATTATTTCACATTATCTTGTTTATTTCTTATTAAAATATCTCTTTTTGAATATTTCTCTTTTTCTTTCTTTTTATTTTCCTCATTGGCATTATTTCACATAATTGATTGCTTCTTCAGCGACGGAGGGGTAGAACGGTCCAACACCACCCCTCCTCTTCTTCAACCTCGAGCAGGATGAAAGCAGCCGCCCTAGCCGCCAATCTGCAGCCTTGGCGCAGCTTTCTCTCCTCCCCTTGACCCCGACAGTAACCGGAAATTGATCCCCTTTCTTCGCCGCCCCCTTGCGCACTTGGAGGAGCTTCTGGTATGTGGTTGGTTGGCTGGGATTGAGCCCAGCAGGTCTGCCACCATGGTTGACCTGCAGCCAACCTGCGGCGCCGTGCAGGTGTTGGGGCCAAGGGACGGTGGCTAGGCTCCTTCTCCAGGGGCCTGGGAGCATCGTGCCCCAACTTAGATCCCTCTACAGCTGATAGCCGCCAAGATGACTCTATGCATTCATGGTTGGGGTTTGGTAGGGAAAGGAACAAGAAGAAGAGATGGGATACATGCAACTCCTCAGAACTTGTCCCTGAGCTCTACCGCTTATATAGGGGAGGGTATCCATGCCCCATTAGGCTTGCCCACGAAGCAACCAAGCCCTCATCCAATTAGGAAAGTGCTTCCTTCACTAATAAGCAAGTTTCTCTCTCTTAAACATCTCCTTAAAAAAACATATTCATTGGATTTTTGGGAATATGAAAATTTTCTCCCTTATTATCTTTTGACTTGCTTTTTAATTCATTAATCATGAAATTATGTTTTCCTTAAGTAGAAAACACCTCCCTTTTAACAATACCACATAATCCATTAATAATGTATTCACATTATATTCTTATTTTCTTTTATAGGTATTTTCTCTTTCCTCTTTCTTCATTGGGACTCCTTGGATCCTAAGAAACTCTATTATTTCGAAATCCTTTTTATTGGATACTCATTATCCTCTAGATGCATCTAAATGCATTATCCTTCATTATCTGGTTTTATTCTTATTAAAATAGCTCTTGTTTTAGGATTTCTCTTTATTTATCTTTTATTTTCCTCATTGGTATTCCTTTTATAATTAGGAATCCTTGGGATACTAAATTCCACTAAGGATAACTCAATTGTACCTCTTTTTACTTATTTTCCATATTTTACCGTTGTTTTCAATTTCTTTCTTAATAAATAAATACTTAATTGATCTTTTCTTTTCTTAATGCTTTCTTTTTGCAACTTTAGACTCCTTGGGACACAAGGAACCCATGAGGCACGAAATCCATCCTTGGATTACATTATTTTTCCTTCCAGAGGTTCCCACATCTCTCTTTTCTCAAAAACTCAATTATTCATTAATTGAATTTCCTTGTTATTAGGCCCAATAACCAATAAAGCCTACAACACAATCACCAAGGCTATTGTAAATGAAACTCATTCATTCAAAACAAAATATATCATTATTTGTTCCAATTTCTTTACTATGAGAAGTTACATTTCTCATCAAAAGAACCTAAAACTGGGGTTGTAACACATTAGTTATCCAAGAAATAGACACGTATTATGTCAATGTACAAGTTGCACTTTTGGATATAATCTGATGCAGTTCTTGTTCTTCTCGCCTTGTCATCATAGAAATACCTTGTCTTTTTTTTGACAAAGTTGCTTGTGTTCAAGCCTCCGCCTAGGGCCTCAGCCTCTACGTCATCCACACAAATGTGGGAACTCTTGGTGAACAACCTTGATTGACAATAGGAAGCAAAACTCAGAGTTATCAATGTGCTAGTTGTCAATCAAATTCCTTCTCCTACTATTCCGTGATGATGCCATTAGGATGCATTTTTCTCTCTTCAAGAGGAATAACTCTCAAACAACTTGTCTCATAATATTATATTGGTGTGTCTCAACCTCATGAACGTCCACGCATTTATATAAGAGAGTTATGGGATCAATATTTTGAA
Organism: Alisma plantago-aquatica; assembly: GCA_963693085.1. Taxonomy (NCBI): domain Eukaryota; kingdom Viridiplantae; phylum Streptophyta; class Magnoliopsida; order Alismatales; family Alismataceae; genus Alisma; species Alisma plantago-aquatica. Next base: position 247,340,481 of record OY856411.1, read on the forward strand.
AATCCAATCACATTCTAAATCTTAGCTAAAAACAAACTAGAACTTGGGAAAAAAGTCATACTGCAATAGTAGTTACCCAACTCTAATATTGAGTCACTTTACGAGGTCAAATATTTGTATAGTATTGATGCAGAGGGTAATCATTCTCGTATCAATCTATCATCACCTTGGATCAAGAACTTCACAATTATTGATGTACCATGGCACAAAGCTCTTTGGGGTAAATTTCATTGTCCCAAATAGAGAACCCTAATTTATAGTATCATGATGAACAAACTTCTGACCAAAGATTAGATGTGAAACTGGGGACTGAAGGTTGATCTTAAATTCAAATTATGTAACAATGGACTAAAAATGGAGACACATCTATTTTTTACTTGTGGAAAAAGGATATGGACAATTGCTTACTTGATAAATTAATTGGGTCCTAATGACCCTTGCAAAGTTAACAAAGTTGTTAACTAGATTTTTTGGAGGTATGTTAACAACTGCATATGGTCAAATTTGGAGTATTGACTAATGGTTGTTTGTGCTAGTCTCTGTAGAGGGAGAGAAACAAATGCATTTTCAATAATTTATCTTTAGACCAGTCTAGAATCCTAGTTAGTTTTAATAAGGAATTGTATTAGTCGTTAGAGTTGGAGGGGGTATGGATTTAAATCATAGTGTAGGTCTAAATTGTATTGGTCAATTTTGAATATAACGTCATTGACCATTTATAGTGTGGCATACCTTGGCATCACTTTTTTGTAAGTGTATAGACTTGCTATATGTTCTTTTTGCAATATATTTACCTATTTTGTGCAATGGAAAAACATTGAACACATTGAACAAAATTTTTCTGATGAATCATTTGCGATTTAAAACCCCAACCATGTCAAAGGCTTACAACCTCATCTTAAATATCATTGTAGGATTTTTGGGGAGGGGTTACCACAGGATTCAAAAACAATTGTCCTGATAAAACCCAAGCCAATAGATCTTTCATAGCCATAAAATATTGGTAAATGAAAAACATTAAAGGAATATGAAATATAATTTGGGGCACATTAGATGTCCAAAAAATAGACATGTCTTATGTCAATGTATAAGTTCCACTTTTGGATATAATCTAAAGCAGTTGTTGTTCTTCTCACCTTGTCATCATAGAAATAAATTGTCTTTTTTTGACGAAGTTGCTTATGTTCAAGCCTCCACCTAGGGCCTTATCCTCTATGTCATCCACATAAATGTGGGAACTCTTTGTGGACAACCTCGATTGCCAATAGGAAGAAAAACTCAGAGTTATCAATGTGCTAGTTGTCAATCAAACTCCTTCTCCTACTATTCCATGATGATGTCATTAGGGTGCATTTTATCTCTCTTTAAGAGGAATAACTCTCAAACAACTTGTCTCACAATATTGTATTGGTGTGTCTCAACCTCACAAACGTCCACACATTTATATAAGAGAGTTATGGGATCAATATTTTGAAAATCCAATCACATTCTGAATCTTAGCTAAAAACAAACTAGAACTTGGAAAAAATTCAGACTGCAATAGTAGTTACCCAACTCTATTGTTTAGTCACTTGGCTACTGGGACCAATTTAGGCTATAGGTTTTTCAACAAGGAAATTTTATTTCCTTACCCTGACTTAGTCCAGTGGACTAACTGACATAGTGAGTCACTTAACTCACCTTTTTCCCAAAATAACAATGAGTCAACAGATTGTCAATCAACTGATTCACTGAAGCAAAACATCCAATGGATCCACTGGATATTCCAATTGCCTAGCTGAGCTAAAAATCACATTTTATATAATTCAGAATCATTATAATTATATATTTGATCATGAACTTCAATTTCATCGTGCCTCATTTTTCATGTGACCCCATAGGTTTGACATTACATTGGTAGTGATGTTCATAGCCTCACAAGAAAAGGTTTATGTCTACGAACACATCATTGCTAATGAAGTAATTAAAATAAGTTAGGAACAACTTGAACCTATAAAGTGATAATGTTACCATGACCATATAATCCCTTTGTCACAGATTTCTTGATTGAAAATAAGGCATGGAGTTCTCATCCTATTCATATCCAATCAATATTCCCTAAACTAGAGCATAATATTGAGATTTTGTGAGCTCAATATCATATATTCACTCATATGAACATGACATGTATTTTCAAAGTCTCACTTAAAAAGTGGACATAATATCACTTCAATGGAGGGACAAATACCAACTAACAATTAATTGACAAGTGTCACAATGCACACAATCACCACCTATATAGCGACCCTTATTCACAGTCATGTTGAGCAAGTGTTAAAGTACACAAAACAACATATGATTGGTGTAGTGACTTCAGGTCTAAGGATCACACTCACCATTATCCCATTGAGATGTGACTCTGACTACCATTACATGGCTTCCATATGTCAATTTTGAGGTGGTTCTATCGAGTACAAGTTGTTGTCTAACAAGTACACATGTACCTAAATTGATATTTAATATCATGACTAAAGTGACATGGTCATCACTCAACATACACACTTGTCTTATATGTCATTGTTATCCTATAATATCCATAATAATGACTGGCTAGGGACATACAAAAATGAATACTCCAAGTTATACACATAGCTAATGTTCAGGTCCTCGGCCCAAACCATATGTCATTGAGTCAAACATTATTTAGAAATCATTAGTTACATTAATTATCTTAATACTGAAACAAACATAACAAGTGGCATTGCCTTTATTAATAATCAAATCATATATATGTATCACTACTACAATCCTTACATGATGTCTCTCGGGGAATACAACCAACAATAAGTCCTCTAAAATACCATTACAAAGTATACATTTAGAGGAAAATGAGAATATTGAATCATTTCATCAACATTTATTAATGTCTCTTGTCATATGGAGTGTATTACCACCCATTTCTTTGGGAAGGCAAAAGGTTTGGTAGTCAACATGGTGCACCACTTCTCTCCCCATTACCCAAAGATGAATTTTCTCACTACAAGAACTATGCTTCTATAAATACTCAAAAGGAGAGCATATTGCATATCATAAAGAAGAATGGAATAGTGAGAAAACTTAAATTAAGATGACCAACAAAAGAAAGATACTTATCTTTCCACCCGCTTTGATTCTTTTATATATATATAAACTAGACATATTTTGACATATGTTGCTAAATATGTCTACGAGGATTAAAATAGATAATAATGTATCATAGTTTCACTTAAAAAAGACTAAAAACTATAACACACCCTTCGGTGATCACAATTGATGTAAGAGCTATATGTAGCTATACTAGTAATCATTACATACATTATTTCTAGTTTAGATGACATACCTAATGTGTTCCTAGGATGAAAAATTGAATTGGGAACCAAGTATAACTATTGAACTAACCATTATGGGTGAAGATTAGCTATGTAAAATTCCACTTGAACTTTAACATTTGTAGTATTATTAACCCGATTTCCTACAATGAGATATTTTTTATATTATTCCTTCTTATAACATTTCCATAGTTTGTGAAGAGGGATCATTTGATTTCTCATGAAATGTTGAACAAATCTTTTATGTTGGGTTTATAACCCCACTTACCATCCTTGCCTTGGATATCATTGAATATGATATTTATTGAATCATTTCATCTTGAAACGCTATTATGCATGCTTGTTTATTAGAGTAGTAATCTAGAATAGTGGTACTTCTATAGAACCATATATATTGGGAATTGTCCCACTTTTTATAAATTAGGTATCATGTTACTATTCCCCCTTTTCCTTAGGCAGTTAGGGTTTTCTCCCCCCCCCATCCCCTGCCTTGGGATCCTATGGTGTCTAGGCCCTACAATAAATGACTTACTTTAACATGCATGTAATTTTATTATTGTTATGATTTCTTGGGAAAGGTAATTGAAATAGTTATGTTTATATCATAGTGTTATTGCCTCATTATTTTTCTAGTTACCTTTTGAAATATATCTACTTAAACTTACCTATATGATGATAATTCCCTCATTCATGGGAGTACCCCTTGTTGTACTTACAAATCCTATAATGCTCAAAGGTTTTACTTATTTAGATAATCATTAGTTTATAATGCTTGCCCTTTGTTTCCTATAGAAGGTGAAGGTGTTGTACAAGAGGATAAATTCTAGAACCATAGATTTCACATTGATGAATGGGGTATCTACTCAGTTAGTCAAATAAGAGTACCGATTATCTTATATACAGGAACCAGGGAGTACATGGGTTAAATAGAAACAAGGGAAATACAATGCTCCTAAGCCCAACTAATAAAATATACTAACACACCTGTGACATCCTCGGATTTTGGCTTCTCCATACCCTATTGGGAATGAGAGGTTAGAATCTGAAAACATCATCCAATCATATCATAGAGTGATGTGGAAGCGAAATATGCATACATGAACATACAACTATAATGTGTACACCATAACATTCTCAACATTCAACATGTATATTATTACAGATTACATTTACATCTTGAATAGAAAATTTTACACAAGTCTAAACATGTATGCTAGTAGGATCTACACAATAGGTACAACCTGGACAACTGTTCACTTCCTATCTTTTATCTCACGCTAGCTCTGAACCTAAAACATACGTGAAACAGCGAATCAACACACAAGGTGTTGTGCACGTGGGTAGAAAGATACATACTAATATGTTTGCATACTTGAAATAACTTGAGAAAGAAAGATTAAAAGAAACATTGTTTAAAGAGATAATCAGGTAAGCATTCCTTTTTATTGCATTCACTTTGATGTGGTTGTACTACACATACTTGCACTTGACTTACATCTAGTGTGGGAAATATAGTATCATCATACATCTAACATGGGCCAAGAAATCATACATCCATGTTAGGCAATATACATCCACACCAGGCTATGTGCTCTAGTAGCTACAACCCATCATACTCATTTATGTTCTATTAGATTTGGCGAAGTATAACTCATACTAGTTCAACCAAGAAATCATATACAAATACGAGAATTAAAGATATTACATATCATATGCAACTAGAAAACTAGTCTTATACTTAATAAAACCCACGTACCTGAGTTTAGAGATTCTTTATACATCCATGGTCATCTAAAACTTTGTCCATGACCTGATTAATAACAATTAATCATCATTAATACAATGGTTCATTATGTCATTATTATTTTTGCTCTAAGTTAGGGTTTAGCCCAACCCTAGGTTTAGACTGACCTAAGATTGTCTCTGATATTTTTCTACTGACCTACATTCATAATTAGGGTCTGGTTCAAGTTTCATAATTTTCTGATGCTAAGTCTATTTTCTAGAGTTAAACTTGGATTGAAAGCATCTAAATAGACTTTAATAGAAAAAGACCTATTATTTAGATATGTTACTCAGATCATAGTCTAATAATGGATGTATATCATCATTAGGGTTCTAGGACAATTTTATGAGAATTAATCTCAACCAGACATTATTTATATCATTCAATAAATTGTTAAAAGGATCATTGTAATCTAAATTACATATCGTCATTGAAAGTGATTCAAGGGTCTGATCTAGTTGTCCAGTAATATAGAGAACATTTTTCTGAGTCTGGGGGTATTTTTTTGGCATTTTTCTAATAAGGGGTCTAATTACTATGAATTATTGAAGATCTGTAAATTAATTGGAAATATTTACCTTTTGCAGCCTATCAAGGTTCGCCACGTGTCCCTGAAGTGATGCAAATCCTTCCTTGGCTTCGCTGGTCTGGTTCACTGGCATGGATCCAGTTCGGTGTGATTTTGCTGGTTCAGGGCTCTCCTTACTCGCCCTTTCTCCCTCATGCATCGTGTGCGACGCAAGCCTTCTTCTTTGCGACTCCCTTGTTCTCTGCCTTGAACCCGAGAAGGTAGGGTGCCACTGAGGCTTGGATTCCGACAATGAATCAACCATCTCTAGTCTACATTGCTCACTGGCCGAGACGCCTAGACTCTTAGTTCTATCTCTCATCTGCCTCCTTCGCAGGTTCCGGTCCTACGCGACGCATGGAGGATGCCGCCACGGATTAGGGGCTCCGACGTGAGGTTGCCGAGGATGGTGCCATCACCTTCAATGCTGGGTGAGAGGATTGTCGGTCGGTCATCTAGGCACTGGGAGTTTGTGGCCTTGTCACCACCTTCTCTTCAAATCCTCGACGAACAGGTTTCTGGGATTGGGGTTTTCGGTCTCACAACCCAAAACATGAGATTGAGGTACTACAAAGATACTGGAGGCCAACCTGAACTTGCCCTGACCCTTGGTTGGTGGTGAGTGATGGCGGAGTGCTCAACCCGGCTCACTTTCTCCTGTAGCGGCTGTGTTGGCCTCTGTAGCCCAAAATGGCCATGGCCAAGGTTGGGTAGTTGATCGCATGGCACCAAGAAGATTGGAGAAAGGTCCTCCAGAGTTGTGTATTGCATCGTGGAGGAGCGCAAGGTCTTCTACAAAGGGGATGCTAGTGAGAATGGAGCTGAGAGTTGTAGGGGTGCCTTAGTGCAGATTCCATTGCTTGCCCCCAAGCCCCGTAGAGCAAGGATATGGGATTTTGGGCATTTCCCTAGGGTCGGAATCGTATGTGAGGGAATTTAGAGGATCACCCCACTCGTGTTCTATAGACTTAGGTCTCTGGTGCTGATTGAGGGGTCTAAGGATTCATATTGTTTCATAGATCCTAGTTGTGGACAAAAATATCAAGTTATAACCCTGCCTTCATCGCATCAATAGTACGCATCCACCCTCTTCTGTTCCTCATGTTTCGTAGGTTAGGGATGACTGGGTCCTAGATCTATGGCTTCAAAGGTGCCACACAACCCAGTGAACAAAAGACTGTGTGACATAAAGTCCGTCACAGACCTAAGTACAAATATACCCAAAAAGCTAAAGCCCAAACATATTTACGTCACTAATGTTCCAACCTCAAATAGATACATATGTTTGTAGCAATCTCCAAACATTTGGAACTTTAGACATTGGCTCATTATACCCCAAGACAACTTCTACAACAATTTGAGACACAAACTCCATTATTTGTTTGTGCAAATACATTCTTTGAACAACCTTATAAATTAGGCATATTAACCTTGAATTCAATTCAAATCATCATAATTCTTGATCCTACAAGTCCAGAACACTTGTTATGATACTAATACCTCAAAGTTCACTAATATATCACTTGAGTCCATTGGTACTATTAAACGGGTCCCATGGACTCATATGTACCCAAAACAATTAATCAAACCTATTCATCATACTTGAACTCAATTAATGTTCTAATTGTCAATTGCATATATAGTTACACTTTTCGGGTGGAAATATACAATAATTGAATAACCAATTCCTTCATTTGGTATCATCATCTACATGACGATCATGGTCTTGAAATACTATATTGGGCATCATAATCGTAAAATTACGGTCATCACATTCACCCAACCTTATATGGAATTTTGTCCTCAAAATTCAGCTATAGTCTCAGAATTAAGGTGATGTCAAGGAGTTTTATGCCTCTAGGCCACCACTTCTAAGTGTCAAGAGTACCAATATTCTAGATTCACCCAAATTAAGCATGTAGGGTGTGACCACCCCACCTTATATAGGTTGAAGCATCAATTTTTTTAAGGAATTGTAGCATCACTTAGTGTCTTAGTCATCACATGACATTATTATATTTTAGGATTTACATCCCCACAATCCCTTAAGGATGAGGGTTTTGTTTTCTCATAAGAAGTTGAGGAGGTATTACTAAAAGTTTAATCTTTCACCCTACTTACCTATGTAAGGTGATGTCAAGATCTCACATTTTTAGTTACTAGAATTATCATGTTTACATCATTAATGTGGTTAATGATAAGCATCATACTAGGATTTCATCATTAGAGGGAACTAATATTCATCTTTGTATATCAGGGTTTCACCCTATTATGTAAGAGTTATTACCAAACTAGAAGCTTAGAGTCAAAAGATTTGAAGTTAAGAACTATATGTTGTGATCATGTAACCCATGATCCAAAGATATATTTATTTCTAGCTCGTGATTTTAGCTTATATATATCGTGCATGATATAGAGGGAAAGAGAATATACTAAGCCAATTTTATCATGCTTTCAAACTTGGATATTACATGTATTGTATAGGGAGGAAATATAGACAATATTAGGCCACACTTACACGAGTGACTCTTCATAAATAAATCATCTATATAGCTCAAGTGAGGCTTCTATCATTGTATATTAATAAGGAGAAGAAGAAGAGAGAACATTTATTTTGAGTATCTTTTGCACAAAGCATCGTACTCTAATAACTAGAGTTCATATATCACCTCACTTGCAACTAATGATGAGATTCATAAGATATTTCACTCCATCTAGGACCTAATTCATCCAAAAGATTGACTTTATCATATGGGTCATCTACCCATCCTTTTGTTTTACCCAATTCTCACATATAGATTTGAATCATGCATAAGGACTCAACTCAACACTCAAGATTAATCTAGTGTAGGACACTTTTTTAACACATATCTCATATATTGGAGGCTAGGTCCTATGACCTTCTCCCTGTGGGTCTTACTCTCTCTAGAGTTCACCACATATCTCATCCTACCACTAGACATCCTCCTTGTATAAGAGCCTGAGGTTCATGCATACTCAACTTTATCTTAATTTTGTTCATCTGAAGTAAGAAAAGAGTATGTACTTTGATCACATAGACTTTTCTTAGATTATCCCAAAATTAGACTCAAACCTCATATACAACTTATATCTTTATAGAGAACTTATACCTTAGTGATCAATTTATATAAGATCATCCTTGCTTATATCATCAATCATTCTATCATCTACTCTATGTATCACATAACTTGATAAGGCTCTAGACATCTAATCTAGACTGCTCTCTCTTCTAAACTGATGTCATTCCCTTTCACTTAAGTTGCATGAACACTAACTACTCTCTAGTGTGAGGGACAAATTTTCATATTTACATATATCTAATAAAATATTATATAGTTTTTCTCTGAGAAAGAAGGCGTCAGAGAAAACTATCGAGGTGTGAGCCGATTGGGAAACAAAATCAAACCAGCAAACTCGAGTGTCCAACACACAGTAGATAGTCTGGTGCCATGTAATCTAATGAAATGGTGAGAGCATGGTGTAGACTAGTGTAGCTACCCAATACATATGTGCTCTATATGGAAAGGGTTTCAGACACTTGTCTAAATTTAGTTCTCGAACATCTAGGTTCTAACCTAGAGGCTAAGTCAAACCTTATTCCTATATAACAACTTACTAAGTTTCTAAGGTTTCAAGTTAAAGGTTCAATTTATATTTATGTTTCATGGTGAGCAATTGTTAGGTGTAGCTATTGTTCATGCTCTGATACCAACTGTGACGTACCTGAATTTTGGCTTCTCCATACCCTATTGGGAATGAGAGGTCAGAATCTAAAAACATCATCCAATCATATCAGAGAGCGATGTGGAAGCAAAATACGCATACATGAACATACAAATATAATGCGTACACCATAACATTCTCAACATTCAACATGTATATTATTGCATATTACATTTACATCTTGAATAGAAAATTTTACACAAGTCTAAACATGTATGCTAGCAGGATCTACACAATAGGTACAACCTGGACAACTGCTCACTTCCTATCTTTTATCTCATGCTAGCTCTGAACCTAAAACATACGTGAAACAGCGAATCAACACACAAGGTGTTGTGCACGTGGGTAGAAAGATACATACTAATATGTTTGCATACTTGAAATAACTTGAGAAAGAAAGATTAAAAGAAAACATTGTTTAAAGCGATAATCAGGTAAGCATTCCTTTTTATTGTATTCACTTTGATGCGGTTGTACTACACATACTTGCACTTGACTTACATCTAGTGTGGGAAATATAGTATCATCATACATCTAATATGGGCCAAGGAATCATACATCCATGTTAGGAAACATACATCCACACCAGGCTATGTGCTCTAGTAGCTACAACCCATCATACTCATTTATGTTCTATTAGATTTGGCGAAGTATAACTCATACTAGTTCAACCAAGCAATCATATCCAAATATGAGCATTCAAGATATTACATATCATATGCAACCAGAAAACTAGTTTTATACTTAATAAAACCCACGTACCTGAGTTTAGAGATTCTTTATACATCCATGATCATCTAAAACTTTGTCCATGACCTGATTAATAACAATTAATCGTAATTAATACAATGGTTCATTATGTCATTATTATTTTTGTTGTAAGTTAGGGTTTAGACCAACCCTAGGTTTAGAATGACCTAAGATTGTCTCTGATATTTTTCTACTGACCTACATTCATAATTAGGGTCTGGTTCAAGTTTCATAATTTTATGATGCTAAGTCTATTTTCTAGAGTTAAAATGGGATTGAAAGCATCTAAATAGTCTTTAATAGAAAAAGACCTATTATTTAGATATATTCATCAGATCATAGTCTAAATATGGATGTATATCATCATTAGGGTTCTAGGACAATTTTATGAGAATTAATCTCAACTAGACATTATTTATTTCATTCAATAAATTGTTAAAATGAGCATTGTAATCTAAATTAAATATCATCATTGAAATTGATTCAAGGGTCTGATCTAGTTGTCTAGTAATGTAGAGAACATTTTTTTGAGTCTGGGGGTATTTTTTGGAATTTTTCTGACAAGGCTTCTAATTACTATGAATTATTGAAGATCTAGAAAAAAATTGGAAATATTTACCTTTGGCAGCCTATCAAGGTTCGTCACGTGTCCCTGAAGTGGTGCAAATCCTTCCTTGGCTTCGATGGTCTGGTTCACTGGCCTGGATCCAGTTCGGTGTGATTTTGCTGGTTCAGGGCTCTCCTTACTCACCCTTTCTCCCTCACTCATCGTGTGCGACGCAAGCCTTCTTCTTTGCGGCTCCCTCGTTCTCTACCTCGAACCCGAGAAGGTAGGGCGCCATTGAGGCTCGGATTCTAGAGATGAATCAACCTTCTCAAGTCTACATTGCTCACTGGTCGAGACGCATAGACTCTTAGTTCTCTCTCTTGTCTGCCTCCTTCGCAGGGTCCGGTCCTGCGCGACGCATGGAGGACGCCACCACGAAGTAGGGGCTCCGGCATGAGGTTGTCGAGGATGGTTCCATCGCCTTCAATGCTGGGTGAGAGGACTTTCGGCCGGTCATCTAGGCGCTGGGAGATCTATTGCCTTGCCGCCACCTTCTCTTCAAATCCTCGGCGAACAGGTTTCTGGGATTGGGGTTTTCCGTCTCACAACCCAAAACATGAGATTGAGGTACTGCAAAGATACTGGATGCCAACCTGAACTTTCCCTAACTCTTGGTTGGTGGTGAGTGATGGTGGAGTGCTCAACCCGGCTCACTTTCTCCTGTGGATACTGTGTTTGCCTCTGTAGCCCAAAACGACCACGACCAAGGTTGGGCAGTTGATCGCAGGGCACCAAAAAGATTGGAGAAAGGTCCTCCAAAGCTGTCTATTGCATCGTGGAGGAGCGCAGGGTCTTCTACAAAGGGGATGCTAGCGAGAATGGAGCTGAGTGCTGTAGGGGTGCCTTAGTGCAGATTCCAGTGCTTACCCCCAAGCGTCGTAGAGCAAGGATATGGGATTTTGGGCATTTCCCTGGGGCCGAAATCGTATGTGAGGGAATTCACAGGATCACCCCACTCGTGTTCTATAGATTTGGGTCTCCGGTGAGGATTGAGGGGTCTATGGATTCATATTGTTTCATAGATCCTAGTTGTGGACAAAAACATCTAGTTATAACCCCGCCTTCATCGCATCAATAGTATGCGTCCACCCTCTTATGTTCCTCATGTTTCGGAGGTTAGGGATGACTGGGTCCTAGATCCATGGCTTCGAAGGCGCCGCACAACCCAGTGAACAAAAGACTGTTTGACATAAAGTCTGTCACAGACCTAAGTACAAATATACCCAAAAAGCTAAAGCCCAAACATATTTACGTCACTAATGTTCCAACCTCAAATAGATACATATGTTTGTAGCAATCTCCAAACATTTGGAACTTTAGACATTGGCTCATTATACCCCAAGACAACTTCTACAACAATTTGAGACACAAACTCCATTATTTTTTTGTGCAAATACATTCTTTGAACAACCTTATAAATTGGGCATATTAACCTTGAATTCAATTCAAATCATCATAATTCTTGATCCTACAAGTCCAGAACACTTGTTATGATACTAATACCTCAAAGTTCACTAATATATCACTTGAGTCCATTGGTACTATTAAACGGGTCCCATGGACTCATATGTACCCAAAACAATTAATCAAACCTATTCATCATACTTGAACTCAATTAATGTTCTAATTGTCAATTGCATATATAGTTACACTTTTCGGGTGGAAATATACAATAATTGAATAACCAATTCCTTCATTTGGTATCATCATCTACATGACGATCATGGTCTTGAAATACTATATTGGGCATCATAATCGTAAAATTGGGGTCATCACAACACCCCCTCAAGTTGGAGAGTAAATATTGTGAAGTCTCAACTTGATGCCCATATACTTGAATAAAGAAGGACAAAGAGGTTTGGTGAGGATGTCTACAACTTGATGTGAGGAGTGATGATCTAGTTGGCTTTGACCAGGTCCTGCACAAAATGGCAGTCAACTTCAATGTGTTTTGTGCGCTTATGGAAGACTATGGATTATTATATATGTATATAGCTATTTGGTTGTCACAATATAAAGTAGCTAAAGTTTGAAAAGGAATTCCAAACTCAATCAATATGGATCGGACCTATTGTACATCACAACATGCATGAGCCATAGCTTGATATTCTGCTTCTGTGCTAGAGAAAGCTACCGCCTCCTGCTTTTTACTCCTTCAGGAAACTGGGTGAGTGACAATCATGACACAATACCCAGATGTGGATTGTCTGTCTTTTTAATCACCAGCCCAATCTGCATCTGGATATCCACAAATGGAGATTACCTTAGATTTATGATGTTTGTAGAGTAATCCTCGTCCTGGACCACTCTTGAGATAGTGAAGAATGCATTGAATGCTAGACCAGTGGACCTGAAGTGGTGCACTCATGTGTTGGATAACTACCCCAACAACATAGGTAATATTTGGTCGAGTAATAGTCAAGTAAATCATCTTGTCGACTATACGACGATACTTCTCTAGATCACCAAAGAGTTTTCCTTCATGCGTAGGCTTTAAATGTAGTTCATAGGGGTAGAAATTGGTTTGTCTTCTGCCATGTTGGCCTCTTGAAGCAGGTTTGATACATAGCATTGTTGAGATAAACTAATCCCAGAGGTTGGCAGAGGACTTCAATGCTGAGGAAGTATCATAGGATTCCCAAGTCTTTTGTATGGAAATGTGCATGTAGCGATTGCTTGAATTAGGAGATTCCCATCATATCATCACCAGTGATGACGACGTCATCATCATAGACAACAACAAGAACATGTCCTTTGGAGGTCATGCAGAAGAAGAAGGAGTGATCTGTGACTGATCTCCAAAAGTTAAGTTGTTTTAGAACATCACTTAACTTATTGAACTAGGTGCTCGGAGACTGCTTGAGCCCATTGAGAGATCTTTAGAGATGACATACTTGGTGAGAGGACTCCCCCTCAGCAACAAACTCTGGAGGTTGTTGCATGTAGACTTACTCTATGAGATCTCCGTGAAGAAATGCATTCTTGATGTTGAGTTAGTAAAGAGGCTAGTCAAGGTGAGCTCCAAGGGAGATAAGGATGCAGACAGAGGCAATCCTTGTCATTGGAGAGAATGTCTCAAATTAATCCACACCAAAGGTTTGAGTGAATCCTTTGGCAACCAACTCTGCCTTGAGTCTTTCAACATATTCATACGACTTATGATTTATATAGAAAACCCATCGACAACCTATGATATGTTTTCATGTTGGTGGGGTCACAAGATCCCATGTCTTGTTATCGTGGAGAACTCGCATTTCTTCTATCGTGGTAGCTTTCCATCTAGGATGGCGTAGAGCTTTTGTTGGACACTTAGTAACATATGATGTGTCTAAGACAGTAGCAAAGGATGAGGTAGAAGAAGAAAGATGTGCTAGACAACAAATGTTGGAAATGGGATGCTTGATAGTACAGGAGTGTATACCTTTACATAGTGCTATTGGTATATTGGATTGGTCCAAAACTGACATTGATGATGCGGATGCAGCCGGTGACTCATCTTCCATGCGCCAGTTTCATATTGTTGATGGTGAAGATGGTGGTGGTGTTGGTGGAATGAATGGATCAGGCTACAAGAACATAGTATAAGTATGATCAATGGGGGTGAGGATGATAAAAAGAACATTTCATGCTCATGAAAAGTGGACTCCACAATGATATAGATTCTACCAAAGTTTGATTCAAGACATTTGTATCCTTTTTGAGAAAAAGAATAACTGAGAAATACCATTCGTATAGCTTTGGGGGGAAGTTTGTCAGCCTTGGGGTTAAAGTTATGAACGACGGCAAAACAACCAAAAACTCGAGGTGGTAGAGGGAATGGTTTGAATTGAGGATAAACATAGAAAAAGGAGTGCACTTATTAAGAGCAGAGGAAGGTTGATGATTAATAAGAACGCAAGCGGTAAGGACCGCGTCAAACCAAAAAGGCGTAGGTGAGTTGGCATGAATGAGAAGAGAGTGTGCAATGTCAAGTAAATGAAAATTTTTACAGTCAACAATTCTGTTTTGTTGAGGAGAATATGTGCATGAGTGTTGATGAATCATCCCTACATTAAGACAAAAGGACGAGACAGCCTTTTGGGTATATTCAAGGGCATTTTCGGTTCAAAAAATCTTAATAGATGTTCAATATTGAACCAAAACTAATTTGTGAAACTCGTAAATGAATGTAAAAACTTCATCATGAGTTCCAAGTAAGTAAAGCCATGTCATTCTAGAAAAATCATCTACAAATGTAAGAAAATAGCTATAACTGTTGTAATTTGTAGCTCTGAATGGACCACATACATTAGTATGAACTAAGTCAAAATACAAGATGATTGTTTACAAATACAGTCTGGGAAGGACACACAATGGTGTTTCCCTAACTGACGAACATTACACTGAATGGAAGAACATGAAGATAAAGAACTATCTAATTGTTTAAGCTTGTATAGAGGTAAATGACCATGACGTAGATGTAGCTGAAGTGGACTGGAGGAAAGAAGGGCTCATGGTAGGTTGGAGGGTAGGGGGAGAAGTAGTAGAGATTACCAGAGCATACACCCTATCTAATTGTCATCAAATTCCTGCAATACTATAAAATCAAACTAGATGAACCAAAAGTTACAAAACATTTGAGAGAATCAACAATTTTTGCTAAAGATATCAAATTGCATGGAAAGTTTGGAACAATGTGGACAACAATCAATTTGATTTTAGAAGAAATAGGAATAGTTCCACACCAAGTTACTCATTTAACTGACCCATCTGCAATGGTGAGGAGTGAGGCATAAATGAATCATATGTGGTTAGTAGTTGGGGCATACCAGTTTTATGTTGTGTCGCACCTGAATCCATAATCCAATTAGAGCTAGCAGTAAACATGGATGCCCCCAACACTACCTTGAGAAGAGGCTAGGTAAGCAGAAGAACCGACAGTAGGTAAATCTAACTTTCCAATTACAAGATGTAGAGGCGGTATTATGGATGGGAGAATCTCCATGATTTTGGACAATGTGGAGAAGGCGTTTATACTCCTTATGGGATAATGAGACATGAGAAGTTTGAGAAGATTCTTGTGGTGAAGGAGGTGTACGAGCCAACATCAAAGTAGATGCTTGACCAATGTGGATAGGTTCTTGAACAACATGGGAAGAGCCCCTACCATGTCCTCTCCTGTAGTGTGATGGACAGCCATGTTTTGAGTGGAATACATCTTCAGTGTGGCCCAGTTTGCCACAATAAGTACACTTTGGATGTTTCCCTCATCCTATCCTTGTCTACGACCTCTATCAGTCGCGACAATTGTAGATGGAGGTTCAAATTCCTCATTTGGAGATATGCAAGGAGCACGCATTTCAGACGGGGCCAGGTGTGTATATGCCTGGTCCATGGATGCAAGGGTCGCACCAACTAGAAGTAGTTTTCGAATAGAAGCAAAATGAGGATGAAGCTCATTGAGGAAGTGCCTAGTCAGAAGAGTCTCCCACTCCTTGGTAACTTCAACAGACTTAGTCATAGAGAAGAAGTTAAGCTAGTTTGCTAGGGCCTTCATGGTATCAATGTACATGGACATGGGTCGCTCTCCTTGTTGTTCAAAGAAGATCTTGTCCATAATGTTGTACATGAACATGGAGAGTGCAAAAATGCTTCATCTCCTCCTACATAGTCTTAGAATTTTGGTGCCACATGTACTTGATAGCCACCTCAAGCTCCATGCATGCCAGATCCATGAGAGCACTTGACTATATCCTATCACCCAGTCATCGTTGATAAATTTGAGTTTACCCCGGGACTCAAGAAATGTCTGGACAACATTCGTCCATAAAAGAAAGTTATCATCTTTAAGCTTAAAGAAGATATGTGTGGCATATCATTATAAACGATGGTTGTCTTAGCAACATCACCCATGATGAGGTGAGTAAAGTACTAGATATAATGGCACGGTACAAATAGAAAGAAAAGTATCAAAATTAGCACGATACAAATAAAAAGTAGAAGTACTAGAATGTAGCATGATACAAATACAATTACTATTGGATTAGTTGCACGATAGGAAAATAGAAAGCACTACCGGATTAGTTACATGGTAGGAAAGATGAAAATGAAATCCCCAATTTTAAGAAAAGCACTCACCCATGTGGATTAGGGGAACCACATGGAGAGGAAGAAGAATAAAGTAGTGCCCCTACTTTTTTAATGCTTTATAATTCAACACAGGGTCTTTTGTTTTGACTTGTTCTTTTATATACAAAATCCAACTATTAGGATCTAGAATAGAAACAAGATCACTTATCTATTATTGGGATCAAGAGCGATTATGAATTAGAACCAACCAACCTTAACTTGGAGCAAGAACGGGCTGCCAAGGGTGATTATTTGAGAACGATTAGGTTAATGATGGGAAACTTTGAGTCTGATCAGCACTAAAACAAGGATAGTGCTCCACTAGCGGCAATGAAGAGATTAGAAAAAGTAAATATAGGAACAATCAGTAGCAACACATTGATTGATTAAAATCTGGAAGAAGAAAAAAAGAAAGGCAACGCCCTTTGCCTTTTTCCTCTATGATCTGTCACATACTATGCGAGGAGTTATGCTTCACCAGGATCAAAAGTGTCTATCCAACCTGTTTTGGTAGCAGCTATTAACAGAAAAGAGGGAATGATAGAGGGAGGGAGGATGGGAGTAAGGAGGATTAGAGTTAGAACCCTGCGTCTAATACCATGATGAACAGAGTATATATTCAGTTAGTCAAATAAGAGTATTGGTTATCCTATATATAGGATCCAGGAAGTACATGGGTTAATTAGAAACAAGAAAAACTACAATGGGACTAAGCCCAACTAATCAAATATACTAACAGACATGATATCTTGGGATGTCCAGGTTTCTCTCTACATTGGTCCTTTGTAAATATTGGATGTACCCTTGACTTTTTGTAATATCGCTTTGAGATAAGTAGCTATGTAATCTGAATAATGCTAAATTAGTTCAATTTTCTATTTCTATAGATGACTATGTATGGTATATCATACTTGAGAAATGGACTTTCATATTTTCCATCATGCATATTAGTGTTCTTGGATTCAATGGGTCCATTCCTTAGCTATAAGGAGTGTATTCACTCTCTGATCTCACTCCTTACAGTGTGGTATCAAAGCTTGAGAAGTAGGTGATCTAACTCTTTCAAGTAGTCATTTATTGTTCCAACACATATGCCTTTGTTAGTAAGTTAGGTAACCCTATTTAGGTTGTTGATGTATATATGTATGAGTCATGGAATAACAATTAGGGTTTCCATTCCTATCTAATGTCAATATTACGACTCCTTACTCCACTTTCATGGATAGGACTCAGTTTTTGATTGACCATAATCACCCCTACCCTCTATATGGTGGTGAAAAAATACCCTTTGTGAATGTTGTCTCTTCTAGTGATTAGTTGTTATCTCCTTATTTTGAAGGAATTTTAGTCCAATCGCTATAGAGTGTAGGGTAATATGAACACTCTTAGATAGGCTTAACCCTAGTTCCCACCTTAACCTTTTTCCTTGTTGCCTTTCAAGCACACCTTAATTGTTTCCACTTTAAAAACTAATAATGCATAGATAAAAAAATGTCAAACCCAAACTTAGGTTTCATATTGCGATATTTTCATGTGTTGAGAATAATCTAAACACTAACCTTATTATGTGGAAGACCTTACGTACAAAAAATTGAGTTGCTTCAATGTAATTTTACTACAATCTTGCTATCTAGGTGTCAAGTAGGAGTTGATTTCATGTAGTAGGAAATGATGTCCCCCTCCTATACTATAGGTGAAGAGATGCTTCAAAGTAGATTCTCTTTGTGTATGTAATGGTCAAATGGTTATTTAGTATGATCAGATTTGTAATTTTCCTACTGTTGGTAGGTATGCCATAAGAACAAGTCATATGATGATTGTATTTGGATATTATTTAATTTTATAGTAAAGTCGATTTCATTTATTATGTGTGTTCAAATATGAAATGACGATATGATATATTAGATGTCTAAAGAATGATATTACTTAATGAGATATGGTTTGGGTTGAGGGAATGAACATGAGATCATATGTATGATTAAAGTATATATATTCTTGTCATGTCCCTAGTCAGATATTATTGTGAAATCTATATAGACAACAATAATACTTAATACTAGAATGTGTGTTGGCCGATGACTAGATCTCACTAGTCATGATAATAAATATCAAGCCAAATACATAGGTAATTGTTAGAGAACAAGTGTATTGATAGGCCCACCTTGAGAGTGATACACAGAGACCAGTGAATGATAATCAAAATCATGTCTTAGTCTGATAGTGGTGATTGTGGTTCTTACAACTAGAGTCACTACAATAATCACAAGACGTTCAATGGACTTTAATGCCACTCAATGTGACCTTGAACAATGGTTGCAATACAAATGATGTTTGGTTACATTGTGACACATGGAGATTTGTGTATGTTATGTAGATAGAATTTGTCCCTCCTATTGGAGTGATATCATGGACACTTGATAAGTGTGATTGTGAAGTGCATGGCCATGCTCATGTGATTTAATATGTGATATTGAGTTCACATGCATCTAAACATTCTACTCTAGTTCCAGAAATATGGATTCAATATTAAGAGATGGCGATTCCATGCCTTATGTTCAATCTGGATATATGTGATAAAGGGACTATATGATCATTGTAATAGGGGTCACAAGTTTAGGTTGAAATTGTCCTCTAACTTATCCAATTACTTGGGTAGCAGTGGTGTGTTACTAGATACCACTCATGTAACATCCCATTTTTTAAATAAAACAAGTTTAGGGTCTTTAGTGCAAAATTTTCAACTTTTTATTGTCAAAACCTAAATATTGAATAAATTATATTGAAATATGAAATCAAAACGAAATTTGGCCTTATTCTTCCTTTCTTTATGATCAAATGAATACAAATGATAATTCATCTATAAAGGTAGTGACATATATGAGTTTGATGAGCAAAACTATTGAAAAACCTAAATCTAATTAGATAGGGACATTCTAGACTTCCTAATTAACAAATGGTTCAGTTTTGGGGTCAATAGGACTTTGTTTGACCCTCCAAATCAATAAGTACAACTAGTATATAATTTTGATTAATGATTAGTCGAACATCATTCATATAATTCCAATATAGACTATAATGTCGTGTTTTCCTCCTATCACGCTCATTATATGTCACACGGTGAGTATGAGTAGCTGAAGTCATCACTCTCACCCAGAGTCCAATCTTCCCGGACTCTTTTGAGGCAGCCTCCACTTTTCTCCCAGTCTCTCCTCAATTCGAACTGATCCGCTTATCGTGAACCTCACATGATAACGACTCCATTGATGATTGATGTTATTGGGAATCCTTTCCTCAATCTCCTAATCGACGAGAACCCTCATTATTCCACCAGGTATCAAATTTCTCTACGCCCAGCTCTCTTAGGACCCTCCCCTATATATATAACACCTCAAAAATGATTGTGGGCATCGGGAAAACCAAAAGGAAGCCTTTGTTCTGTCCTCCAGTCCCTGCAATCCCAGTTCTGAACTCCATCTACGCTTGATCTCAACTCTGACAATAGGGAAGGGGTTCTCAGAGCCACCAACTAGTGCTCTTAAGCATTCAGTTGGAACTCACAGCCTCCTTGACATCCCAGGAAGTCCCTACATCCCTCAATTTCTAGTGGGACAGTGTGGACACACGTTTCCCTCTTTCTATCTCCTTTGAGACCTTTCAAGCAATGTGGAGAATTTGGCTATTTATCCTTATCATATCTTCACCTATATTTTGGCAAGGAGCCCTGGAACTAATCCTAACCTTTAAAACCTAAGGTTGTTATCTGTTTGGCATTTATCCAAGCTTCGGCAGGTTTTCCCTATTGCTCCCCCAATTTTTTTCAGTGCCCAACCATTTTCGAACTTCGGTTCACTATGAGATCCCAAGTTGGACTTGCCAAGTTTGACCGGAGATGGGGATGCTCATGAAATCCCTGGTTTTTCTAGAAGCACCTGTTGATTCAAGAATTTTATCTAAAATTAGTCCCCTAATTGTGCTTCATCATCTTCATGGAGAAGGATGATCAGGAATGTTCCTTTCTCTATTTTGCCCATGCATCCTTGCTTCATTCTGTCATGCCCAGATGGATGTTTGGGTAAATTGCACCATTTGGACTACTGGCGATAGGACTGCTGGTCAGAGAGGGTCTGGGATGAGTGCTTGGCCTTGATTGCTCCACCTCGGAGTCATCCACTGAGGTGTAAGGTTCCATGTGGCTTTTCCCCTATTTATGATTGGTCAAAGTTCACAAAATCATGGTAAATTCATACAGTGTCAAAAAATTATGGAAAAATAGTATTTGGAAAGGATTTTTTGAGTATGATTTGATTTCAATGTTTTCAAACCCTAATTCATCATATCTAACATGTTTTTCTTAAAGGAACCATTTTAGTGTTTAGGATGGTGTTTAAAGTGATAAATAATACAAATCATGTTAATTTTAGGAACATAGGATTGACTCAAGGACATGGACACCAAGTCATGATTTTCTTTTCTTGAGGTGAGTGGATCATGTACACTGAGTATATTTATAGGGTTCTGGGTTTACATTATTCATTTATGTATTTATGATCACTCAATTAAATTGTAATTATGTTATTACTCAATTATTCTCATGAAAATCATGCACATACTATGAATTTATGTTTTCTATTGATTTTATGATTATACCTTCACTTGGAAAACTATGAATCATTGTCACGCTAATTAATCAGGAAACCATGAAAATCATGTTTAAGTATAAGAAATCATGTTATGTTAATATATTCCTCTCAATCATTTTATGTGAACCTTAGTTAGCCTTATATGAGCCTTAAGTGGCCTTATGAGCTATGTGGGAGCATTATGTGAGCCTTAATCAGCCTTATGTGAGCCTTATTGGACATATGAGCACTGTGGGTGCATTAGGAAAGAGATACTATATCAACTCAAGTTAAATTGCACACCTTTATGTCAAGTTCACCATGTTAAGTCACTAAGTTTTTCAAGTTATATAATGTCGTTTCAATTATATGTTATGTTAATGTTATAACTAATCAGTGTCACTCACATAGTTTTATGTTGCTTTGCATGGGCTGGGGATGAGATGTCCACATACGAGGAGAAGGAGAATAAGTAGATCTCAAGGACATCAGCTCAAGCTCAAGGACAGTTATCAGATCCTACTTGGTGGGGTGCCATTCTATATAGTTATCATATTCATTAGTTATGTTATGTTGTAGATTTATTCATTGAACTCTTTTACATTTGGACTTGTAGTCCTCATTTATGGCATGTAATAAGGCACTCTGGTGGTTATCTCTTTTATTCTATGGATTTTGAGTGATTAATGATATCATTTCATGATTTGTCATGATCTCCATTATGTGGAAATGCTTCTGATATAGTTGTGTTAGTTTTTAAAATGAGTTCATGACAAAAGTGGTATCAGAGAAAATCCTATAATGTCCACCATAGTAAGATCTTATGTGTCACTCCACATGCTTATGAAAGTCTCCTTTCCTATTCTAGATGGCCCCTAAGCTTCATCCTAAGCATGACAAGTCACCCTCACACTTTGGTGGAGAGAGTGAGAAAGAGTTTGAGAATGAGGAGAACACACATGGAGTAGACCTGCCCCTCACGTACAATGTGTTGGTTAGAGCCTTATCAGATGCAATGGGAGGATGACTTGGAGGCCATCATCAGAGGAGGAATGAACTCACCTTGATATACTTCCTCAAGGTGAATCCTGAGACATTTGTGGGAGAAGAAGAGCTTGATATTATGGGTAAGGCTCAGGCCTGGATCCACAACATGGAGCATTACTTCCTTGACTTGGACTGCTCTAAAGAATCCCATGTTAGGTTCGGAACACACATGCTAAGGGGACCGACTCATGTCTAGTGGAAGAACTTATGTGATGATATAGACCCAGATGAAGAGTTTCTTACATGGAAGGAGTTTGTGGACGTTTTTAAGAGCCACTATGTGTTAGAAGCGATGATGGACAAGAAGAAGTTTGAGTTCCTCCATCACCGACAACATGGTGACATGACTATTACCGAGTACGCCATGAAGTTTTGCATACTCCAGAAGTACAGAATCGAGATGACTGAGTTGAAGCGATCCAAGAAGTTCATTCGAGGTTTGAAGGATGATCTCAGCTACTCACTTTCTGGGCAAGGCCACAATACAATGAATGATGCCCTTGATGCGTCTCTTGAGCTTGAGGATCAGAGCTTGAGGATCACCCGGGCAGGGCTTGGAAGAAGAACTCCCACAATGGACAACATCACCACCATGGCCACAACAATCAGGACCAACACCACAATGATCATAGGAAGCACAAGCCCCCAGAGGAACCTCCAGTGAGGGAAGCATGTCCCAAGTGTGGTGAGTTCCATGTAGGGCCATTCAAAATGGGCCTAGGTGTCTGCTTCTACTATGAAGGAGAAGGTCACTTCAACAACAAATGCCCTAGGTTACCTGCAAAGAAGGGTGCATATCAGAACCCTAACCCAATTCCCCCAGAGAACAGAAAGCTAGAATTTTCTCTATGGTGGACGATGAAGGTAAGGTTTAGTTTTCAAGATATGTTAGTGACCCATGCACTTATTAATCTTTCTAGCCATGTTACATATAATACAATGATAACCCATTTATCATGATTATGTTAGTGCTTCTTTATGAAATATTGCCATGAGATCATGAGTTAGTGTACATATATGTGAAACCATAAGGTGGGTAGTAAACCATGAAAATTTTGAGGACGAAATTTATTTAAGGTGGGTAGAATCGTAACATCCCAATTTTTTTAAAATAAAACAAGTTTAGGTTCTTTATTGCAAAATTTTCAACTTTTAATGTCAACACCTAAATATTGAATACATTACATTGAAATATGAAATCAAAATGAAATATACCCTTATTTTTCCTTTCTTTATGATCAAATGAATACAAATGATGTATGAGTTTGATGAGAAAAACTAATAAAAACCTAAATCTAAATGGATAGGGAGATTCTAGACTTCCTAATTAACAAGTGGTTCAATTTTGGAGTCAATGGGACTTTTTTTGACCCTCCAAATCAATAACTACAACTTGTATATAGTTTTAATTAATGATTAGTTGAATATCATTCAAATCATTCCAATCTAGACTATAATGGCACGTTTTCATTCTATCATGCTCATTATGTGTCATGCGGACCCTTTTTCTGGGTCGAACTCGTGGGAGACAGGTATCTGGAGTCGCCACTCTCACCCATAGTCCAATCTGTAACATACTAGATCTCGGACCCTACCCTGGAAGTTGACATTTTGGACTTAGCCAAACAAGGTTGAAGGTTATAACTAAATAGATGTTTAGTATAACCCCAATGAGCTAATGCATGTATATATCACCTTAATATAACCTAATGTTCTAACATTAATCTCTATTTATAATGGATACATAAAATATGCCACATAACTCATTTTGGTGGTAATATGAAGATAAGTAACTTAATTGGATGAATAATTTAGATAATGGGCCATTAATGGCAAATATGACATATCTCATAAAGACAAGTCTCAAAAGTGGAAACAAACTTCAAATTTGAAATCTACGTATCAAAATTAGCCTACATGTCAAATTTCATCTGATTTGGACGACCACGAAATATTAGGATAAGTTTAGGAGAGAGAAAATGAGTAAAAGTCATAAGTAATGAATAATGTGATTATATAACTTCAAAATATGGAAATAATGGCAAATTCATATTCAACACATCAAATATAACTTGTGGATGAATTTAGGTCCAATTTGGATGTTGTTTGTGCAAGTTATGCAATTTTAGGTACATTATAGACTTTTCTTTAATTTACCCAATTGGGAGGTTTTCTTTGCAAATTACCACTTTAATTATAATACTTAGATATTCCCTTACCATTCTAGAGATTTTTAACCATGGGGCACCTATTTGCTCCTTAGTTTGAAGGTGTTTCTTTCCAAAGGCATTTTAGGGATTACTCTCTTTATAAATGAGCTTATCTTTAGAAGCTATCAACCAATGAGGTTATTCCTTTGATTGAAGGTCAGTTGGGATGGCCTATAAGTGTCCATAAACTGAAATTTGATATTCAACAAGCCTCTATGAGCTGTCCTCATGAATTTTCATGAAATCCCTAGGCTAAGGACACATGGAAAGCTCCATGGACACCTCATGCTTGACTTTCTTCCTTATCCATAAAGGTTTGTATGTCCATAGGCACCCTTAGCATTGAACCCATGGAAAGTAACTTGACACCTCGTGCTTGACTTCTTCCTTATCCATAAAGGCTTGCATGTCCATGGACACCCTTATACATTAAACATGGAAAGTTTCATGGACACCTCATACTTGACCTCTTTCTTTATATAGCCATATCTACCCCTTCCCAACTCCCAATTTGAAAACTCTTGCTCTCTTTTATTTTCTCTAGATTAGATCATCATTCCTACCCTATTTTTCCATGAAGGTTCGTCCCAAGGTAAAAGGAGGTGCCTTCCTTGGTGAAGAAGGCTCCTAGGGTTCCAAATTTCTCTATTTAGGATTTCTTAAGCTCCTCCTTGGTGATTTTGACCAAAACTAGTAAGTATCCTCCTTTCTTTCCCTATTTTCATGTTTTTAGTCTTCCTTACACCTTCCTTCAGGTCAGAATCATGTCCTTCCATGGTGAAACCCAACCTAGAACCCATAAACACCTCATCTCCATGTTCTTTTGTTAGGGTTTTTCACCTCTAAAGCGGAGAAGGTGCTTCTTGCTCGAGATAGGAGCTTTGTTGGAGAAAAAAACATCTCTAAGCTTGGGAACCTTACTTATTGGACCTGTCCACCTTTCCTATAGGTTCTTTGGAGGCCCAAAATTAGATCTAGGATTGACTTGGACTGTTTAGACTCTAAAGTTGAGGTATGATATATCAGTTATTCTTCTATGTTGATCAATTAACCTATGCTTATTCATTCTCTTTGTCCTATGGACATTAGCCTATACACAATGTCTTTTCTATTGAAAATCATGGTTCATGTGAACTACCTTATTTGATATTGATCATGTGATCATGGATATTCTTTTGAACTCTTATCTTATGCTTTATTCATGATGGAACTCTAAAAGAAGACATGTGATGTCTTTTGTCCACTTATGAGGTGGACGTATATGTTGGTCACTTATGTGGTGACTAGTTTATATATTCTAACTATACTTTTTACTTGACTCTATGTTTAACATGCTATGTGATTCATTAGCACCAGAGTAGTGTAATTGCACTAGTTTTTATGGCAGATGTGTTGTTTCCTGCCAAGCCGATGTGATATTTCCTGCTCTTTTGGGATGGGAAGGAACCTCATACCCAGGGCAAGATGTGTGATTCTTGGCCCATGTTTTATATATTTGGGAGATTAGCAATATTCCTTTCTCTATCAAGTTTCAAGTTTATGAGACTTGGCTGCCTTTGTATTTATATTATTCTAGGGCTATGTTTATCTCACATGCATGCAGGTTGATGATAGGGGGTGTGTGCCCTAATTCTTTACATGTGCTTGTGTGGCACAATCTTTATGTTTTATTAATGGCAAGTATTCTTTTATTATCATATGATTTCAATTCCTTTTTTCTTGATACCCATTTGGGTGGTCCTTATCCTATCTATGGGAAGCCTTTTATATTTGATGTCCTTTATTCCATATATTGCTCAATTTTCTATTTAGTATGCACATACCTGCCTTTGTTGTTGTCATCAATTTTCTTTTCTTCATAGGGTATGATTACAACCCTAGGTGAAGGACTTATATGATAAGGAATGAAGTTTTGCACTAGCTTAAGGAGTTTAAGCTTGGAGACAAAGTTGTTATGGTTTAGATTTCCCTCAACTTAGATCCTTATGTTGTATCATACATGTAAACCCTTACGAGATATTATGATGTACTTTTGTAATAACCTTGTGATAAATTGAATATAGTCAACATTTTTAATCTGCTGATATACTTTGGTTGTTTTGAATACCATTTATTGGATTTTGAAAATATTAGACCTATTACAGCATACCTTTGAGTGTGTTTGGAATGGATGTTTTATTCTTCAAATTTATTTTAGTATGGGGGTGATCCCTCCTCCTTACAACATGGTATCAGAGCCCATGGTAGTCAGAATTTGACTATTTTAATTTTGTCTTACTAGTTAGAATCCTTGCCTTACCTTTAAGTGATGTGTTTGCCCTAGAGTTGATCAATAGATGATGAAGGGTCGATTTGGGATCATATAGTTTCTCATTAGATTAATGATGAATAAATCCCTGAAATACTTACAACTAAAAGATGCATAAGTAACCATAGTAACTGCAAATTGTTTAGCTTGGCCTTTAGGTAACAACTAGGACATGAAGTTGAAAGCAAAGGTTTCTAGAAAGGATTAGGGTTCGGGGGCTGGAAAACTTTTCCTCCGCACCACTATCTTGGTTTACGAGGACTCCCAAATCCATATGATATCGGCCTAGCCAGAGATGATATGAATTGTTCAAAATAGCATGCTTTTAGGTAATAGTAGCCTTAGACATCTGTATGATTTATCCTTAGGGAACCTAAAATGTTGAACTAGCCTCCCATGTGTAAAGACTTTTTTGAGGATGGACAAGAGCATGTTAACCCACAGTTCATAGTTAGTCTTTACAAGTTATGTTTTTTTTGCATGATGCTTATGTTGTTGGATGTAAGGAAGTGTGGTTGAACCTTTTGTACCTAAAGAATAGTTTTGACTTAATAAGATGAATCGTTTAAGGGTTGGTGAATAAGTTGTTTTCTAATATGTTGATGTTTTGATTTTGAGAATAAAATCCCTTTAAGGGGTGGTGTGTTGGAACATACTAGATCTCGGACCCTACCCTAGAAGTTGACATTTTGAACTTAGACAAACAAGGTTGAAGGTTAGACCTAAATAGATTTTAGCATAACCCCAATGATCTAATTCATGTATATATCACCTTAATATAACCTAATGTTCTAACATTAATCTTAGGTTTATAATGGATACATAAAATATGCCACATAACTCATTTTGGTGGTAATATGAAGATAAGGAACTTAATTGGATGAGTAATTTAGATAATGGGTCTTTACTGGGCCACATGACATATCTCATAAAAAGAAGTCTCAAAAGTGGAAACAAACTTCAAATGCAAAATATACATATTAAAATTAGCCTACATGTCAAATTTCATCTAATTTGGACCACCTTGAAATATTAGGATAAGTTTAGGAGAGAGAAAATGAGTAAAAGGAATAAGTAATAAATAATGTTATTATATAATTTATAAGATGTAAATAATGTAAAATTCATATTCAACATATCAAAGATAACTAATGGATGACGTTTGGTCCAACTCGGATGTTGTTTGTGCAAGTTATGCAATTTTATGTACATTCTGGACTTTTCTACAATTTACCCAGTTGGGAGGTTTTATTTGCAAATTACCACTTGAATTATAAGCCTTAGATATTACCTTACCATTCTCAAGAGTTTGAACCATGGGGCACCTCGTTGCACATTGGTTTGAAGGTGTTTCTTTCCAAAGTCATTTTCGGGATTACTCTCTTTATAAATGAGCTTACCTTTAGAAGTTATCAACCAAGGGGGTTATTTATTTGATTGGAGGTCGGTTGGTATGGCCTATAAGTGTCCATAAACCAACATATGATATTTTAGAAGCATCTATGAGATGTCCTCTTGCATTTTCATGAAATCCCTAGGCTAAGGACACATGGAAAGCTCCATGGACACCTCATGCTTGACTTCTTCCTTATCCATAAAGGTTTGCATATCCATAGGAACCCTTTGCATTGGACACATGTAAAGTAAATTGACACCTCGTGCTTGAATTCTTCCTTATCCATAAAGTCTTTCATGTCCATGTACACCCTTATACATGACACATGAAAAGTCTCATAGACACCTCATACTTGACCTCTTTTTTTATATAGCCATATCTACCCCTTCCCAACTCCCAATTCGAAAACTCTTGCTCTCCTTTCTTTCCTCTAGCTTAGATCATTATTCCTACTCTGTTTTGCGATAAAGGGGTTATCCCAAGGTAAAAGGATGTTCCTACCTTGGTGAAGATGGCTCCTAGGGTTCCAAATTTCTCTATTTAGGATTTCTTAAGCTCCTCCTTGGTGATTTTGACCAAAACTAATAAGTATCCTCCTTTCCTTCCCGAATTTCATGTTTTTAGTCTTCCTTCCACCTTCCTCCAGGTCAGAATCATGGACATCCATGGTGAAACCCCACCTAGAACCCATAAAAAACTCATCTCCTTGTTCTTTTATTAGGGTTTTTTACCTATAAAGTGCTTCTTGCTCGAGATAGGAGTTTTGTTGGAGAAACTAGCCTCTCTAAGCTTGGGAACCTTACTTATTGGACCCCTCCACCTTCCCAAGAGGTTCTTTGGAGGCCTAGGGTTGGGTCTACAACTAACATGGACTTTTTTGACTCTGAAGTTGAGGTATGATGCATCCCCTATTCTTCTATGTTGAGCAATTCACCTATGCTTATTCATTCTCTTAGTCCTATGGACATTAGCCTATATACAATGTCTTTTCTTTTGAAAATCATGGTTCATGTGAACTACCTTATTTGATATTGATCATGTGATCATGGATATTCTTTTGAACTCTTATCTTATGCTTTGTTTATGAAGGAACTCTAAAAGCTGACATGTGATGCCTTTTGCCCACTTATGAGGTGGATGTATATGTTGGTCACTTATGTGGTGACTAGTTTATATATTCTGACTATACTTTCTACTAGCCTCTACATTTAACATGCTATGTGATTCAGTAGCACTAGAGTAGTTTAATTGCATTGGTTTTTATGGCATATGTGTTATTTCCTATCAAGCAGATGTGATATTTCCCGCTCTTTTGGAATGGAAAGGAACCTCATATCCAGGGAAAGATGTGTGATTCTTGGTCCATGTTTTATATATTTGGGAGATTGGCAGTATTCCTTTCTCTATCAGGTTTCAAGTTTATGAGACTTGGCCGCCTTGGTATTTATATTTTTCTAGGGCTATGTTTATCTCACATGCATGCAGGTTGATGATATGGGGTGTGTGCCCTAATTCTTTTCATGTGCTTGTGTGGCACAATCTTTATGTTTTATTAATGGCAAGTATTCTTTTGTTATCATATGATTTCAATTCCTATTCTCTTGATACCCATTTGGGTGGTCCTTATCCTTTCTATGGTAAGCCTTTTATATTTGATGTCCTTTATTCCATATATTGCTCAATTTCCTATTTAGTATGCACATACCAGCCTTTGTTGATGTCATCTATTTTCTCTTCTTGCTGGGGTATGCTTCCAACCCTAGGTGAAGGACTTGGATGATAAGGCATGAAGTTTTGGACTAGCTTAAGGCGTTAAAGCTTGGAGACACGGGTGTTATGGTTTAGATTTCCCTCTACTTAGATCCTTATGTTGTATCATACATGTAAACCCTTACAGGATATTATGATGTATTTTGTAATAACCTTGTGATAAATTAAATATAGTCAACATTTTTATTCAGTTTCTATACTTTGGTAGTTTTGAATACCATTTATTGAAATTTGAAAATGTTACACCTATTCCAGCATGCCTTTGAGTGTGTTTGGAATGGATGTTTTATTCTTCAAATATATTTTATTAAGGGGGTGATCTCGCCTCCTTACAACATGGTATTAGAGCCCATGGTAGTTGGAATCTGACTATTTTAATTTTTTCTCCCTAGTTAGAATCCTTGTCTTACCTTTAAGTGACAAGTTTGCCATAGAGTTGATCAATAGATGATAAAGGGTTGATATAGGATCATATAGTTTCTCATTAGAATGATGATGAATAAATCCCTAAAATACTTACAACTAAAAGATGCATAAGTGACCATAGTAATTTGAGGTTGTTTAGCTTGGCCTTTAGGTAGCTACTAGGACATGAATTTGAAAGAAAAGGTGTCTAGAAAGGATCAGGGTTTACGGCTGGCAAGATTTTCCTCCGCACCACTAGCTTGATTTACGAGGACTCCGGAATCCATATGATAATGGCCTGGCCTGAGCAGATATGAATTGTTCAAAATAGCATTCTTTTAGGTAATAGTAGCCTTAGACATCTATATGATTTATCTTTAGGGATCCTAATATGTTGAACTAGTCTCCCATGTGTAAAGACTTGTTTGAGGATGGACAAGAGTAAGTTAGCCCATAGTTCATAGTTAATCTTTACAAGTTATGTTTCTTTTTTTGCATGATGCTTATGTAGTTGGATGTAAGGAAGTGTAGTTGAACCTTTTATACATAAAGAATAGTTTTGACTTAATAAGATGAATCCATTAAGGGGTTGTGAATAAGTTATTTTCTCATATGTGGATGTTTTGATTTTTAGGATGAAATCCCTTTAAGGGGTGGTGTCCTGTAACATACTAGATATCGGACCCTACCTGAAAGTTGACATTTTGGACTTATCTAAACAAGGTTGAAGGTTACCTAAATAGATGTTTAGTATAAACCCAATGAGCTAATTCATGTATATATCACCTTAATATCACCTAATATTCTAAAATTAATCTTAGGATTATAATGGATACATAAAATATGCCACATAACTCATTTTGGTGGTAATATAAAGATAAGGAACTTAATTGGATGAATAATTTAGATAATGGGCTGTTAATTGGCCATA
Source organism: Alisma plantago-aquatica (assembly GCA_963693085.1). NCBI lineage: Eukaryota > Viridiplantae > Streptophyta > Magnoliopsida > Alismatales > Alismataceae > Alisma > Alisma plantago-aquatica. The sequence goes on from OY856411.1 coordinate 247,372,077, forward strand.
CGACATATCTCATAAAAATAAGTCTCAAAATTTGAAAAAAAACTTCAAATTCTAAATCTACATATCAAAATTAGCCTACATGTCAAATTTCATCTAATTTGGACAACCTTGAAAAATTAGGATAAATTTAGGAGAGAGAAAATGAGTAAAAGGTATAAGTAATGAATACTATGATTATATAACTTCCAAATATGGAAATAATGTCAAATTCATATTCAACACATCAAAGATTACTTGTGGATGAAGTTTGGTCCATTTTGGATGTTGTTTGTGCAAGTTATGCAATTTTAGGTACATTCTGGACTTTTCTACAATTTACCCAATTGGGAGGTTTTCTTTGAAAATTACCACTTGCATTATAAGCCTTAGAAATTACCTTACCATTCTCGAGTTGAATAATGGGGCACCTAGTTGCACCTAGGTTTGAAGGTGTTTCTTTCCAAAGGCATTTTAGGGATTACTCTCTTTATAAATGAGCTTATATTTAGAAACTATCAACCAATGGGGTTATTTCTTTGATCGGAGGTCGGTTGTAATGGCCTGTAGGTGTCCATAAACTGACATTTGATATTCAAGAATCCTCCTTGAGTTATCCTCTTGCATGACCATGAAATCCCTAGGCTAAGGACACATGGAAAGCCCCATGGACACCTCATGCTTGACTTTCTTCCTTATCCATAAAGGTTTGCATGTCCATAGGAAGCCTTAGGATTGGACACATGGAAAGTAACTTGACACCTCATGCTTGAATTCTTCCTTATACATAAAGGCTTGCATGCACATTAACACCCTTATACATGACACATGGAAAGTCTCATAGACACCTCATACTTGACCTCTTTCTTTATATAGCCATATCTACCCCTTCCCAACTCCCAATTCAAAAACTCTTGCTCTCCTTTATTTCCTCTAGATTAGAGCATCATTCCTACTCTATTTTCCCATGAAGGTGATGTCCCAAGGTAAAAGGAGGTGCCTACCTTGGTGAAGAAGACTTGTAGGGTTCCAAATTTCTCTATTTAGGATTTCTTAAGCTCTTCCTTGGTGATTTTGACCAAAACTAGTAAGTATCCTTCTTTCCTTCCTATTTTAATGTTTTTAGTCTTCTTTCCACCTTCCTCCAGATCAAAACCATCACCTTCCATGGTGAAACCCCACCTAGAACTCATGAACACCTCATCTCCATGTTCTTTTGTTAGGGTTTTTCACCTCTAAAGTGGAGAAGGTGCTTCTTGCTCGAGATAGGAGCTTTGTTGGAGTAACCAACCTCTCTAAGATTGGGAAACTTGCTTATTGGACCTTTCCACCTTTCCTATAGGTTCTTTGGAGACCTAGGCTTGGATCTAGGGCTGACCTTGACTGTTTGGACTCTGAAGTTGAGGTATGATGTATCCCCTATTCTTCTATGTTGAGCAATTCAGCAATGCTTATTCATTCTCTTTGTCCTATGGACATTAGCCAATACACAATGTCTTTTCTTTTGAAAATCATGGTTCATGTGAACTACCTTATTTGATATTGATCTTGTGATCATGGATATTCTTTTGAACTCTTATCTTATGCTTTGTTCAAGATGGAACTCTAAAAGAATACATGTGATGTCTTTTTCCCACATATGAGGTGGATGTATATGTTGGTCACTTATGTGGTGACTAGTTTATATATTCTGACTATACTTTCTACTTGCCTTTACATTTAACATGCTATGTGATTCAGTAGCACTATAGTAGTGTAATTGCATTAGTTTTTATGGAAGATGTGTTATTTCCTTCTAAGCAGATGTGATATTTCCTGCTCTTTTGGGATGCAAAGGAACCTCATACCCAGGGCAAGATGTGTGATTCTTGGCCCATGTTTTATATATCTAGGAGATTGGTAGTATACCTTTCTCTATTAGGTTTCAAGTTTATGAGACTTGGCCACCTTTGTGTTTATATTGTTCTAGGGCTATGTTTATCTCACATGCATGTAGGTATATGGGGCGTGTGTCCTAATTCTTTACATGTGCTTGTGTGGCACAATATTTATGTTTTATTAATGGCAAGTATTCTTTTGTTATCATATGAGTTCAATTCCTTTTCGCTTGATACCCATTTGGGTGGTCCTTATCCTTTCTATGGGAAGCCTTTTATATTTGATGTCCTTTATCCTATATATTGTTCAATTTCCTATTTAGTATGCACATACCAGCCTTTTCTGATGTCATCTATTTTCTCGTCTTGCTGGGGCATGCTTCCAACCCTAGGTGAAGGACTTGGATGATAAGGCGTGAAGTTTTGGACTAGCTTAAGGAGTTAAATCTTGGAGACAAAGTTATTATGGTTTATATTTCCCTCTACTTAGATCCTTATGTTGTATCATACATGTAAACCCTTACAGGATTCTATGATGTACTTTTGTAATAACTTTGTGATAAATTGAATATAGTCAATATTTTTATTCCGCTGCTAGACTTTGGTTGTTTTGAATACCATTTATTGAAATTTGAAAATGTTACACCTATTCTAGCATACCTTTGAGTGTGTTTGGAATGGATGTTTTATTCTTCAAATTTATTTTATTAAGGGGGTGACCCCACCTCCTTACAACATGGTATCAGAGCCCATGGTAGTCGGAATCTGACTTTTTTAATTTTGTCTCCCTAGTTAGAATCCTTGTCTTACCTTTAAGTGACATGTTTGCCATAGAGTTGATCAATAGATGATGAAGGGTTGATTTAGGATCATATAGTTTCTCATTAGAATAATGATGAATAAATCCCTAAAATACTTACAACTAAAAGATGCATAAGTAACCATAGTAATTTGAGGTTGTTTAGCTTGGCCTTTAGGCAGCTACTAGGACATGAATTTGAAAGAAAAGTTGTCTAGAAAGGAACAGGGTTCGGGGGTTGGCAAGATTTTCCTCCACACCATGATCTTGGTTTACGAGGACTCCCAAATCCATATGATAACGGCCTAGCATGAGCTGATATGAATTGTTAAAAATAGCATGCTTTTAGGCAATAGTAGCCTAAGACATCTATATGATTTATCTTTAGGGACCCTAATATGTTGAAGTAGTCTCCCAGGAGTAAAGACTTGTTTTAGGATGGACAAAAGCAAGTTAACCCATAGTTCATAGTTAGTCTTTACAAGTTATCTTTTTTTAATGATGCTTATGTTTTTGGATGTAAGAAAGTGTAGTTGAACCTTTTGTACCTAATGAATAGTTTTGACTTAATAAGATGAATCCCTTAAGGGGTGGTGAATAAGTTGTTTTCTCATATGTGGATGTTTTGATTTTGAGGACAAAATCCCTTTAAGGGATGGTGTGTTGTAACATACTAGATCTCGGACCCTACCCTAGAAGTTGACATTTTGGACTTTGCCAAACAAGGTTGAAGGTTAGACTTAAGTAGATGTTTAGTATGACCCCAATGAGCTAATGCATGTATAGATCACCTTAATATAACCTAATGTTCGATCATTAATCTTAGGTTTATAATGGATACATAAAATATGTTACATAACTCATTTTGGTGGTAATATGAAGATAAGGAACTTAATTGGATGAATAATTTAGATAATGGCTCGTTAATTGGCCATATGAAATATCTAATAAAAATAAGTCTCAAAAGTGGACATGAACTTCAAATTTGAAATCTACATATCAAAATTAGCCCACATGTCAAATTTCATCTAATTTGGACAACCTTGAAATATTAGGATAAGTTTAGGAGAGAGAAAATAAGTAAAAGGTATATGTAATGAATAATGTGATTATATAACTTCAAAATATGTAAATAATGTAAAATTCATATTCAACACATCAAAGATAACTTGTGGATGAAGTTTGGTGCAATTTGTATGTTGTTTGTACAAGTTATGCAATTTTAGGTACATTCTGGACTTTTCTACAATTTACCCAATTGGGAGGTTTTCTTTGCAAATTACCTCTTGAATTATATTCCTTAGATATTCCCTTACCATTATAGAGATTTTTAACCGTGGTGAGCCTAGATACACCTTGGTTTGAAGGTGTTTCTTTCCAAAGGCATTTCAGGGATTACTCTCTTTATAAATGAGCTTATATTTAGAAGCTATCAACCAATGGGGTTATTTATTTGATTGGAGGTCGGTTGGGCTGACCTATAAGTGTCCAAAAACTAAAAATTGATATTCAAGAAGTCTCTATGAGTTGTCCTATTGCATGATGATGAAATCCCTAGGCTAAGGACACATGGAAAGCCCCATGACACCTCATGCTTGACTTCTTCCTTATCCATAAAGGTTTGCATATCCATAGGCACCCTACGCATTGGACACATGGAAAGTAACTTGACACCTCATTCTTGACTTCTTCCTTATGCATAAAGGCTTGCATATAAATGGACACCCTTACACATGACACATGGAAAGTCTCATAGACACCTCATACTTGACCTCTTTCTTTATATAGCCATATCTACCCCTTCCCAACTCCCAATTCAAAAAATCTTGCTCTCCTTTATTTCCTCTAGCTTAGAACATCATTCCTACTTTGTTTTTCCATGAAGTTGCTATCCCAAGGTAAAAGGAGGTGCCTACCTTGGTGAAGAAGGCTCCTAGGGTTCCAAATTTCTCTATTTTGGATTTCTTAAGCTCCTCCTTGGTGATTTTGACCAAAACTAGTAAGTATCCTCCTTTCCTTCCTTATTTTCATGTTATTAGTCTTCCTTCCACCTTCCTCCAGGTCGAAACCATGGCCTTCCATGGTTAAACCCCACCTAGAACCCATAAACACCGCATCTTCATGTTCTTTTGATAGGGTTTTTCACCTCTAAAGTGGAGAAGGCGCTTCTTGCTCGAGATAGGAGCTTTGTTGGAGAAACCATCCTCTTTATGCTTAGGAACCTTACTTATTTGACCTGTCCACATTCCCTATAGATTTGTTGGAGGCCTAGGCTTGGATCTAGGACTGACTTGGACTGTTTAGACTCTAAACTTGAGGTATGATGTATCCCCTATTCTTCTATGTTGAGCAATTCACCTATGCTTATTCAATCTCTTTGTTATATGGACATTAGCCTATACACAATGTCTCTTCTTTTGAAAATCATGGTTCATGTGAACTACCTTATTTGAATTTGATCATGTGATCATGGATATTCTTTTGAACTCCTATATTATTCTTTGTTCATGATGGAACTCTAAAAGATGAAATGTGATGTATTTTGCCCACTTTTGAGTTGGATGTATATGTTGGTCACTTATGTGATGACTAGTTTATATATTCTGACTATACTTTCTACTTGCCTCTACATTTAACATGCTATGTGATTTAGTAGCACTAGAGTAGTGTATTTGCATTGGTGTTTATGGTAGATGTGTTATTTCCTGCCGAGCATATGTGATATTTCCTACTCTTTTGTACCCAGGACAAGATGCACTACTACAGAAAATGCTTTTTTCAACGGGAGATAGACAACAGTTCTGATGATTGTGTTGTAGTTAGCATACTTATCACAACAAGCCCATTTTTGTGTTGTATATTGTATATTTTATACAACACAAGTCATTTACAACATGCCAAACCTGTTGTAGTATAGGGGGATACTACAACAACTGCTAAAGTGTTGTAATAGGTTGTAGTATCACAACATATTCAAAACCATTGTAAAATATGTTATTTACACAACATATTTTGACCCGTTGTAATAGTCACATGTTGTAATAGACCATCATTACACAACGCAGACTCACCTGTTGTAGTATGTATTAATTATACAACATGCCTTTACATGTTGTATTTGGTACATGTTGTAATAGACCACCATAATACAACATATTAAAACTCGTTGTTATATCCCAACATGAGACAACAGACTCCAACATGTTGTCATATATTATAATTACACAACATGTTGTAACTTGTTGTAATATCCACACATAAAACATTGTTGTAATAGACCTCCATTACACAACGTAAACTAAACTATTGTAATATACTATAATTACACAACATGATAGCACCTGTTGTACTAGCTACATATTGTAAAATATCATAGTTAAACAACACGTCATATTCACATAATTCTCTGAATTGTTCAATTATTCGCGTATAATATGCAATTTTTTTATTAGACGTATGGTACACCTGAATTTCATATTAAACCCGTATTTTCCCCGAATTTTACGAATTATTCATGTTTTATTCGTCATTTATGCATTTTCACGTATTATCCCGAACAAAACAATTTATTTCTGAATTATTTTAAAAAAATACTCACTTAGCATTGTTTCATGTTTCAGTATTTTCTAAAGAGTATTTCCCCTCAATCACTACTACAAAACTCAACAAGGCCGAAGAATTTTTCCTCAAGGACATAATCCCTGACAAGTGTATTAATTTTTCCGAAGGCTTATCCCTAACCCTTGTGATGCTATCATTTCAGCATTTATAGATATAATAGTGGCATTTTATGGGCGCCAAATCTACTTATTTTACTTTGCATATTCTATTTATTGCACGAACCCAAGAAGACCCCCTAAAATATAGGTGTCGCATCAACCTATTCACCATTTTTATTCATTATCTTAATATATAATTCTAGCATGGATTGTTTTGTTCATTGTCCTTCTGTAAACCTTCCAATTAAGGTGTTGTTTACTTACCTGCCATTTGTTTCAGAGTTTTTCCGTTGCCGCCATTTTGTCTCCCAAATTTCATCTCCCGCATTAGGCCTCTGGAACATTATCCTAGGTGCCGGCCCTAACCAGATTGCTTTTCACATCTAGACTCCTTCCAATTTCTAATCGCCCGACTTCATCTTTTCTCTCCTCACCATCCCAATTTCCCATCACTCCATCAGAGATCTCCTAGTTTGGATGACTATCCAAAGATTCTAGCCTCGCCGGCGGGATGTAGGCCTTGCTGCAGTAATCGAGGTCTCTATGGACTGCCTACCCATCATCAGAATTCTTGTCCCTATTGAGTTGCTTCTCCTGACAAAGCACCAACGTCAATTAGGCTATCACCTCCCACCACAAATATTGTACAACTTAAGAAGGTCGGAGCGACCATTAACCGGAAATAGGATGTCTCATTCCTCTTCGTCGACATAAAGGACATGGGTTTCATCGATGCAGAAATCGGGTAGAGACACCGGTATTTGATATCGAAGTCTGATGGCCAAAAACCAGAATGGTGATCAGAGGATGGTAAGGAAACCCGTACCAGGGCGTTCTCCTAATTTTTCCACTATAATGGTTAAGAAACTGCATAACATTTAGTCTAAGTTTTTCTTTCTTCGTGATCCGACACTTTATCAACTTAATTTTAGTTTCCTTGAACCAAACTAGTCAGAGCATCCTTCTTGGAAATGCATGATAAAGGGATGAACGCGCAGGGTGTATTTTTTATTACAGAAACTCATTGACGCTGAGTGTGCTTTGTTTGAAGCAGGAATGCACGATAAAAATGCATGATAACACAGTTGAAGCAATTGAGAAGTCAACTTCAGCCATCAGACGATGATGACTGGTAAAAGACATAATTTTTTTTCAAGTGAATGACCACGATTACACGTTCAGTTAATATAAAAGGAACATAACAATGTAGCTCATAGATGTTGATGATGCGATCGATTCGTGGAGTCGCCGCGTATTTAGTATGTAGCTAAATTGGTGGAGAAGAGTCAGCTAATATGACAGTGAAAAGTTAGTGTGGTGTCATATTTAAAGCTCCTCATCTTTTCAAGTAAAAAGCTAGAGGCACGTTTGGGATAAGATTAAGAAGCCTGTAAAAGAAGGGGTTTTGTTTGTTTCCTATCCTGAGTAGTTTCAGAGTCCTTTTCCAACCATTCCTTGTGACACTATATGAGTTGTGTTGTGCGGTAGCATGGTAAAAGGCATAATATTTAAAAACTAGAAGGTACATGATGGGATCGATAAGTTATCTAGCAAACAGGGGATGAAATAGTGTTAACCAATTTTGCCATCGTCTAAATCTGACATATAAAAAGTAATACAATATGTCTGATCATAGAACCTCCTGCTCAAATTCTTTATTTATCAAAAAGCTGTAGTTAGCTAGCTAGCAGTTAATGTGAGCATGAGGGATTAGGAATTTCAAACATATAATATAATGAGATTTAATTTCAGCACCTTTTACTCTTATATATTGAGATTTCATCGTGACAACTGCTCTCAATTTTAAAGGCAAAAAAGCTCAAGGAGGTTGCATGCCACACAAGTTCTCAATCAACTTTTACCTAGAGGTTGGTGTTAGTAGGATGCAAGATTTTTCTTTTACTTATTTCTTTTATTGGATACATTTTGTTTATTCTAATAGAAAATGTCATCTTATTCAATAGCATTGCGTCATCTGTATTATTTTCCATGAATATTTGCACTTAATCTGCAAATTTCCAGCGATCTAACTTCTTCTGGAGATTATGAGGTGGAGCATGTCTTGGGCCACAATCCATTGAAGAAACGGTATGTCATGCGTGTCTATGGCATGCTTGCAAGTTCTTGTGTTAAAGTAAATTTTGTCTACTGTTCGGTCCTATATTACTAAGTATATATAATCAACACGGTTTTGGCATTTGCTAGACAATAAAAAATTACAATATTATTGTCCTGAAATGATATATATGGTCTGAGATAATCATTTCATGTAGAAAGTGTGTATGACGGAGCATTGTACCAGAACAACTCAATGAAGTCAATAGTTGGTGGCCCTCCAGTATAGACCTCATCAGGATCACCAATTGAAAGTGGGGAAGAACATCTTCCCTAGCCATTTACCCAGACATGTCTGATTTGTTTTACTTATAGATACCCCCCTAGTGGTGGGCTTTTGTCTTTTCTAGTCTATGTTGTTAGAAAAGCCATTCTTTTAATAGATATACCCAGTGAGCAATAGATATGACTATCTAGTCAACGTTTAGACTCACACCTTAGCTAACCCGTATAGATGAAGGGAAAAGAATGTAATCCGGCCATGTCGTTCTTGTCTTTGCATTCATTGGACTAAGACGAACCATGTCTCTCTATCAATGAATTAAAAGAGGATAGTAGGAGGTATCTTTTTCTGCTTGAGGATACTAGGACGATACTTATCTTTGTGATAAGATGGCATAATATATTATCGATCTTACTATCATGTGTGGTGTTTGAGTTGGTTTACTACATGTTGTGTTAACATAATAAAAAAAATTACTTATGATTTTCACACACAGATTGCATGAGATTTGCAATTCGTGTGTGATATTCATCTTCCATCACCTTTTCCTTAGAAAACTTCCTACCTAATGGTCTACAAAGTAGAGCACTATTTATACTCTTCATTCCCTTATGGAATGTAGTATGAACCATTAGAAGTGGAAATTCCATAATTATGTTTAGAACAAGGTCGAGATAATCTAAACATAATTGATTATTTCAAATGTACTAGTATTCAAATGAATTATATGTTTAAAAATCACAGTGAGAAAGGAAAATCCAATAGAATATAGTTATCGATTTGGGTCCTTTTTGGGAAATTCGTTCCTTGTAAGTATTAGTATTGGGTAACAAATGATGTCCTGATGCGTTGTCAGGATATTGTACTTATCATTTCTAAAGAGGCATAAACTTAGTTCATATTAATTTGCAACATCCATTTCAATTTGTTGTTGGAAAATTGTCAATATAAATGTGTAACTCTAAATCAGTTATTGTACATATGTATTCCATGTTCCAAGGAAAGATTCCTAGATCTACCCATGTCTTCCTACTACACTTCATTCAAAATAGGATTTCAACATCCACAGTGTACTCCACTATCTTTCCATAGAATAGCTTTCCCTTCTAGTGATCACATCAAAGAATAATACCATTAAATTCCACTGCTGGAACAATAGGCTCTATGTCAACAAAATGAGCTATCTCTTTGTGAATGTGGTATACAGAGTGGATGCTGAGTCCACAGGACAAGGGCCAACAATGCAGTCTTTAGAAAATTTGATGAAATCCCCAGTAGGTTCATTCATGCATCTTCCAACTAATCCACCGAAAGAGCAGCTAGGATACCCACAACCTTGCTCACCTTGAAAGGGGATATGAGAGTGATGATATATTGGTGAACTATTTCCCTATCAATTGTACTATATATTGGTGAAATCCCCAGTAGGTTCAATCATGCATCTTCCCTATCAATTGTACTAATTTTATGCTATGATAAGCTCTCAGAAATTTAGAACTTGGGTATTACAACACGAAGAATCTTACAGATTACACCTTTAGTCTAGCCCTCTATTTTACTAGATCCTTATGATTTCATTGTACTCCATAGATACAATTTTACCCAGAATGTATTGGAAGGGGAGCCCCACTTGTAGGAAATTCACAATATTCACCCATAATTTATTGGAAGGTTCTCCAAGAAACTGCACGGCTGCGACACCCCTTGAAGAAACATTGAAGAAACACAACTAAACCTAGATATATACAATTTTATTGTTGCATACATAGATATATACAAAACTTTAAAAGTTATACTTGGATGCATATATGTAACTGTGGTAATATGGGTATTTGAGGTTCCACTAATACACAGACAGACTCTTATATAAGTTATGTAATTCACTATACATCATTTTTACACCTAGTAAGGGGTTAAAGAGAGCAGTTCTTTAAAAAGCAGCAGTAGATACTTTTGTTTTAGTAGATAATTTTCATTAATTTAGGGTTATTTTTATCTTATATACATAGTTTTTGCAGCTAATATGGCTTCTTGAAGTTCCTAAAGCAAGCACGAAGGGATGTAGTATAAGTAGCAATGTACTGATATTGCAATTGGCTAGCTATTCAGGGGATGAAAATACCTCAACATAAAGATCAGATTCAACCAACTATCAAAGAAATAGTAACACAAATATCAAGAGTATTATCTAGAAAATAATGATAGTGTAGAACAAACATACATACATATACTTCATTTGTATATTACAACATGTGTATAGCAAATAAATACACATATATAGGGCCAAGGGTCCATAAAAATACTTAAGGCGTCATATTGGCCAAGGCGCAGGTCAAAGCGCACCACCTTAGGGCGCCTTGCCACCTAGGCGCTCCCGTTGAAAAGTCTGTTATGCTTGTTTGGAATAAACCTTCATTAAACCCTACCATAGGAATAAACCCTACCATAGGAAGAGCAAGGGAGAAGATGCTCCATGGATTGTCTGAATAAACCTTCATTAAAATAGTTGCTGATAAATAGTAAACAGTTTTCTCACACATGTATAGAATTACACTACATGGAACATTCAACAATCTATAGTAGCATACTCCCAACTATTCATTAAACCTAGAGATGGCGACTTATTTACCATGTAAGTAAAAATAATAGTAAGAAGTATTGTATTATCTAAACTGTCATTTTCTATCTTGCTGAGAGTGTCTGTCTTTGTATATATAATAGTAAGAAGTACTGTATTATCCTACCAAACTATATATATACAAATCACTACATCAATTTATAACATCACTATAATTTATTAGATATGCTACTCAAAAAGTTATAATGCAAACCTGATAACAATCTCCACAGCATGCAACACATTTATAATACAAATTGTGGTCAGCCTAATGAGTGACCAATCAAATAACACCAGTTACCATCTGTAACTAAGAAACATTTATCCCATTGGCTGCTTCAGGTAGACGATCCTTGTGGGTTCTTGTAGAAGGTACTACGTTTTGAAGCATAGGTTTTCCATCTAACCATCTTGCAGTACCAGTGAAAGGGTTAAAGTTGGGTCCTGTGTTTTCCGGAGCTTCAACTTTAGATGCCTTACTAACAGGAGCGGGAGCAGCAAGACGCTCAGGTTATATAATGTGCTTGGTTTCTATAATGTCTATGTAGTATTTTTTATTGTTATAAGCTACCATGATGCTGTCGCCAGTTGTCAAACACGAGTAGTTCCTGAGAGTTGTTTCCAAAATAGCTTTGGGGTTTGATATATCTAAAAAATCTTTCGTGTGAGGCTGTAGTTTAACAAAGGTTTCTTTTGGAAGGGTGGCATTCTTCACTCTTACAAAATTCCCCTCTTGCAAGATCAAGTTTTGCATCATCCAATATGACATATTAACCATGCCTTCTTCAGCAATAAACCATGCCTTTTTCACTCTTATAGAATTTTTGATTATGTTTACACATACCTTTTATTAAGTTTTCTGGCTATTTATACCTTTCCATCCTCTTATTTGCTAACAAGTTCTCACAATTATTTGGATAATAAATTAATATTTATTTTGTATAGTGTGCAAAGCAGCCGAACAATACAGATTGCGGGTATTATGTGTTGAAGTATACGAAAGACATCTTTGATGCGAGAAATAGAAATATTCCTAAATGTGTAAGATACTTAACATTATATTCTTTCAGTTTGTTCACATTTCTAAATAAATTGAAAAAATCACAATATGTTGATATATTTGTCATATGATTGCAGTATTATTCAAAGTATATTGGTCGTTGCTTCAACCAAGAAGAAATCGATGAGGTCCGAAACGAGTGGGCGACATGTGTTCTTGAGCACACATAAGATTATGTGACATGTGGGGGAGACATTTGTTCTTTACCATAGACCAATGTGTGAAACTTTTTTAGTTAGTTTTCAGTTCGATTCTAGAGTGGATACTCAATACTTTGTATTATTGAATCGTTGTATGGATGATTTAATATTAATTAAATTTAGTACGAGTTTCTTTCAAGGTTTGATGGAAATTTTGTTCAACTATGTGTTTGTTTGTGAAATGAAAAAGTATAATTGCATAGTTATTATAATTTATTAATAATATGGTTAATTTGATCAATACAATTGGTTCAATATATGACCTTTCAAACTCTAATCAAAGACAATAGTTAATAATATGTTGTAAAATGTATGATTCTACAACAAACAACACATGTTGTGCTATCCACACCTATTACAACAGGTTTGTCAGGAAAAAATACACCTATTACAACAGGTGTTTCTAGTGAACTACAACATGCATAACCTGTTGTATAAATTGTGTATATTACAACAGACACACACCATGTTCTCTAAACAATCTTATTACAACGGTTATATGTATGGAAAGACAACATACTCCAACTATTGTATAAACATGTATATTACAACAGGTGCATTGCATGTTGTAATAGACCTACCTATTACAACGGGTGTGTTTAGTGAAAGACAACATGCTTCGACTGTTGTATAATATATATTACAACGGGTGAACCATATGTTGTAAAAAATACCCCTATTACAACTGGTGTGTTTAGCGAAAGACAACGTCGTTCAACTGTTGTATAATATATATTACAACAGGTGCACCACATGTTGTGTAAAATACCCATATTACAACAGGCCATTCCTTAAAAGACAACATGTTTCAACTGTTGTATAAAATACATCTATTACAACATGCGATCACATGTTGTGTAAAGCACCCCCCATAAGACCACGCGATCTAATACAACAGTTAACACCTATTGTAAATTGAGAAAAGGAACTGTTGTAAAAAGCATTTTCTGTAGTAGTGATGTGTGATTCTTGGCCCATGTTTTATATATTTGAGAGATTGGTAGTATTCCTTTCTCTACCAGGTTACAATTTTATGAGACTTGGCTGCCTTTGTGTTTATATTGTTCTAGGGCTATGTTTATCGCACATGCATGCAGATTGATGATATGGGGTGTGTGCCCTAATTCTTTACATGTGCTTGTGTGGCACAATATTTATGTTTTATTAATTGCAAGTATTTCTTTTATCATATGATTTCAATTCCTTTTCTCTTGATACCCATTTGGGTGGTCCTTGTCCTTTCTATGGGAAGCCTTTTTATATTTGATTTCCTTTATTCCATATATTGCTCAATTTCCTATTTAGTATGCACATACTAGCCTTTTTTGATGTCATCTATTTTCTCTTCTTTCTGGGGTATGCTTCCAACCCTAGGTGAAGGACTTGGATGATAAGGCATGAAGTTTTGGACTAGCTTAAGGAGTTAAAGATTGGAGACAAAGTTGTTATGGTTTAGATTTCCCTCTACATAGATCCTTATGTTGTATCATACATGTAAACCCTTACGGGATATTATGATGTACTTTTGTAATAACCTTGTGATAAATTGAATATAGTCAACATTTTTATTCCGCTTCTATACTTTGGATGTTTTGAATACCATTTATTGAAATTTAAAAATGTTACACCTATTCCAGCATACCTTTGAGTGTGTTTGGAATGGATGTTTTATTCTTCAAATTTTTAGTAAGGGGGTGATTCTGCCTCCTTACACAATCCTTCCCACATTCTTCTGCGTTGTCATACCTCATTTGACTACATCTTTCTCAAAGTCTCTCCTTGATTTGAATCGATCAACTTTTCACGGACCTCACGCGATAATGACTCCATTTATGGCCGATGTTACTAGGACTCCTTTCCTCAATCTCTCGGTCATCGAGAGCCCTCATTATTCCATCAAGTATTAAACTCCTATACACTCCAGAACTCTCAGGACCCTCCCCTATATATAACACCTCAAAAATGATTGTGGGCATTGGGCGAACCAAAAGGAATTCTTTGTTCCGCCCTCTAGTCCCTAGAATCCCAGTTCTGAACTCCATCTATGCTTGATCTCAACTCTGGGGAGAAGTAAGGGGTTCTTGAAGCTACCAACCAGTGCTCTAAAGCATTTAGTTGGAACCCATAGTCTCCTTGACATCCCAGGATGTCCCTAAATCCCTCAATTTCTAGCAGGAAGGTATGGGCACACGTTTCCCTCTTTCTTTCTCCTTTGAGACCTTTCGAGCAATGTCGAGAAACTATCCATTTTTCCTTCTCATATCTTCACCTCCAGAACCTAAGGGTTTTCTCTATTTGGTAATTTTCCAAGATTCGATAGGTTTTCTCTATTGCTCCCCTAGTTTTCCTTAGTGCCCAGCCGTTTTCCAACTTCGAGTCACTTCGAGACCCCAGGTTGGACTCACCAAGTTCGGCCAAAGATGGGGATGCTCATGAGATCCTTGGTTTTTCTAGTAGCCCTTGTTGATTCGCAAATTTGATCTGAAATCGCTCCCATGGTTGTGCTTCGTCATCTCCCTAGTGAAGGATGATCAGGGATGTTGCTTTCTCTATTTCCCCCCCCACATCCTTGCTCCATATGGTCACACCCAGATGGATGTTTTGGTAAATTGCATGGTTTGGACTATTGGTGATAGCATTGGTGGTCTAAGCGGGCCCAGGATGAGTGCTTAGCCTCAATTGGTCCACCTCGAAGTCATCTACTGAGTTGGATGGTGCCATGTGGCTTTTCCCCAATTTATGACTGGTAAAAGTTCACAAAATCATGGTAAATTCATATTGTGTCAGAAAATTATGGAAAAATAGTCTTTGGAATGGATTTTTCAAGTTGGAATCGATTTCAATGTTTTCAAACCCTAATTCCATCGTCTCTGACATGTTTTCCTAAAGGACCCAATTTAGGGTTTAGGATGGTGTTTAATGTGATAAATAATACAAATCATGTAAATTTCAAGAACTCAGGATTGACTCAAGGATAGGGAAACCAAGTTAGGATTTTCTTTGCTCGAGATGAGTGGATAATGCACACTGAGTATATTTATAGGGTTCTGGGTTTACATTATTCGTTTATGTATTTATGATCACTCAATTTAAGTGCAATTATGTTATTACTCAATTATTCTCATGAAAATCATGCACATGCTAGGAATTTATGTTTTCTATTGATTTGATGATTATACCTTCACTTGGAACACTATGAACATTGTCATGCTAATTAATCAGGAAACCATGAAAATCATGTTTAAGTATAAGAAACCATGATATGTTAATATATTCCTCTCAATCATGTTATGTGGGCCTTAATCGGACTTATGAGAGCCTTAAGTGGCCTTATGAGCTTTGTGGGAGCTTCATGTAGACTTAATCGGCCTTATGTGAGCCTTATTATCCTTATGAGCATTTTGGGTGCATTAGGAGAGAGAGACTATATTAACTCAAGTAAAATTGCACACCTTTATTTCAATTTATTAGGTTTCAAGTAATCATGTTCACCATGTTAATCACTAAATTTTTCATGCTATCTCATGTCATTTCAATTATATGTTATTTTTGTGTTATAACTACTCAGTGCCACTCACATAATTTTATGTTTATTTGAATGGGCTGGGGATGAGATGTCCATAGATGAGGAGAAGGAGAAGAAGTAGACCTCGAAGACATCAACCCAAGCTCAAGGACAGTTACCAGATCCTACCTGGTGGGGTACCATCCTAGATAGTTATCATTTCCGTTAGTTGTGTTATGTTGGAGCTTCATTCATTGAACTCTTTTATAGGTGGACTTGTAGTACCCATTTATGGCATGTAATAAGGCACTTTGGTGGTTATCTCTTTTATTCTATGGATTATGCTTGATTAATGATATCATTTTACAGTTTGTCATGATCTCTATTATGTGGAAATGCTTCCGATGTAGTTGTGTTAGTTTTAGAAAGGAGGTTGTGGTAACTCATTTCCTGTGAAGTCATAATATGATTACAGATATCACTACCAACGTAATATGGAGTGTATAGGGGTCACACATAAAGTATGAATTGGGAAAAGGAGTTCAATCATGGACAAAATTTGATCTAGTTACTAAAATGTTTAAGTAATCAAACTAAATAACAATCGTGATCAGTCGATTGACACGAGAGTCCATCGACCGACTAGACAATATCCTTTGGAGATGATAGTACCTACCAGTGAACCAACTGAAGAGTTTATTTGATCAACTAGATAGTGTCACCCAACAGTTCACTCGATCATCCAGTCAACTAACCAAAAGGATTGGGTCAACCGACTTGGTCAGATCGACCGATTGAACTAGGGTGAATGGTTCATGGTGTTGGAATGCTAACATTTTTATGGGAGTCAAAATGTCAGTCGACCAATTAATTATTGTATCTAATAAAAATAGTCAACCGACTGGAAAATCCAGTCGAATGAGTGGATATGTGCAACAATTTGCTAACCAACATATGTTGTCCTTTCATCTCCCAGGTTTTGTAAACCCTTTTTCTACCACTCCTATATAATAGGGAGATGGTCAAGTCTTTCTACACAACTCTTCTCATGTTCTTTCAATGAGTTATTTTAGCCATCTCACCCGTAAGAGGAAGAAATAACAAGGGAGATCAAGTTGACAATCGCACGTCAACAAATAAAATGGATTCTCCTTTCTGTTAGTTCAAGAAGCATGATGTGGAGTTTCCAATAGTTTGTGTGGACTAAGTAGAGGTGTGAAAGCTTTGCTACTTCGCAAAGATGACATCATCAACCACCATCCCTGTGCTTCTCAAGAAGGAGGCACATCCATTTGCAATGGTATTCACTAGACTACTCCAGGACAAGGTATATTTTGCCTCATATTTCCTATACATCACTGCTTGCATGATCTTCTAGTTAGGGAATATGGATACATTTGTGTTCTGCTGCATGTCACCTTTCTATATTTCCCAACACCTATGTATTAACTTTGCTGCAATTTTCATAATAACTTTGCAATTTGTTTTCTTCATCAAATTGAATTTCATTATTCTAGACTTCAATAATGGTTTAATGAACCAAGGCACAACTGTGTGAATTTTTAAGTAGTAACAAACCCCTCTTAGTAGAATCATGTGAATTTGTTATGACAACCATGAAACCCAAGACCTAAGTGTTGAGAAATGAGTATGAGGAGTTGTGGATATATATATGAACTAGCAGATATTTCCCAAAATTACCTCTTTAGAGGTTAGTGGATTATAGGTTAACCCTTTATAGGGTGAATCCATGTACCTTAGTTGTTTAGGAACATCATTTCATTGTTCTATTGTTTGGGCTTTATAATGAATGCATTAGGTAGCCCTTAGATAATTGTTTTCAACTAATATCACAATAATATCATTACAAACTAATTATAGTAACTAAATCTTAATAATATGGAAACTATAGACAATTATTGGATAACCTAAATGAGACCATGCAATAAGTTGTATCAATCAAAGTAAGACAATGTTGTAGATTGGGTGAACCCATCTGGTTGAAAATAGGAATTAGAGTATTTAATTAGGTAAGAATTTGGTAGCCCAACATATTAAAAGGTGATATGCATGGGCTCATGCACTAACTCATTATCAGGTCTTTGGAAATTAAAATAAAATTCTTATTAAATGATAAATAGAATGAATACACAAATGAATCCATATGAAAAAAAAAATCATGTAATGTAAAAGGGAGTAAATAGCACTCATTGATGAATCATACCACAAGGGATAAATTAGTAAGTACAATCTAAATGGGTTGATATTAGGCATATTTGTGGTGTGTGGTTATTTAGGAATTTTTTTTTGTAAATCATGGAGTGTTGTAACATACTCAAATATGGGTATATATCTTAACTTTCTCTTTCCTTGGGCCCATTTTCAGATATGTTAGTAGTTAATCCTTTTTTCTTACTTTTGATCAGCTAACAGTAGTTGGAGATAAAAAAATATAACATCCTAACAAATAACCTTTTATATGAAGTTAATATCAAATTAATTAATCAAGTCTTCAACTACGAGTTAATTATACAAATTTATCAATTAATTAGTATTGACCATAATTTGACACCTAGAATCATTCTTAATTTATGTAACATATCCAAATCTAGATACTTAACTCAACATTTCATCCCAATTGTAATTTAGTTAACATCAAATTGATTTTTCCATATATAAGTTTAAATTAAGAGTTACTGGAGCCAAGAACATATACTATTCAAATATATTACCTTTTATATAAGATTAAATGTAAAATAATGGATCCACTTAATCAAGAATTACATTAAATTCATTATTTAAGTACTTAACCTCCAAGTAATAAAATAAAATACTATATATTTTTAAAATAAACATTTAACATCAAAATTGAACCCCTCACTATTTGCTTGAGATTTCGGGGATGAAATTTTTTAAGGAGTGGTGTACTGTAACAACCTCAAATCTAGGTATCTATTTCCATTTCATTTCTCCTAAAAACTTGAGCTTTATTCCTTTCTTCAATTATTTTGAGTAGTGTCTTTGATCCTAAAATAAATTAACATGACTTTAGGCCAACGGGGCCTTGAGGAAATTTGGAGAATTAATTTCACGTATGTTGCTACTATTATATCCAAATCTTAGATCTAGGAAAAACATGATATTATAATACCTATTTCAGTAGAGAGAGAATTAGACGAGAGAAGACAACCACTGCAAATCTTAGCAATAAAGAAAATGAATTAATCTTGTTTTAGGCTAATTAGCACTCATTTAGTGATATGAATACCTAACATATTTGATATGGACTTTTGGGGACTCAGTTATGCCTTTGTTGGTGTAATAGACAAACTCCATAATTGGGAGTCCACGAGAATTAAAATACAAACTTTAAAGTTGGCAATTATTAATTTGATTTATGATTGTCACCTAGTTTTACTTTAGTAATCATCCCCATGTTAGCCCTTTGATAAACGATTATGCACAGTAATGGAAGTGGGGCTTCCTCTTCCACTCCCACGGACAGCGCGTGAGTGTTATAGGGTCTTTCCATTGATCGTGCCACTTAATGCCTTCACTGCCCGCATTATCACCGGAAAACATCTCTAGGGAGCGAAACGGTCAGGGAGAACCCTAAAACGAGGCCTGAGGCGTCCTATAGGCCCTACGCCCTAAACCTGTTCAGCCGGCGACAACCCTCTTCTCCACAACGTTGCGCAGTGCCGCCTTAACTTGCTCCAATCATAGTAGGAACCTTCGAGAAGAGGTGTTGATCTGTCCTTGAGAATGCAGACGCCCAATTTTCACTGGTCGCTGCTACCTGCTCGCACCGACTCGTTTGTCATCTCTGGTGAGGAATTAGGAAGGAGTGCCGCTGCGTTCACCCTCAGAACAATTAAAGGTAACGATACTATCTCTGGTCCCTGACTAGTTGTTCCTCTCTCTCCATTTATGCTGTTTTTTTCCCAATAGATGGGTGGACAAGATCCCCTGATTTCACCGTACAGAACCCCTCCCTATCTTCCGGCCGTCGTGCCTATAGCTACAACTTCAAAACTTCCACCTGGTTCGTGATGAAGCCTTAACGGTGACTGTCGGTAGTTCCACACAAACCTGTGATTCGTTTTGTCCTCCTTTCCACATACAAATTCATCCCTGAAATCCCGCCTCCTGCCTGCGCCGTTATCGCCGAAAGTGGTGATGGCTCTGTGAATGTCGGGTTCTGTCACTGGGAGCCTATGTTTGAATTAGGTCTTGTTAGGGACCCACGTAGATGAGTTGTCTAAGTAATAAAAGGCAGTCAGCCAATCATATGAGGTGAGAGTGTCACCCACTTTCAGCCAACCAATCATTGTTGTGATGTGGCATAAGTGTGACGCGACCATCTTTGTCTGTAAGTGGCCAGATCAGCCAGTTGATGAACAATAAAAGATAACGACTTGTGCACCGGGTCGGGCATCTGACATTGACCTTGGCTTCTGCCAACCTTCTCACCTGTTCTACTTGCTCTCCTCATCTCTTCTCTCCCGATCACCATTGGTTCAATCAGCTATTCTCCCTCTGTCTCCTCCATTCAAAGGAGCTCTCGACTGAATCCTAACATTTTGGTATCAGAGCTACCCCCTCTCTTACCACTGTCAGACTCACCACCCCTAGTTCGAGGAAGCATGTTCATCAACGATCTCCTATGATGTTCACAGCAACCACAGGTAGCGGGAAGAATGGATCCGCCAGCAGATGACGGAACTAACCCGACGAAGAAGCTACGCCAACTCATGGTGCAGATGATGGTGTAGATGGACGAGTTGTCGGTCTGGCAGAAGAGCATGGAGAAGCGATTGGACGAACTGGAGGTGGGAGTCAAATCACACACAGGAGAGAAGGTAATCATCGCCAATGAAGCCTTGGCCGTCCATTGGTCAAATCGTGTTCAGATGCTGACTTACAACGGTGGTGAGGACCCGGCCGACTGGATACAGTGTGCTCAGAGGTACCTCGATCAAAATCCACCCGGATCTGAGAAGAAGACTATGAAAACCATCACACAGTTCTTGAGGGGAGAGGTGCTGAATTGGTTCACCTGGTGCGAGAAATCGGGAAAGCTTGGAAAGTGGACGGACTTGCAGGTGGCACTACAGAAGAGAATCAGGGTGGAATTGGAGGACGGACCGATTGGGGCGTTGTCAAGGCTCGCTCAGAAGGGCACCGTGAGGGAGTACCAGCGATATTTTGAGCGGCTCATGAACATGTGCCTGCCGATGTCAGAGAAGATGTTATGTCTGATTTACAAGGGGGGACTGAAGCCGAAAATAAAGGTCGAGTTGTGAATGGAGGGGTACACTGATCTGATGGATCTGTATGACAAAGCAGCGACCGCCGAGGACAAATGTCGGCTACAGTGACGGGAGATGGGAGGAGGAAACCGGGCTCGCTTCGAGCAACCCAAGCCGCGCCAGGCGGGGACGACGGGGGGGTCGGGGCCACTGGTGGTGAGACAACTGATGAAGGAAGAACAAGACGAGTGGAGGGCGAAGGGACTTTGTTTTCGATGCAATCATAAGTACTTACTGGGGAATAAGGACACGGGTAAGCTGTGGTGTTTATTTTGTGAAGATGACGATGACAACTGGGAGGTCTTATCGGAGAATGGGGGAGTAGACTCGGTCGGAGAGGAAGAAGTCAAAGAACCACTCCAACTGAGCACCATATCACTCCATTCGGTAACCGGAGAAGAGATGACCAAACAGTTTAAGTTGTGGGGGGTCGACGAAGGACACAAGTGTTTGATCTTTGTGGACTCAGGAGCAACCCATAATTTCATAGATTCCTCCCTGATCTGAGAGTGGGGGAGTCTGACGCAACCAACACAAGAGATGCAGGTCGAGGTCGGTGGAGGAGGCATTCTACTCACTAAAGGATGGATTCCTCAGTGTCGGGTAAAGGTACATGGATTTGAACTGGAGGAAGAAGTGTATGTCTTGCCATTGGGCTGCAAACAACTCGTGTTGGGTTTAGGATGTCTGGAGAAATTAGGGCCGATCACTCAGGACTATAAGCAGAAGGAGATGTCCTTTGTAGTAAAAGGAGTCAAACATACTTTGAAGGGCTTAAAACCGTAGGGTTTGAAGGAGATGGAAGCTATTAAAGTTCACTCTGAGCTCCGTGGAGCATCGTGGGCCATGGTGCTTCAGTTTGAATCAAAAGGGAAAGGGGAGGAGGTAGTGGAAGGACAAAGGGAGATGGATGAGAAGATCAGGGCTGTATTGGAAGAATTCAGGTGAGTTTTCGAGACACCAGTGGGGTTACCACCACCACGATCCGTAGATCATCGAATCCCATTGAAGGAAGAAGGAAAAGCAGTAGCTGTACCCCCTTACCGATATGCATATTCTCAAAAGAATGAGATTGAGAAATAGGTGAGGGAGATGAGGAAACAAGGGCTAATTCGTCCAAGTAACAACCCTTTCTCGTCGCCTGTGCTGTTGGTGAAGAAACACGATGGATCCTGGCGATTTTGTGTGGATTACAGAGCTTTGAATAACCACACTATCAAAGATAATCATGCAATACCTATCATCGATGAGTTGCTGGATGAATTAACTGGAGCATGATGGTTTTCTAAGATGGACCTACGTTCGGGTTATCACCAAATTCGCGTGGAGGTAGGAGATATCCTGAAGACGGCATTCAGAACACATGAAGGACATTATGAATTCATAGTAATGCCGTTTGGATTAACGAATGCACCGGCAACTTTTCAACACCTCATGAATGAAATTTTTAGGCCTATGTTGCGGAGTTTTGTGCTAGTGTTCTTTGATGACATATTGGTGTACAACAAGATGATTGAGGAGCATGTAGTTCACTTGAAGCAAGTACTGGAGGTGTTACAGGAGCATCAACTATTTGCCAAAAGGATTAAATGTAGTTTTGCCGTCCAGGAGGTTCAGTATTTGGGGCACATTGTTTCAATCAAAGGAGTTCTGATGGAAGCAGGGAAGGTACAAGATGTGCAACAATGGCCGACTCCAAAAACTCTGAAACAACTACAGGGGTTCCTGGGATTAGCAGGGTATTACCGCAAGTTCATCAAAGGGTTTGCAGGCATTGTGTGACCTTTGACAAATTTACTGAAGAAGGACGCTTTTGTTTGGAGTGACAGGGCAGTAGAAGCTTTCACTCAATTGAAGGTAGCATTATCAACAGCTCCAGTGTTGGCCATGCCCGGTTTTACTCAACCTCTTACCATTGAGAGTGATGCATCAGGAGTGGGAATAGGTGGGGTGTTATCCCAGAATCAACACCCAATTGCATACTATAGCAGAGCACTGAAAGGGCGGCAACTCCATATGTCCACTTATGAAAACGAGTTCTTGGCGATGGTGGAGTGTGAGCAAAAATGGAGACCATACTTGCTGGGATAGGAGTTCATCATCAAGTCAGATCACCTCAGCCTAAAATACTTTTTAGAGCAGTGGATTCATACACCGACACAAGAGAAATAGTTGCATAAACTACTGGGGTACGCTTTTCGGGTTGAGTATAAGAAGGGCAGAACGAATCAAGCAGCAGATGCCCTGTCGCGGTGGGGTGAAGGAGCGGCATGGAATGGTCTGACGGTAGTAATTTAAAATTGGTTGGATGTGGCCAGAGAAGAATGTCAAACTATCCTAGAGCTAGTGTGAATGAGGGAGGAATGGGAGGCGCAGAAGCTAAACCCGAGGTTGTATAATTCCAGAGGGGGACTGATCTACTACAAGAACCAGTTGCTTCTAAGCAAGGAGTCCAAGCTGATCCCATTAGTGATGCAGGAGGGACATGATTCGAAGTCGGGAGGTCACTCCAGATTTGCAAAAACCTTACATCGGATAAGGCAGGACTTCTATTGGCAAGGAATGAAGAAGACCGTGAAAGAGTTGGTGCGCAATTGCGTCGTATGCCAGCAGAACAAATACAAAACCCATGTGCCAGGGGGACTATTACAGCCAATTGCTCCACCGCAGGCTATTTAGGAGGGTGTTTCAATGGATTTCATTGAAAGGCTACTGACGGTGAAAGGGAAATCAGTGATCATGGTTGTCGTTGATCGTTTTTCCAAATATGCCCATTTTACAGGAATCGGACATCCCTATACAGCGGTGGTAATTGTTGACCATTTCATTAGGGAGGTGGTGTGATTGCACGGGATACCGACGAGCATCGTTTCTGACTGGGATCCCATTTTTACCAGCAGATTCTGGGAGGAGTTGTTTCGTCAAAGTGGGACCAAGTTGTGCAGAAGCTTGGCTTACCACCCTCAATCAGATGGCCAAACTGAGGTTTTAAACAGGTGCCTGGAAACTTATCTCTGCTGTTTTTGCAATCAACAGCCGTGAGATTGGCTAAGATGGCTACCGTGGGCTGAGTATTGGTATAATACCTCTCAGCACTCTGCCCACGACTTTACCCCATTTGAAGTTGTGTATGGGAGGAAGCCACCTTCTCTGGTGCCACACGAGGTCGGAACAGCAGCCTCACCAGCTGTGGAAGAATTGCTAAAAGCATGAGATTGGATTATGAGAAGACTGAAGATAGGATTGGACAAAGCAAGGGAGAGAATGTAGAAGTAGGCAGATAAGAAGAGGAACAAACAGACATTTCAGGAAGGTGAGTGGGTCTGGTTAAAGCTCCAACCATATCGACAGCACACGGTGGTTCCCAGGAGTACTCAGAAAATGGCCGCCTGCTATTTCGCGCCATATCAAGTGGAGGCGAAGATAGGGTCGGTAGCATACCGCCTGGCTTTACCATCGGAAGCTCGAGTACATCCAGTATTCCACGTATCTCAGCTGAATCCCTTTCACGGTGAGGAGCCTGAGCTGCCACGATCACCTCCAAATTGGGATTGGGCTATGGCATCCAAGTTTCCGGATAAGGTTTTGGCGCGACGAATGGTGAAGGAGGGGCAGGCTGCCTCTTCTGAGGTGTTGGTCCAGTGGGTAAGCGAAACAGAGTCGGAGGCAACTTGGGAGAAATACGAAAAGCTGCGAGCCGCTTTCCCGTCCTGGTTGGCCATCACAGACGATGCCAATGCTTAAGAGGGAGGGAGTTGTTAGGGACCCACGTAGCTGAGTTGTCTAAGTGAACCTGTAATGGGCGAGTCTGAGTCTATAATAAAAGGTAGACAGCCAATCATGTGAGGTGAGAGTGTCACCCGCTTTCAGCCAGCCAATCATTGTTGTGACGTGGCATAAGTGTGATGCGGATGTCTTTGTCAGTAAGTGGCCAGAGCAGCCAGTTGATGAGAAATAAAAGATAACGACCTGTGGACCGAGCCAGGAATCTGGTATTGACCCCAGCTTCTTCCAACCTTCTCACCTGTTCTACCTGCTCTCCTCATCTCTTCTCTCCCGATCACCATAGGTTCAATCAGCCATTCTCCCTCTGTCTCCTCCATTCGAAGGAGCGCTCGACTGAATCCTAATAGGTCTCTGACAAGAGAAGCTCTACTCATAATCACATTGTTGGCTTGCCGTTTTGAACGTGATTGCATAAAATGATGTCGTCTGTCATGGTTTGATGCCAGAAACTCTAGGGTCCTGGCCCTATTTGCGCTTCATGCCTAGGTTAGGCGAGAATGACCTACAGTGTGAGTGTCGACTACTTTGATTCTATAATTCCAAATCACACGGGAACCCACCTTGAATCCATGATTTCGTGGGTCTTTCTTCATTCATCGGACTGGGTTAGGAGCAGGTGATGGAGATCGAGAATCCAGGGGACAGGTATGAGGGTTAGGCACCTACGAGGATGTTGATCTTTGTATAAGGATTCACCCATGAAGGGAGTCCCTATCATTTCTATTTCTCCTACAGTGGAGTGCGAAGGATGGCCCTATCTTTGTATAAGGATTCACCCATGAGTGTGTAATGCTTCTGAATCATAAGCTCCACCTGTTAACGCTGATATTTGGGAAATCTGAACGTGTAATCGTGATTTGCCTTGGTACCAAATGCTGCAATTTTGGGATTTGTATAGTTTAAATATGTGTGAGTATGTGATTCTCTACCTAGGATCTTCGGGCATTTTACACAGACCTTTGAGCCAAATATCGATTCTCATAGGGAGTGTGTAGCTAGATTGAATATTGCATAAGGAACAATATTAATACAAACTATAATCTTATGCGTAGGTGATATTAAACTTGGCTCAGACTTAGGTGACATTTTGTTGACTTACACATGACTGGAGGTATGTACTCCTCTCTATTATAATTGGGAATTATTATGACTAAATTTTTCTATAATGAGACATTTTTGAAATGCTTGCTCTTATTCATTTATTGGATAAATCTTATACTCTCAGTTGTGACTTATTGTTATTCTCATGAAATTATTATTATCATGTTGAATTGGGTCAATGACCCACCTTGATTGGTTATTATTCTTGGAAATACAAATGATTAATATAAACTGTCTTGCCACTCTATTTATGCATGTTAGATAATTCGACTAGTTTAACTATCGTAGATGCTTATGCGTAACTATTAGGGTGTGTCTACTTCTGCCCGAGGTGCGTCTTTCTACCTCTTTATATACAAGGGCGCGTCTACTTCCGCCTAGGGTGCATCTACTTCTGTCCAGGGTGCATCTACTTCTACCCATTTTACTTAGGCCATTGAAACAGTGGTGTCATGGCCCTACTATGGTTACTGTAGTCCAATATATCTACATGTGAACTATTATGATTGTTGTGCTATTGTGAATGGTTAATGGTAAGATGTGTTATTTCACTTGTTTATTTATATGCCTCATTCTTTTGAAAATTCATTCTCTTGTTACTTCTCCTTAAAGCTTACCTAATTTTTAATAGTCCCCTTTTGATGGGAACATCATACTTTACTTTTGAAATAAATAATGCCCCAGTTAATTTTCTAATGTACATACTCAGCTTTTGCTGACTTATACTCTTTTGTTTCCAATTTTTTTGGGTGTTCCCTCCACCCAAATTTAGGTGCTTTGTAGGGCAAAGACGCATGATGTTTATGAGCTCATTGGTGAATATAAGGATAGTTTGAAACAACCTTGTTACCCTCTGCATATGGGCTTGTGTGTATATAGATGTAACATTTTCAATTTATGTACCACCTTAGAGTGAGAAAGTGTGTGCATGGGCATATTTTGTAACTTTATAAATAGTTATGTTTTCCGCTACTAAAATATTTCTTGGCTTATGTTTTTTCCATTGAGTGGGCCCTCTACTAGGTCCCACTCTTTAAAATTTATTTGATCAAATGAAATAAAAATGTAATAAATAGATTAAGACATTAAATGGATTTATTAGGTACTTAGCTTACAAGTAATAAAATAAAATACCAACATTTTGAATAAGGGAAATTAAGGTTTAAAAATGATTTCTCATATCTAGTTTAGCCTATAGGTCAAATTTCATGTCTATAATACATTATTCACCCTCCCATTTAATTGATTAAATTTTGATGCATAATTATGCATTAAAATTACATTTCAACCTAAGGTTGTGTTTCATCAAATCAAATGAAATGTAAAACCCTCATTCTCCTCTCTTCACGTGCTCCACGCATTTAAAGTAGGTGTTTGGAGATACGAGGTGTTTCTTCATGTACCTCCTCTACTTCTATTCCTTTGTCCTCCTCTTTGTCCAAATTCTTCCATGTCGCCCTTCCCTCTCCCCTCTACTCTTTGGAAAACCATGGATGCATCCCTACATTCTACCTCCATGGTCCGCCACCCATTTTTACAGAGCATCTATGTAGGCTCTAGTAGTCCCTAGTGCATGGTCACCTATGCCTCCTCTTCATTCCTTCCCCCATTTCAAGACTAAACCACTAGGAATGCCACCACTGATTGTGTGCAAGATAAGCGTTCCCACCTACATAAACAACTTATATACCACTACTTTCTGTTGCATGTAACTCTGCCACCACCATGCCATGTCTTAAGTCCTTTGTCTAGACCATATGCAAACAAAAGAGACTTTCTTACTCGATTTGCATTCCTCCCAACTAGAAACAAATACCTAAAATGTATCCTTTAACTCCTCTCATATCAAAGCTCGTATAATAAAAATACCAGTCAAAGAACTCCCAACATGTGCACCTTCTCATCCACATAACATCTAAAACCATGAACACCTCAAATCCTTTGTCTCCTCCCTTTACACATATACCAACAACCTAGTACGAAAATCTACTATCAATGATACGAGAATAAGAACATATACTAATCATGCCTTGGGATCTTGTTGATATTTGTCTTGTCGTAGATTGTTTTACATTCTTATCCTAATCTAGAGTTAAGTTACCAAAGACATGGTTGGTCTGATTGTAAAGAGGGTGACAAGGTGTTCATGTTACTATCTTGTTGTATATCAATCAGGAACACAATCACTGTGGAAGTTATTTACCTATAAGTATTCATGTCATTTTCCATGGGTTTTGTTTTAGAAAATATAATATAAATATATGTTATATATTGTAGACAATAATATTAACATCTATATACATAACCTAACTATACCACAACTTTAACTATTTAATTAGCTTATCTATCTATCTTAGGGTATTAAACATATCAGTTCAGTAATGAAAGTAACTAATACACACATAACATTTAGTAACATGAGACTAGTCTACAATGATGATTTATAGAATTGATATTAAATAGAAGATGTTGTATAAAACATGGGTACATGATAATAAACTATTCAACAAATTTCCCAAATGTTAATTGTATATATTACCGAGTTTGAGATTTAGAGTCATCAATGATTGTATAAAATTACTGATGTTATCCCTTTACAAGAGCTAAAACCCTATGTATGTATATATTTATATACATACATGTGTGTATATATAAATGCATATATATAAATATGTATATATATGTGTGTGTATATACATACAAATAATGTAAATGTATGTATATAAGTTTTTGTATACATACATGTAGCCGACTATATATTTGTATATTCTATACAAATGTAGTCGATCCTAAGCCCCTGTAAGGGAGGAGGGTTTGTGGTAGGTTGACAGACATCCATTAAACTTTGTCACCTTTTTATGACATGGATTCTTATAGAAATTTTGATGAAGCGTCCCTACCTAGAGACGTGTTGCATCAGTACCTGGATGTAGAGTTAAATATGCAAGGGGTTTCAACACAACAACCCCCGATTGTATTTAAAGAAAAGCAAGGGTTTCCACACCTTGGACGGATGTGGGTAAAGAAGCTAGTCTTACTGCATCATTGCCAGGATGTAGTGAAAAATATGCAAGGGAAATCTTTTTTAAGGATAAGTAAAAAAGCAAGTTCATCAAAAATGATTAGAATGAGATCTTGGAATATTGGCTCTTTGAAAGAAAAGTCTTTGGAGATAGTAGATACCATGATAAGAAGAAAAGTTAAATTATTTACTTTTAGGAAATGAAATGGATAGAGGAAAGATGTAGAGAGATTGGAGACACAAGGTATAAGATTTGGTATATAGGTATTAACAAACATAGAAATAGAGTTGAAATTATTGTTGATAAGATGTTGAAAGATGACATTGTGAAGATAACACAGATGGGTGATATAATCATAGCTACCAAGGTTGTTCTTGGGGATAAAGATTTTTAATATTATTAGTGCCCATGGTCCCCAAGTGGACCTTAGTGAGGAGGTAAAGAAGGATTTTTAGTATAACATGGATGAACTGATGCAAAGAACATCGATAGAGGAGAAGATCATTATTGGGAGTGACTTAAATGGCCATGTGGGGAGTGGCAGTGTTGGATATGAGAGAGTGCATGAAGGTTTTGGATATGGAAACATAAACGGAGAAGGAGAGAGGATTTTAGATTTTGCATTTTCTTATGATATGATCTTAGAAAATACACATTTCAAGAAAAGAGATTCTCATATTATTACTTTCAACAGTGGGCACAATTGTACCTAAATTGATTACTTCCTTACAAGATGACTAGATCAAAAAGTATGCAAAGATTGTGAAGTGATCCCTGGACAGGAACTCACCACCCAACATAGACTGATGGTTTTGGATGTAATCATGAAGATCAAGCCAATATAGAAGGATCAAGTGGTGGAATCTTAAAGGAGAAAAGAAATTTACATTTTATGATAAACTTATCAAGGAGAGAACTTGAAACTTGGAGAATGATGTTACCTCTATGTGGCAAAGTATGAGCTCCTGTATAACAAAAGTTTCCAAAGAGGTTTTGGCAGAGTCCAGAGGGTGTGGGACTCTATAGAAAGAGACTTGGTGGTGGAATGTCGAAGTATAGAAGGATATTAAACTCAAAAGGAAGATCTAGAGGAGCTTGCCAAAATCTAGATATGATGGCAACTTTTCAAAAATACAAACATGCAAAGAACAATGGTAGAAAGGTAGTTCAAGAGGTAAGGTCCAGATACTTTGATGAGATACATAAGAATTGGACACTAGAGAAGGGGGAAAAGATATTTTTAAAATGACTTGTATAAGAAAAAGAAAAATAAGAGACTTGAGTCAAGTAAAGTGCATAAAGGATGAAGATGGCAAAGTGTTGGGGAAGGATGATGATATAAATAACCAATCGAGAAACTGCTTCCATACACTTTCTAATGGAAATACTGGGAACAAAGTAAGAGACTCGAGTGACATGAATGTCAGAAATATCACTTATACACGACGAGTTTCACTATCTAAGGTGCATATGGTAATCCTATTGATGTATAAAATATTATGGGGGATGAAGAAGCTATGTGGTTAACAATTATCTTTGAGAAGATTATGAAGACAAAGAAGATGCTAGATGAATGAAGAAATAGTAATATAGTTTTGATCTACAAGAACAAAGGAGATGTTCATAGATGCACAAAATACAAAGGTATCAAGTTGATGAATTACAATATGAAGCTCTGGAAGAGGATTATTGATAAAAGGCTAAGATCAATAACATAGATATCAACCAACCCGTTTGGTTTTATAGCCCAAAAGATCCTACAACATATGCTATTTTTCTACTAAGGACGCTTATGGAGAAGTACATAGAAAACAAAGAGGTCTTCATATGGTGTTTATTGATCTGATAAAGGCCTATGATCGAGTACCTAGGAAAGTGTTATGGAGGGTTTTGCATAAAAGGGTGTGCATATCCAATATACTGACCTGATTAGAATCATGTATGTTGACTCAACAAAAGTGTTAGGACTCCTAGAGAATAGACACACACTTTTCCCATAATTGTTGAGGTACATCAAGGACTAACACTCAACCCATATCTATTTGTTCTTGTTATGGATGAGTTGACAATGCATGTTCAAGATAATATCCCTTGTTGTATGTTATTTGTTGATAATATTGTGTTGATTGATGAAAGAAAAGAAATATTAAATGATTAAGTTGAACTTTGGAGAAATGCAGTGTAATCTATCAGATTCATAATCAATAGAAGAAAATCCAAATATATGCATTGCAATTTTAGCCAATCTAGAATTGTGAATGGTGGAGTGAAGTTGGATGGAACGAATGTACCAATATATGATAAGTTTTGCTACTTGGGTTCTATTATTGGAAAGGAGGGTGAGGTCCAAAATCATGTCGATCACATGATCAAAGTAGGATGGTTGAAGTGGAGGAGTGAAACTATAGTAATATGTGACCAAAAGATCCCTCTCTCGTTAAAAAGTAAGTTTCACAAAACAGCTGCACTTGCCAGCCATGCTATATGTTATTGAATGTTGGACAGTGAAGAAACAAGGTCTCAATAAGATGTATGTGGATGAAATGTGTATGCTAAGATGAATGTGTGAGAAGACAAGAAAAGATCATTTGAGGAATGACTATATCAGGATCAAGGTGGGGTTGTAAGCATCGAGGACAAGTTGCATGAAGGTTGTATAAGATGGTATGGACATGTGCAGCGCAGACCGACAAATGAACCTATTTGAAGTTGAATTATTGAGTCAAGAATAATTAAAAGAAGCATAGATAAACCTAAATTAACTTGAAAAGAGCTTATAAAAAAAGAGATTTGGAATCTTTACATCTTGTTTAGAGTACGTCCCAATACAGAGCTAATTGGAAAAGAAGGATCCATATGGCTGAAACCAACATGGTTGGGATTGAGGCGTAGATGATGATGATGAATGCATATATATATATATATATATATATATATATATATATATATATATATATATATATATATATATATATATATATATATATATATATATATATATATATATATGTATTTGTATATACATATATGTTAAGATGATAATTATCAATATATATGGATCCAAGTAGCACACCTATCAAGATTGATCGATTTTGAATAACAGGTAACGTTGAACATGTATAAGTATGTAATTTTTTGACATACTTATGGATGACAAGTCAGTTAGGTCTATATTGAAATCTATTTTTGTTTATTTATATATTAGATACTTGTATTGATGGCATATTCAAGAAAAACTATAAAATGTGCATGCACACCAACATGCGTGTTAAATATTATGTTAGGAATAAATATAGCCTCATTGTTGTAGAGCGAGAATGATATTACAAGAGATGAGTTGGAAGATTTCATATTATTATCCAAAATTACCTGAAATAATACATGTTCATTGTTGTATCCCATTTCTTATACATTGGGTAATGGAGTTTTTTTTTCTAATTTACCCTTGTAATGTTAAACTTTTATTCCTCCTTGCCCCATGGCTCGAGATCCTATGGTGTCTCGACTCTACAATAGACAACTTAATCTATAATGCACGCAATTTCATAATTGATGAATTTTTTATGGAAATAACTTAAAATGATTATATTGATATCATTTTTTTCTATTACCCTTTGAAATATATCATGTTGAACTTACAAATATGATCACAGTCCCGTCATGCATGGAAGCACCCCTTATTGTACCTTACATATCATATAATGCCTAAATGGTTTTATTTATGCACATACTTACTACTTATGCATAAAATTCGTTTTCTATTCTGGGTGCTTTACCCAAATGATCCAAGTGTAGGTACTATAGAAGATGAAGATTCTGAAGGACCTTAAAACATGGACTTTGAACGACAAGGTTGTTAGTTGCACTGGTCCTTTGTTACTCTTAGATGTACCCTTGATTGTTTGTAGTACTACCTTATAAGGTGAGGAATATTGAATAAGAATAATGTTGAATACGTTAATTCTTATGTTGTTACAAATGAAGATGTTTGATATATGATACTTGACAAATGAAATTTCATCTTTTCTATAATACATATCAGTGTATTTAGATTGGATGGGTTCATTACTCAATTAAATATGGAATGTATCGTCTCTCTCGTCTCATTCCTTACACAAATGACCATTCATAAAAAAAAAATCTTACTTTCAAATTCATTCTCACTAATTTAGCCCTATCAAAAAAATCTAATATTGTATGGCATAAATAAATCCACAAGTTTAGTATATATCTAAGTAATCAAAATCTATTCCTCATTATTTTTTCACACATATATAAAAAGAATGACCTCTCATTTTAGTAATGTATTGTCTTGAAGTGTCAGACCTTGTTTACGCGTGACATATGATGAATAAGGAAGTATGTTTGAGAATGTCGTGCATTTGTATGTTGGGGTTGCCTGTAGAAGTGGCGTTTACAACCATGGTAAAGGTCAATGTGTCTTTTATTCTCTCTTTTGGTCACCGTACTTTGAGATCAGTGTTATACAGCAGTACACATTTAGACCAGACCAAAAAGGTTTGAATTGGGCAGAATTATGTATAAGGAAAAATCTTAAACTGAGAACTGACCTGAATCAGAATCATATATTAGTTTGATTAGTTATTTAATTTTACAAAAAAAAATGTTATGAGAAAATATAGATATGTATACAAAGTAATTCTTTAGGACGTTTGATGCATGTGCCACTTCAGATAAATCCCATGTGTAGATTCCTATTCATAAACCATCATAGTGGCTAAGAAATATATTTTTTGTAACCATTATTGCATATAAAAATAATTTTTATCTTAATGTAATAAACACCATTTCATATAACATATCAGTATATCTATGTGACTTCATATCATGTTGTGGTCCAACAAATTTGTATTTTCATGAGTCAAGTATTAATATTTTGAACAAGTCATATAGTAGCCGTAACTTCTAGAATTGATCATTGTGTCACCTAGTCTTTAGCACTCTACATGAATATAAATGTTTTGAAAACTTTTATTCTCTTGAAATTCGTACATGTAAATAAATTATTTTATGTTATCCAGCCTACTCAATTTATATCGGTTTACGGGAAAATATACGCAAAATCGGGAAACCGAGAGAGGGGGTGCATTCAAGCTGCAGTGGACACAACCACCTCCTCAACATCAAATATGATTTGCTTAAGCTGCATTGTGCGAGATGAACGTGGACACTGGATTACATGAGGAGCTGAATGCGAGAATATGACGATTTCGCAGCGGAAGAATAAGAAACGAGAAACAATCACACAACTAAAACACAGGATTTACGTAGTTCGGTCGAAATGACATACGTCCACGGGAGGGGGCGAGATTTTTACTATTTCAGAGAAAAGATTACAAAGGGACACCCTGTGTACGGCGACAGCCGTCAAAGAAGAATACATGATGATTGCCGAACCCTAACAACGGTGTACATATATATAGATACAGAAAGAGTAATCGGATTCCTAATCGGATCCGAAATCCAAGTCGTACCATACCGTGGGGGGCTTCCCCCCCCCCCCGCACCCCTTGGCATTGGCGGGCTAAGGCCCACACAATGTCCCATAAACGGGTCGGCGCAGATCTATTTAATTTTCTAAATCGGATATGCAGTCGGATCAGGACATTACTTCGAGTCACATAACAGTAGGCATGGGGGTTGTGATCCTTTGGAAGGAGAACTCCTTGCGATACTTAAAGGTCTGCAGACTCTGGCAGAACAGACACAAGGAGAATGAGAGCTGATCACAGACTCAGAACTAACGGTCGACTTTATCTCAGGCAGAGCACAATGACCTTCCACTTACAGATCTATTATTCAAAGAATCCAAACCTGGCAGGTGAATTCTCAAAGAGTAAGCATATGAAAAGTAGGAAGGGATGCTAATAGAGCAGCGGACAAGCTTGCAAAATGATTCTTGAAGGAACCAGGTGACAATCTCCAATTCATAGAATGCCCAAATACAGTGAAGGAGGAGCTAACTAAAGACATGAGGAGTATCAAAGTTACTGCTAGTGTGTATGATGTTAGTTTGGATAAAAAATATTTACATCGGTTTACAAGGATTTTGGACCGGACGAATCAGACTGAGAACTTCCATCAAAATGATAGAAAAAATCTTAAACCAAATCTAAGAAATTCAATCCAATTCATCGGTCATGTCCAATCATTAATGACTTGCTAAATTAAACACAAATATGTTAATATGAAATTGAAATATCTAATGTGTATTAAAACATTTCAGCCCGTCCTAGTGAGGCCATAACCTCTGCACCGCCTCTTGGCAGCTCGGCCAATGTCACCAAAACAATACTTCCTGAATATACCCACTCACAAGAAGCATACAAACAGGAAAACTGAAGTGAGTGAGAAAGTCACAATGATATTATTCTCTCTCTCTAACACATTTCTTTCTTTTAGGAGCGGGTCGTTCTTTGGCTTATGAAGTACAGTAAATGTGCCACGTAGATGGAAAGCTCGGGTATGGTCCATACCAAATGGTTTGGGTGGTAAATCAAGTGATGCTTCTCCGTATCGTTTCGAACCCGGGTCCCTTCATTGATGACCAACATAATTTTCCAACCAGGCTATTCCCTCGTTGGTTATATATATATATATATATATATATATATATATATATATATATATATATAGGCCCATCTTTATTGTCCGTGTGGGTAGCTACCCGCCCACCATTTCGGTTACTTTTTTTCAAGTTGGTTACTTTTGACATGTAGATGGTTACTTTACCTTGCAAACTGGTAAGTTTGGTGCATAGATAGTTACGTTTGCAACAGCAGATTTCAAAACACGGATACATATATATCTACTGTATATTTTGTACAGAGTTACTTTTTTAGTCGCATAGTTACTTTTTGATCAATATAGTTACTTTTTTGATAGCAGGGTTACTTTTCTGACCAGAATAGTTACTTTTTTGGCTGCCGGGTAGCAAAATCCAGGCTACCCGTGCGGGCAATGAATGAACGCCATATATATATATATAAATATAAATATATAAATATATATATATATATGAGTAAGAATTTGTTGCCCGGCGGGTAGCATTGGGCAAGTTACCCGGCAGCAGTGCGCGGTGGCATTGCCCCATAATTACTTCAAAAAAAAACAAAACAGGCAGAAAGCATTCGAACGCGAAAAATCCAAAACCCTCGCACTGCCCTCGCTCAGACCGTCGCTCTGCCCTCCCTCTGCCATCGCTCTGTCTCTCGTGCAAAAATCACTGGCGACCAAATCACCGCAACAACCTCCATCCCCAACTCCTCCGTCTCTACTTTCTCCTCCATCTCCATCATCTTCGATTCCATATCTCGTTGCATCTCAATTCCGAAGCAGTTACCTCTTCCGAGATGACGAGAACAAAGAAAGCATAAAGGAAGACCTCGACAATGCCGCCGTGGAGAAAGAATCTACGGCCAGTGATTCAAGAAGACGAAGACTTCGAAATGTAACCCCATCAGGCCGAGGAGAAGATGGCCAAAGAACCAGAGGAAGCGGCGGTCGCGGAACCACATACTACCCTGAAAGGGGATACAGAAGGGGCTACGATGCCCAAGGCAACAGATGTAGCAGAGAAAGAAGCAGTTGCGGAAAAGAAGATGAAAAAAGGGGATGCGAACATGGGTGAAACAGGACAAGAAGAGGCTGCGAAAGGGGAGAAGGAGGTTGCTTCTGCGACTCCTCAGTCAAAAATGAAAAGGAAGAAAAGAGGGGTTGCATATCCCCTTACGAGTAAACCGTAAGAGAAAAGAGTAAAATGAAGTAAGATGGGTACGACTGAGAAATAAGGCAAAGGAGATACCGAGACTGGCAAACCTCGGCGTGACAAAGTGGAGAGCGAAGAACGACAAGGTAATTTGTGATAGTATGTGCATTACAAACGAGAAACAAAAAGATTTCGTATAGAAAATAACAATGCATGTTAAAAGAGTAACTATTATAAGAAGTAGAGTAACTACACGATACCAAGAGTAACTGATATAGAACATTCGAGTAACTATACAACATCCTAGAGTAACTGGAGTAAATGTTGGAGTAACTATTATAGAACAAAGAGTAATTCACACACTTTACATAGCAGTTTGACATATGAAAACATATTGTTAAGCTAAAAAAGACTAAAAATTTAGAGTAACTTCATTCGTATGCAGGAAAAGAAAGGGAAGGGAAAGGGAAGACCGGAGAAACTAAGGATACAGAGAAGGCTGCTGACGAGATAGTAGAAGAGGAAATAAGGAGGAAGAAAGAAAAGGGAAAGGAAAAGGCTACCTATGAGGGAGAAAAAGAGGAGAGAATTAAGAGGACAGAAAAGGAGAAAGGAAAGATAGCCGAAGGTAATATTGAATGGATTTATAAATTTATTAAATTGTTGTTACTATCATATGACACTTACTTGTACTTTATTAACATTGATGTTACAAGAATAAACAGTTAGCATTAAAAATATTATCAACCTACCACGTGGATTGAAATGTGAAAAATTGAAGAGTAACTTGACTGAGTAACAAGTAATGCTCAAAAAAAAGAAAACTAAGAGTAACTTTTCATATGTTTGCAGTGGGGATAAAGAGGTTGCACCACAGGTGTTACCTAAAGAGCTACATCACCGCTAGCCAGAGCATGGTGTTTACAAGTAATCAACTAAGAATGATGAGGGCGACGACATTTGCAAACATGATAAAAATGTTGAATCTTATGGTTGATGTATGCCTCTTGGAGGATTTGATAGACAGATATGTGGATGGTGACATGTTTTTGCTGGCCAGAGGGGTGGAAAGAAGGATGACGGTTGAGGATGTAGGGGTAATTATAGGTATCCCAAGCAGAGGTATGGACATCATACCTAGGAAAAATTCTGAGATTGTGAGATCAATATGGCAACAATTTGACAGGGAAATAGGTAAACAAGGAAATGAAGGGGAGACCTCTAAGAGGTTGAGGGAAAAGGATGTCCTGCACAAGGACAACTTAGCAAAGCTTTGGCAAGAATTTGTAAGGACTGACGATCCAGCAGACTACCAGAACATGTGTCGTGCGTGGATGTTGCACCTGCTGAAAACATTCCTACTCCTAGACACCAGCTATTGCACACCAATCTACATAATGCACTACCAAGACGATGTTACTGAAACGACGCAGATGAATTGGGCAAAGCTGGTGCATGGGAATATCTTCAGGAATATGAAGATGCTGAAGCAGAATGTCCAGCTGAGGAGGAAAGGGGAGAAAGGGAAAACCACCCTCTACACAATAGGGTGTGTGATGTGCCTATGTGTAAGTGAACGAAATTATCTTCATCTACAAAATTGTTACAATGATGACTATGGGGGGCAGTTACATATGCATTGAATTTTCTCTCTATTTAAATGTAGGTTTGGGCATATGAGATGACGAACATGGCAAAGCCAACGTTCCTCGATGCAAAGCCAAGGATAAAGAAGTGGGTTGCGCCGGTCGAGAAGTTGATGGATTTAGGGGTTGTGCACCCTAAGGATGTAAGAATATTTCTTATTTGTTATGAAAGCTAATATACAACATAATCATACAAGTTTGCATTGTTAAATATTATTTTTGATTTTTTTATGGACATGTTTGTGAAAGTATGAAGATAGACCAGGGGGATTACTGGCGAGCTTCAAGAACAATGAAAGACATGCCCTACTACCTTGCGGAGAAAAGGGCGAAAAGTAAGCAAACGCCAAACAAGGCGCCAGCAAAGCGGGTCATCCGAAAAGGAGTGCCTACTGATGACTCCAACCTGGAGAGAATAATTCACATACTCCAGGAGGAGCTAAAGATGCAGAAGGAGATCTGCACGAAAATAGTTGTTGAGGAATTCACTGAAATGCAGAGAGAGAAGAAACGGCTAGAAAACAGAATAGTCGAGCTGGAAGAGGAGAATAGAAATCTGAGGAGAAAATTCGGAGATGAAGGTGACAAATCACAGTCACCTGTCGGTGGATTCGAACAATTTGCTGAGAGGTTCACATCGGGGAATGTTCAAGAACCCAAAGACAGTTCAGATGTTCTACCCGAGAAGGATGTCGATACGATGAGCAAAGTAGAGAAGGAAGGTATGGATAAGGACGACACGCCGAGGAAGCGAGGCAGGCTGAGCCTCAGAAGAAAATATGTGGAAAATAATGACTCAGAAGATGAGAATGATGGGAAGAAAAATGGTGATGAGGAGGAGAAGAAAGAAAAATCAGCTAAAGGTTTGGACCATGGAAAGTCTGCACGAGATGCAGAAGAAAAGAGCAATGAAGAAACAGGTGAACAACATGAGAATATAATCGAAGAAGAAGGGTAGAAGTAGGATCCTAGAAAAAAGTTATCAAAGATAGAACAGCAAATCATAGGCAGCATCGAGAAGAACGTGAAGAAGAGGAGGGAGGAAAAGGTAAGGTTGCATCTCCTTTAAAGCATATCAATACTTGAGTAACTGTGTAAATACACTAGAGTAATTGTATGATATTATTGAGTAACTATAGTAATATAAAGAGTAACTCTATGATAGTCTAGAGTAACGCTATGAATTAGAAGAGTAACTGTAGGAACATAAAGAGTAACTATACAATGGTCTATATTAACCGTACGACATATCAGCATAGTGTAACTAGTGGAAAATGAAGATTGATTCTAACATGAAGTGCTCTTTTGTTGTTGACAGCACAAGCTATCAAACTTCATTGCTTTTGAGCATTTCAAAACAAAACAAACCAGGGAAATTGTCCACCACTTCTTTGACAATATAGAAGAATTGTAAGAAAATTTGTTATTTTGTCAAGTGTACACATATAAAACATCGCTTATTCAATATCTAAAACTAATATGTATAACATCTATAAAAATGATTGGCAGGTCAAAACAAGAATGGAGATTCAGTGATGACACTTGGTGTACGGGGAAGGACCCCGCCACCCTACTGTACAAAGATCAAATGACGCAATCACCAATAAGAAACAAATAAATAGTAGTATAACTCTTTGAAAGCTTGTGGCTTTTTTTCTAAACAAAGAAAGCTTGTGGTTTTTTTTCAGGTTATGGACTGCTTTGTACAGATGCTCAAAGCTACCACAAGAAAAAGGAGGAAGCAGGGTCTATCATGGCACTGCTTGAGCACATATGCTCCGGTAAGAAGAACAAAATTGGTATACAAAATTACATCTAAAATACAAAAATATATACACAAAATTGAAACTTACAGATGTGAATTTGCATTTGCAGCAGAAGCTGGCGTTTGATGTTGAAAACATAACCATGGAATAGATCGACATGCTATCTCCACTATTCAACATCCCGATGAAATATTGGGACACAATGGACTCGGTGTTCACCATATTGAACAACGACAACCACTGGCACTTATATGAGGCAAGTTTTAGGGATGGAGCACACCGGTCTTATAACTCAATGAGTGGAAATAGCAAGTCGAAAAAGGAATTCCTTAGATGGGTAAGCGATCTATAAAAAGTAACTCTATTTGTAGTGGATTAACATGGTTAATGTTTGTTGATTGATGATTAATAAGAGTTGTATATTTTTAATGCAGGTGGGTATTGTGCACGGATTCTTCAGGGGGGCAGAAAAAGGAGACCAACTGTCACAGTGGGGACGGGAGTACCCGTTGTGTCCCCAACAGGAAGAAGACTCACTTGACTGTGGGATCTTCATCATGAAGTACCTAGAATGCCTAGTAAATGGAAAACGCATGGACTTCACCTGCAAGGACATGCCGGCCATAAGGGTTGATATTTTTCAGAGAATGATGGTGAGGGGGGAGTTGCAACCTGTACAAGCACATCAAAAAGATAACAATGAAGACATAAAAAAGGCCCATCTGAGGAGAACAAGGAAGGAAGAGATGAATGTCAGAAGTAGCAAGAAGAAGAGAAGACAGAAGCACCAGATGAAGAGAAGAGCACGGAAGAAGAGGTTGTTTCAAGCCTAGATAAATGGTTGAATTTTAGCTGAAATAGTAAATTATTAATTGAAATGTAAAACTTGAACAGTTTGCTTTTGGAATTTTTACGTGCAACCACTATGAGATACATTTACTTGTGTGCTGTGAAAAGCCTGAAAATTACATTTTTTATCTAAATCATATTGCAAATACGAGTATTTCTGGGTTTAATATATAGTGTTTTGTGCTTTGAATTTTGTGTTCTTGATTGTAAAACTGCTGTGGTTTTGTATGGAGATATATACTTGAGATATATAGCGTTGTGTTCTTTGAATTCTGTGGTTTACAGTAGAAAAAACTGACATTTCGTGAGTAATCTTCAGTTACTCACAGGGTTTTTTTAGTTACTCACAGAGTTTTTTTAGTTACTCGTAGGGTTTTTTTAGTTACTCGCAGGGTTTTTCAATAACCTTCAAAAATACAACAGGAAAATCTTGTAAAGTAACTCTACTAGTATGAGAGCAAGTGTTCGATTCCGGAAAAAGGTAATTGTATCAGCACTAAGAGTAATAGTAGGAGCACAACGAGTAACTATGACAACACTATGAGTAATTGTGACAATATAAAAAGCAACTCTAGCGTTCAAAAAGTAACTTTTGTTCTTTGCAAAGTGACTCTTGTGGAAATACTCCCCAGTCCCTCCACCACCAACCCATCCCTCCCCACGAGGCCTGCTATTCTTTTTTTCCCTTATCTCAGGTATGTCCAGCAAAAAAGTAACTTGTGTGATGTATAACGTAACTTATTAAATCGGGAAAGTAACTCGTCCAACAAAAAAGTAACTTGTCTGATGTATAACGTAACTTATTGAATCAGGAAAGTAACTCATCCAACAAAAAAGTAACTTGTGTGATATATAACATAACTTATTGAATCGGAAAAGTAACACAACAAATGAAAAAGTAACTATGTAAATTACAGCGTAACTATCAAAAGTACTTGTTAAGTTTTTTTTGGTGAAAGCATCATATCTCCCAAACAAAACGTTTGATTTAGATAGAAATAGTAACTCTGAGGTGCAAAAAGTAACCTTCGAAAATTTGTAACTTATCAAAAATAGTAGAATGTCTGTAAACTCTACTGTGCATATTTGCAACACCAAGAAAAGTAACTTATCAAACACAGTAGAATGTCTGCAAACTCTACTGTGCATCTTTGCAACACCAAGAAAAGTAACTTATCAAACACAGTAGAATGTCTGCAAACTCTACTGTGCATCTTTGCAACACCAAAAGCACAGATCACTGCTACCCTCATTTCTCCCTTTCAACCAGAGCTCTCATTTCTCCCTTTCACCAAGTGCTCTCATCTCACCCTTTCACTCACTTTCGAACAACCTACCTTCTTTGCAGCCTACCTTCTTCACAACCTACCTTCTTCACAACCTACCTTCTTCTACCATTACTAGTTTTCTCACAGCTCTCAACACAGCCTACCATGGAGCCATTCATCCAGCCCATGAACTACACCCTTGACGACAAGACAATGGAATCCATTCAACTTCCTATCGAATGGAAATATCTCCATTTTCACATTAAACCAGGCAACACCACCTTCCATATCGGAAACCAGACATTTCAGATCACCCTTATTCAGAATGAAAATGGATCACTTTCAACTGGTAGGGGCTGGAAAAGGATGATCGCACAACTCAAGATTCACAAAGATTGGATCATCTTCCTCAAGCCAACTGATCACTAGACTATTACAACATAGATCACATATCATTTCTTAGAAACACCAACTGACCTTCTACCGCTCTTCAGAATGCCTGGTGAAGCAGTATTCTCTGGAACGGATGACTCTGTAGATCAGTTGTTTGTTAGGGACAAATACCAAGCACCGCCGAGATTTTCTATAAATTCTTTACAGGTTGACTCATCTACAATAGCTGAGACCTCAACATCCGCAGAAGACATTGCTTCTTCTTTTGTCCATCCTTCCTCTCATAAATAGGTATGCACCACCGCCCTTTTATCCTTTCCTTTTGGTCGATAATCTTCCCCATCACCACCTATACAGCCCCCCAACCATCCTAGTCTAAAAATCGTGGTTGACTCATGGATAAATCCTTTACAAGTTGACTCATCTACAATAGGAATTTGTGTGGCCAGAAGTTTTAATGATTATGAAGTTGCTATTTTAGTTTGTTGTGTCTGCTTTGCAATGGAGTAAATAGTGTGTATGATAGATCTCATCATGGATGGATTTGACCCCCTGAGTTCTTTGGTTTTTATGTTCATTTGATGGACCGCCCTTATATCTGATTTGGTTGTACTTTTTTGTATTGTTTTTTCCAAAGAGTATGTATAATATATAACATTTTATGCTTTGAATGATGTGTTCCAGAGACTATGTATAATATATATCATTTGTTCCAGAGACTATATATATTTAGAAGAACACTAAGAGTAACTTTGATAGTATACAAAAGTAACCATATGATTCAAATGAGTAACCCACATACTTTGTAAGAGTACCTCTAAAAAAAGAGAGGTAATCCATGAGGTAACTATGACAGCACTAAGGAGTAACTGAGAGAACACTAAGAGTAACTCTGATAGCACTGAGAGTAACTCTGATAGCACTGAGAGTAACTGAGAGAACATTGAGAGTATATGTGACAGCACTAAGGAGTAACTGAGAGAACACTTAGAGTAACTCTGATACCAATGAGAGTAACTATGATAGCATTGAGAGTAACTGAGAGAACACTGAGAGTATCTGTGACAATATAAAAAGTAACTCCAGTGACCAGAAAGTAACTCTTGAGGATGAAGGTTTGTCAAAAACATGAAACCAGTGTATGTGAACCACATAGTAGCAAAAACTGACATTTCATGAGTACACTGAACAAAACATGAAAAAAACTGTACTAATCCAAAAATGTATGTATTTCAAAAGAAAAGAGTATCCAATGCACACAAAGATAAAACAAAAAATATTCTACAAAAGAGTAACATCTGATAAGAACATATTCTTTGTAGCATATTCAAAGTGTACATATAGCTGGAGGATCTCAACGTAACACATAGATACATTACAAAACACAAAAGTAAAAATACATGGAGGGTTACAAAATCACTTTCACAAAAACTGCAGACAAAAAGAACAACCCATTACAGATTTGAATATCCCTCACTCACGCACTAATCAACTACAAACTCCACTAAAAAACGTTCAACATCAACAGACCACACGATCGGCAACAGAGATAATCATTGAATAGCAAATACCAACAACACATAGTCCAGAAGAGGAAT
Source organism: Alisma plantago-aquatica (assembly GCA_963693085.1). NCBI lineage: Eukaryota > Viridiplantae > Streptophyta > Magnoliopsida > Alismatales > Alismataceae > Alisma > Alisma plantago-aquatica. Next base: position 247,416,639 of record OY856411.1, read on the forward strand.
GGACTACTTCTTCATAGGGAAGTTCCTGCTGTCATGGTTGACCCCAAACTCTAAGAAATTCTTGCACTACCTCTTTCTCTTAGACTGGGCAATCTCAACTCGAGATTTAACCTCACATCGATCGATCTAGGTCTCCCCTTAGTTTTGCAACTACTAGGTATATGGACCTTGACAGTAGAAGAGGAAGTTGTATTAGAAGCGGTTACACCAGTTCCTGCACCAGGATCAGCGAGATCCAAGTCTAAGAGCTCCTTTTGCAAAGCTAACCGTTTTTCATGGCAAAGATCTACAACGTTGTTCCTAAACGCTATGTTGACAATCGAATTGTAGGAAAAAACAAGGTGAAGTGTCCTCCCAGTGGATGGATGCTTAACTGACGCTTTGCCAAAAATCAAAGGGTGTTCTCTGTACCCTTTGGTCCACCTCTTCAGTATGTAAGCCTTGGGAAGAGTGCAATAGTCACGACTCTTCAAATAAGAGAGGATGTGCCTACAAGGGATGCCTTTGAATTCCAACATGAAGCAACTACAGGAAATAATTTCACTAGATAACTCTTTCTTCAATATACGGGGAGTTCCAAATCCACCGACGTGATACACCTCAAAGACACCTTCTGAAGCTTCATTTACATTGTAGACCATGCTTTGGTGAACCTTGGATTGGAATATCTTAAAGATGGACTTAGTGTATATACCTCTCATCTGCTCCTCTAGGGGCCACAGTGATGATAAAGGGAGGTTACTGTACTCGTCATCAAAGTCTTTGAAATTTTCAATCTCCCCCACATGAGAGTAGGCAGTCTCCAATGAACATACAAGTTCAAAGAGAGTCTTCCTACTATTCACATGGCTCCTAATGAATGCATTCAGGCTCTCGCTCCTCTGAGTCATCCTCATGCTCGCAAAGAAGGAGGACTACATATAGCACAGAACCCAATCGCAACGCATTGCATACATATCAGAAAGCCAGGTGATGGACAACAAATCATGCTCTTGAATTACGAAATCCCACCTCTCTTCAAAAATGTCAACATCATCCACATTCCAGACGCAATCATTCAAGGAGCTTATGATCTGGTCCTTGTTAGGAACGCCACCAAGCTTGGAGGGAAGCTTCTATAGGATGTGCCAGCTGTAGAAGCGATGCTTGCAATTGGGAAAAATAGTGATGATAGAAGCATTCATAGCAGGGTCCTGATCGGTTATGATGGAAACCAGCTCTTTGCCAAAAAAAAGTAGGTACTACTTGAAAACCCAGAAAAATGAGTCATACTTCTCATCGACCAGCAGAGCAAATACGAACAACACTGTCTTGCGATGGTGATCAAATCCACCAAACATTCCAAAAACCATCGAATACTTGTTGGTGCGGTAGGTGGTTTCAAACACAATCACATCCCCGAACAGCCCGCAGTCTTCAACGGAGACAGGATCAGCCCAAAACATATGAGTAAGGCAACAATCGGGGTCATTTTGGTAGCTATAGAAGAATTTCAGATCGAGGACCTTGAACCTGGAAAAGCGATCTAAAACCATGTCGACGTCGTATTTGGCTAACTCTTTCCTCTTGCTACTGATGTGTCCATGAGCTTGTCTGCTGGTAAATGTCAGATTTTCATAGCCGCCAGACTCGGATGCTATCAATGCAATTTGTCTCGATATAGGTATGTTAGCTTGGCTCATGGAAGAAAGGATATCTTTTTGAGTTTCATCAAGAGATGAGTTACACTTGAGGTAACGGAGATGAGCAACGTCAACAAGATCGTGGTTGTGTTCCTCAACAAATGCACTCACAACCCACATGGATGAGGACTTATCCAGTGTGAAACGTATCATGGCTCCACAACCACACCTCTTCACAGAACGACTGTTCTTCTTGGACAACTTATCCTGCAAGTTACCCACTTCATCACAAATGGGGCTCAAAAGCCCTCTAGACCTCTTAGAATGGCAGATCTTACCCTGCTTGTCACAAACCAGATCTTTAGCAACCATAATCTTACTTCCCCGTTCATATCTATTGTCGTCTTTCTTGATGTTAAACCCAATCATTCCAGCATAGCTGCAATAGAAGGAGGTACCTTCATCTAGACTTCCAAACTGAAGGCCAACTCTAGGGACTGCAGCTGGGGACAGAGAGGAAGCACCAATATAATGAGAAGACTGAGGATTATCATCGTCATGGCCGACACTTGCATTAGCAGCATCCGTATCAAGGCTGGGCTCCATGAAAGTGTGTTGGAGTAACTCAGAAGACCAGAAGAGTAACCTTATAACACAACAAGAGTAACTCGGTAAGGCAAAAGAGTAACCAAGTATAACAAGAGAGTAACTATGCAAAACATAAAAACATGTATGACAGTTACTACTTCAAAAATGAAAATGCAGACACAAAAATTGGGTTTCTTTCCCACACAAGATAGAGGGATGAATAAACATTGAAATGATGAGAAAAAATAGAAAAACGAGTATAACTGAATGAATTGACAAAGAGAAATACAAAATCTACCTGAATGTAGCTTGGAAAAACTGTTACTTGTAAAAATGCAGATAGAACAGGGAATTGTCCCACCACCTCCACTCCCTCCTCCTCAGTGATGTGGAATTCACACAACAACAATTTGATCCTAAATATGCAGACAGAATAGGGAATTCTCCAACCACCCCCACTCCCTGCTCCTCAGCGGCATGAGCTTCACAACAGTAGGTCTAAACGGTGGAATCAACTTGTTGAAAATCGATATCGTCACAGGATACACAGACGAAGGTGGGAGACACCTTAATCGTCCTCCTCTACAAGATTGATAAAAGGGGAAGCCGTCCTTATTATTCGAGAATGGAGATGAATATAGGGATTTCTGAGGAAGAAATATAAAATGAAGATCGAAATATGCCAAGGAAGTTGGAATCAGAGGCGGAATTACGCATGCGGGCCGTTCAGTGGAAGATGGGGGGTAGATCAGATCTATCAGCCTGGCGGCAGCACAGACGAATGAGGAGAACACCGTGTGGTTTTTTCTTTCTTGAAACGCGTGCTATAGTAACTCCGACTTATTTACAAACACCTTTCACCGTGCGCCTGTGTCGGGTAACTTGGTCAATGCTACCCATCGGGTAACAAATAAATAGCCTATATATATATATATATATATATATATATATATATATATATAGATAGAGAGAGAGAGCTAGAAAGAGAGATAGAGAGAGAAAGAGACACAGAGAGAGAGTCAGACTAGAATACACTCGAGTGTACATATCGCATGAATACACTCAAGTGTGTTTGCATATCAAGACTATTTTTTACAAAATGTAAACCATTGATTTTCATCGTCATACTATAACTAGGCTACATACAAATTTTGAGTCCATTTGGATGAGTGTAAGTCACTCATCCAAGGGCAACAAAATCAACACGCAAAACTAATTTGAAATGCATAATTTTTGTGGTCTTTATAACATGACCTATAAATGTACAAATGTGCTCAAATTTTGCATATGAGCTATTCACAACATGTTTAAGAAGATCAATGGATTATATTTAAAAAAAATATTGCATCATGAAAAACAACTTGAGTGTATTCTAGCCTGACTCTATATATATATATATATATATATATATATATATATCTGTGTGTGTGTGCGTGTGTTTGTCTATATATATATATATATATATATATATATATATATATATATATATATATATAGTGAGTGAGAGAGAGAGAGAGTTAGGCTAGAATACACTTGAGTGTATAGATCGCACGAATACACTCAAGTCTGTTTGCATATCAAGACTATTTTTTGCAAAATATAAACCATTTATCTTCACTGTCATACTATAACTAGGCTACATACAAATTTTGAGTCCATTTTCATGAGTGTAAGTCTCTCTCTCTCTCTCTCTCTCTCTATATATATATATATATATATATATATATGTATATATATACATATACATATATATACATATATATACATATACATATACATATATATATATATATATATATACATATATATATATATATATATATATATATATATATATATATATATATATAGAGAGAGAGAGAGAGAGAGAGAGAGAGTGAGAGAGAGAGAGTCAAGCTAGAATACACTCAAGTGTAGCGGAGGAGACTGAATACAATCAAGTCATTTTCAATCATGAAACATATATTTTGAAAATCTAAACTATTGATCTTCTTAAGTATCTTATAAACATGCTACAAATAAAATTTGAGCTCATTTGGACACTAATAGGTCATGCATCTAAAGGCGAAAAAAATGACACAATTCGAATTAGTTTTGTGTGTCAATTTTGTTGACCATAAAAGGATAACTTAGAAGAATCCAAATGAGCTCAAATCTTACATGTAGCATTTATTTTTTATAACAATGGATATCAACAGCTTGAATTTGTCAAAGAAAAGATATACATATGTAATTACCACTTAAGTGTAGCGTACAATCTGTACACTTGAGTGTATTCTAACCTGACTCTCTCTCTCTCTCTCTTTATATATATATATATATATATATATATATATATATATATATATATGGTTTGAATAAAATCACACTCGACCCGACTTTCAGGGCGATTAATGATGCTCACATAACTTATGCTCAATGACTATGATAATGCTAGCTAAGTGAACTATTGTGTTTTGACATCAAGCACAGTAGATTAGTAATTGACTAGTTTTGATGTCAAACTGAAAAGAATAAAATATAATAAACTTGCCCTACATATCATGAAATGGAGAAAAAGCATTGTTGTAAATTGTAATCAACACAATAAATAAATATTATCTTTATCATTTAACACGTTCCTAATGTAACAAGTGTTTGAGTTGTATATTGTATAACACAATAGAAAATTAATTTTGGATACAAAACATATGCAAACATAAATATGCGCTCGTTGGCATAAACAATAATATAGAATGCTATTTTGTCTCTGTTAACATGTAATTAACAATATAAAATAATATTAGTTCAAAGAATTTTATAAAGATTTACATTAAAATAGAAGACAAGTTGGCAACTAGTCCTTTTTAGATGGCAAAACTTATCTTTGAAATATTACATCCATACACTTAGGATCCATAACATATATACCAGTCTTGGGCTTCTGATCTTAGTTTTCTACTAGTTAGTACACGTGCTACGCACGTGATGTTCTTTCATAATAAATCAAAGAAGTAGATAAAACAATAATGCCATCATAATTGTCTTTGTAGAGATAAATAATAAACTGTTATAGAACCACCCATTTCATTCTTTTCAATTTGATTATGTTTCCATGTAATTTATATGTATTTGAAGTTTTGGAATATTTTTCTTCTTTTCTTCCATATATCTATATTAATTTTGTTCTGATGTTGTGTTTAAATTTCATTTCCAATACATGGCAACCCCTATTGCTATTTTTAGTCTTTTATCAAGAATTGTATATTGCATAAAATTTTTGTAGTATGAATGGCGTCTAATATTATCAATAAGTACATTTTATCATTAGAAAGATGATAAAAAGTCTCAAATATATATATATATATGATAATGCATACTAAGTGTAATATCTTAAAAATTTATAGACTAATTACTTTATCTGTTTAAATAATCACTTAAATGTTGAAAGTATCTTCTGCGTGCTACATTTCTCAACTTTTAGTGAGTCTCATCCTTCATGTCCATTCATATGTAACATAATATTGATGACTTATCGCATGATTATAGACTGGAAAAATCTAAATAATAGAAAATACATCAGTTAACTTTTATGTTGGCATTTTGTCCAAGATTGTGGAAAACCATCCATTAAAAATGATATGAAGGCCAATGTTATTGAAGCCAACTTATTAACTTTTCATGAAAAAGATGTAATTTTTCTAGCATATCATAAACTAAAACTCACTTGAATGTCTATGGAAATCGTTGGTTTGTACACGTTGTGACTTGGACTTCATCAATTAATTATATAGACATATCTTCTTTTAAATACAAAAAGATGAGGTTTTTCTTACATCTATTGGCACAAAAATTGTAAAAAGGTCCCTCCAAGATTTTTTTTGATACATGAGTCTTATTTTATAGAAAACATTACAATATTACATCACATTTGAGCATGTATTTTAAAATACCAACATGTAATCCTTATCACCTTGTCCATGAAGAAGCTAAAATTTCTTTTATCATAGTTTGTTACAATATAAATACCAAAATATCCCTTGATGTCATTTCATAAGTATTTTTGAGAAGTAATCTAAGTATGCTATTATTTGGTCTCAAACCTCATACTTTTTAATATAGTCTAAATATGACACATTACCATTTTGACTTGTTCTTCATATACTATTAAGTTTTTCTGAGACAATTCATATAATTCAAACATTCTTCTCAAAACATTATACTACAAAAGTACTTAGAAAATCATAATTATAGTAATAAGTATATAGAGTTTTTTGGAAACTCATATATACCTCTTGTAGACACAAACAAGATACATCGTTCCATGATGACCTTACATAATTGTATCATGTATCTCTTACTTGTTAAGTATGACAATTAGTTAATGACAACTATAGGAAAACATAAGAGAAAATTATGCCACTTAAATAAACAAGGATACCCAAGTACAACCTACTTATAGAAAACAACAAAATTTCTCACTTTTAGCATCATGACACTATTTTATCCCTTGTATATTGTGTATGCATGTATTTTTCACAATGTTAATGTATAGTTTATTGCATAGTGAGAGTCAAATTTTAGCTTCCTACATGGACTACGGAGAATCTATCTCAAGGAAAATGATTTAATACTGGCAATGTTCTTGAATTGTATGAACAATGTTTCTCTTAAGAAATTCGTTCATCTTAATACTTACTAACCCAGTTAGAGAAAAAAGTAGATTGCAATAAAAACCAATATCTTATAGACAGTCATTATGTTAAGATAAACACACATCACACATGCATATGAAATCATCATTTACTTACACTATATTTACAATGATAGGAACTTTAAATATTTTACCAAATAAATGTAAAATTTAATAGATAATGACAATAAAGACTACTATTATAGTAACTTACCCTTTCAATTAAAGACAAATCTGAAGTAGTTGAATATGAATTATAAGTAATATAATAAGTTGTTTTTATTGGTAACATATTGGAATTAATTTCGATGAGGTGCTTGGATTTCTCCTCTAATGATGTTACCCTAAATTGCTAAAATTGTTTGTAAATGATATCTAGAATAGCCTTGATCTTGAAGATCAATAACTTTGTGCTAATTCATGACACTTATATCAACCCTAACTTTCCTTTATTGCTAGGTTTGTATATAATCCCTAATATACATGAATGTGACCCTCTATGATGATGCATGGTTATGCTTGATCCAATTGACATGTTTGAACTGAATTGTGCATGTAATGCCTTCTTATTCCTAAAATCAGTAATTCCATGATGTTTAGAGAAATGCCCAAGATTCACACTATGTCTTGATATGATGTTGTATGTGACCCCAAGTCCACTAGTGACAACTTATTGTGATGCAAATGACTTTTTTGTATTTATTGTACTTCAATCATGATATGAATTTAATTCTTATGTCCTCCACTCTTAAATTAGGGATTTCCCTAATTTTTCACCCCTATCGATGTGGATGGCTTACTTAAGTCACATGATGAACCCTATTTATATAAGCCATATGTGTTGGAATGTTGAATATAATGTTGAAACTTATGAGGCTAGACTACTTACGTGTCCATCCACTAATATTTAGCATATGCTAATCTTGTCTTTACCTCACTGATCTGAGACACCTCTTTTGTGTATACTTCTTGACTTGATAAATAATGACCTTGTATACTATTTTATGAGTCTCTTGACCCCAAAATGCAAGTCAGTGACATAAATCTTAAAATCATCATAGAAAATAGATGGAACCTTGGAATGGCATGGATTGAACCACACCTTCATGATGGCCTTTAAATCAGTAAAATATCATCAAACATGTAATTCAGCAACTTTAAACCTAACTTGACCAAAACCCTCAAATGGAACTAGTTCAGGTTAGTGATGAGAATCTAATACATGTATGCAATCTTGTTCATTATTAGGTGCTTATGGATATATTATTGAGGTTATGTTAAGAATATCTAAATCATGTATGGACTTTAAATAATTATATGAATATGGCTTTCTATCTTAAACCTTGATATGTATGTATGCTTGTTTACTTTCTCAAATATTGACATGCAGTATTATAATATTGTATGTGATGTTTTGTCTTGTTAAATTTATAAATTAAAAACATAATATGGATCTCCATTATAAAAACTATATGCACCTTCATGTAGTCTCAATATAAGGAAACAATGTTAGAATTACAACTTGAGTTGTCAAGATAGGGGAAACCATGTTGATACAAGGGTTAGCTCTTGGAAATGGCCTTGAGGTCCCTTAGAAACAGAGTTAGCTCATCTTAATCACCCTTATAGACCCTTTTGATTGAAAGTTGGTCAAAGGCCTTATGATACATGATATTTTTGGTATAATTGGAGTAAATTGGCTAAAAAATGGGCTCTCACTTTTCTAAATACTTAACTCATTTATTTCTTGTTTGTTTACTTCTGTAAATCCTTTCAAATCATGAAAAGCTTATGCATATGGATCTTTCTGTCGTGTACTCAACACCTTATGTGTTGACCCACTTGTTTCACATATGTTTTAGGTTCAGAGATAGCTTGGGAGTTGATGGCTTGTGAGCATATGCTCAGGTGTACTTGTTGTAAGATCCTAGTTAATGTACATGAGATGACTTTTGTAAATTGTTCTCTCAATTTGTAATTGAAATTATGTAATAAACACATTTTGTTGAATATTGAGATTATGTTGGTGCTTTCATCTTTTTTTTTTGTTCATGTATACTAAGCATATCATGCTCTGCATGTCATCTTTATTAGCACATTTGGTTCACGAGGTCGAGATTATAGTTGTGATAAAATGGATTTTAACTTAATTTCAGGGACGAAATTTCTTTTAAGAGGTGTAGGATGTGATGGAGTGAAATTTTAGCATTCTTGAATACCCAATCAGATAATCATGTTCATGGATATGAGGATCAAATATGCATGTGTGTTTTCATTGTAGGAAGGTGTTTCCTTTAGTTTGGAAGAGTTTAAGAGTTGTTGGATGTTGATATTATATTTGACAAGAATTTTTGTGTGTTTCAGAACAATTAATTGATTGGTCAATTAGTGATAACTTGGCACCAAAATGGAAGGAGACACAGCTTGTGTTATTTTACATATGTGGTTAAAGTTTCTTGAAGATTGGATGATTCTTGAGGAAGTTATATAGGTTTCGTTTTTGAGAAATAATGTGATGTATTAAAGAATAATAGACCAAAGTGGTGAGTTTTTAGCCTTAGTGGTTGTGTCACACACCCAAGGTTCCTTGGCTGGGATGTGTGGCTATGTAATGGCCTTAGATCCCTGATCCACTGGTCACACCTCCAGCATTGAGGGTGCCATGGATCCAGTAGTGCAAGATGCAATCTAAGCCTTTGGATGATATCAAACAACTACAACCATCATCACCCACCTTGCGGTTTATTGCTTAGGTGCAAAGGTGGCCAGTCATGATCATCCTAGTCATGGGGTGATGGGGAGGGGGGGGAGTAACTAAGGAGTGGGAGTCATCTCCTCATTACGGACCGTATGATACCCTGAGCGGGATAAATGACCAACTAAATATGGAGAACCAAGTCTCAATTTCCTGGACTTCTCCAATGTTGTTCGCAGGAAGTTTGGGGATGAATGCAATTTAAAGGTAGAGGAGAAATTCAAGGAAGATGAGGAAGGAAAAAAGGAAGACATATACTAGGGGAGTTGATTGCACAAAAATGTATGCACACCGGTGGTCATTTCCATAGCCAACCAACTCCATTTTATGGCAGGATGCGGCGAAGGTTGGAGAAGGCTTCCTCCCAGCACTTGGATAACACCAAGACATCCTACACCACAGATGTTCATGAATGACTAGATCATCACAAGAATGATAAGAGACATTTTGCCTCTTCTACACATCCACAACCACAACTAGTGATGGCAAGCACAGGATGGAGGAAGGAGGAGCCTCCACCAGCGAAGCTAAGCGTACAATGGCGTAGAGAGAGAGAGAGAGGTCGAAGCTCAAGGAAGTCTAAGTCTTTGATGAGGAGCATTGTAGGATGGTCGATCGCATGCTAAAGATCCCCCTTGTGGTGGCGGCAGTTCACAGATAGAGCAAAAATCACTTTTGTATGCGTGAGAGATGAGGAAGAGAAGGACCCGCTTGTCCAGCCACTGAAGCAGGCGGTCTAGACCTACCGGGTCCAATTACCCTGAACTGGCTGAAATCCATGCTGAACCAGACCAGCTCAACATCAAGCAGCGTTCCCCCAAAGTGGACACATGGTAGCGCCCCATTGGCCGTAAAAGATAATTAACTCAAAAATCCCAGTAGATACACAGATCTTGCATAATTCATAGTAATTAGCCCGCTTATCAAAAAAATAAAAGTAAGGTACCAAAATTCTTAGAAAATTATTTTAAACATTATAAAAGTATAATATCAGGATTTTGATGCACTAATCTGAGTATTATCATGTAAGTTGTGAAATACTAATTTCATGGATAATAAATATCAAATGATGACCTAAAATTTCAATAATATATCAGTAAATCCATATTCATGTTTATAATCCATTAAGGTCAGTGATTATGATGTTGAGTTATAGAATCATGTAATATGCTTCAATGTGGCTAATTAGGGCTAATAACCCTACATAAATACAATAAATATATTTATGCTCAATAAATCTTGGAAACTTTAGTATAAGCTCATATCATATACAAAATCAAATGTGTAATTATGAGATCATAGTTATGCATATAAATAATGTTACATGTTAAATGATCCTAAAATGATGAGAAAACCCTAACATGATTAATACATGTAACCTAGGGTTAATTTGTGCACATAATTATATGCAGCTGAATAATCAGATTATGTATTTAATCTGAAATCTTAGACTAGTAACATAATACCAATTTGACAAGAGGAGCCATAATGGAAATATCCTAATGAGCTAAGCTAAACCCTAAAATGGACATACTAGGATTAAGATGATGGGACACTACGAAAAATATGGTCTTTAACTACAAAAAAAATTGTAGCAAAAACCCCAAAATATGTAGCTAAAAGATTTGGCTACATTTATCCTTACATTTAGAATATGAAGCTAATACCCGTGTAGCTAATTGTTTAGGCTACATTTTTCAAAGTTGTAGTTAGTTATTCCTTTGGCTACAAATTCATATGTAACCCTAATTGTAGGTAAAAATGTCCTTACACATAAAAATGTAGTTTCCATTGTAGCCAAATATATGACTACAATTCAATTTGTAGCTAGGATATGTAGGGAGAGATGACATTGGTTACAATTTGTCTATGTAATTCATGTATAGAAAAAATTAGCACTTAGTACACTTGTAATTATAGCTAGTGTGTAGTGAAAGACATCATGTACAACACATACATATGTAGTGAGAGACGTTATGTATCCAGTCGTCGCTTGCCAATATAGAGGGGTTTTTCAAAAAGAAGAAAAAATGAATAGTGATCAAGATCAAGTTGTGCTTATAATGTCAAAAATGATACTTTTATTTATATCTGAACAATGAGTATACATGGGGAGGACATTAACCTAGCCCCTATTTTACAATATGCATGAAAAAAAGATACATGTATACAATATCTTCTTCTGACTGTCTCTATCCACTATAGACTCTATATGCCACATGATCATGAGCATCTTCTTCTATCTTGATTTTTCTTTTGTATTATTTCTTCCACTTGTATCGTCAACGAATACGATAACATTGATAAACTCATAAGAAGAGTACTGCTAAGGTATTGCTCTTCTTGATTGAAAATAAAGAACTTCTTCGTGCTCTACTTTAGATTGGCCATAGGAAGCTCCTTTAGTTGATATTAATATTCATGGAGATTCTTGAAAGACAAATCATTCTCATCAACAACTGGCACTTCCACCTGGTCCCCAAGTTTGAGGTTTCCATATATCTCAGCACATATTTTGTGAATCTGAGACTATACATTGGATAATTCCTTTGTCCTCTCTTCCTTTTGATGTGGCAGTTGTTCCTATACAAGAGATATGCCATCCAGCTATAACTTAACCTACCATAACATAATTTGTGTTATGCAGGTGAAAGTAAGAGAGTATGACACTAATTTTGAGAAAATGACATGCACTGGAACAAACCAATGAAATAATTGCATAGTTTACCTTTCACATGTACAAGAACACCAGTTTATGATACTCCAATCAAGGTTATGCAATGGGTAATTTTTTCTAAGATGAAGATGTGATTGAAGGCCTTCTCTACAATCATTCTAGGTATCAAATAACTTGACCTACAAAACAAGTCACAGAGAATGATCAAGTTGCCTTGCTAAAAGTTTTTCATATCAGAATTTATACAAAACACAACTATATATGAGTTATAATGGCATCGTTGTTTACCAACAACTGCTATGGCGATGTGGTAGTCAGATCAGAACAAAACTTTTGTAGCATCTGAAACAATAGCTGATGTTGGAGCAGGTGTGGTCCCGAAACCAGTTTGCTTTTTACCAGGGGCCTTTTTTCAGCAAGAGGCTGTGATTTCACCTCCTTTGGTACTGAATAAATATGAAAGGGCTCATCAGATGGTACCTGCAATCAATCATTCACTAGGTCATGAATGATTGGATATGGGGTGGGCAGATGGATGTGTCATCACCACTTGTATTTAATATCAAATTAATTTCAAGAAGCACTTATCAGTGTATATCTTGTATTTAATCTCTAACCTAGTAGTTGGGTATATATTTTATGGAGCAGTCTAGTTTTATATCACTAGAGTGCGCACAGAACTGCAATACACGTATGAATATGCAGTCCATCAACTATGACCATGTGAATTATTAAGGAAAAAATATTCAACTTTGACCATGTAAAGTATAAAGGAAAAAATATATAACTTCATTTAAATCAAAGGTAATAAAATTCAATCTAGCACCATGCTTGTATATTCTACAAACTGGATGCAATCATAGACTATGAAAAATGGTGCCTTGCTTCGGTAGCTAACAGGAAAACAAAGAGAATGCTATACCTAGTCTGGAATCAAAACCCCATATGATTATGAAATTGACTTTATTATATCAGCAAGCAGAGGATACATTAGGTCCCCAAGTCCACCAAACTTCCTATCAGTTTGAACCCATGCAAGATGGGAGAACTGTAAAAAGAAAACATCCATGTAGACAGAAAATTAGAAAAATCATTTTTGTAGATGTAATGAGCTTCCAAGGAACATACAAACTCGTATCTATCCAGACAGCAACGTGATGATCCCATACAATACTGACAGACATGTAGTCTTATATTGTTATTTGATTAAAAACCATGTATGAGAACCAAAGTTTACAGAGTAGGAAATGCAATACTATGTATTTCATTGTAAAGACAGGTGTAGATACTAGAAACAACAGAAAGGATATAATAACAAAATTGAGGCGCACTATTTACACTTGAAACAAACAAGTAAGAAGGCTATGATAGGAAAAAAATTACTTTTATGAGGTGACCAGATCCAAAAAAGATCTATAGTTCACATGCCGACGTGCACATTAAAAGTTATAGACAACAGTTTCAAGCCAGAGCCCAACAAAAGAAATGCTAATATTACATAATTTAAAAAAATCAAGCAGCACACAGCAGCCATGTAAAAACTATCTTGGAAAGGATAACATGTAAACTTAGAAAAGCTAAAATGAGACGAATAAAAAGGAATCTAGGGCAACAAATACCATACCAAGTTGTCCACTGAAACACCAATGACTTCAGTGTTGATTTCTTTAAACTCAGCATTCTGAAGGTAGTAATTTCTGCATACATTTTTAGCAAATTAGTAAGAGAACAACAGGTCAACAACCCAACCATGAAACTCGCAACATAAATAGTGTTTTCTGCACGGAGAGCGCGCACCTGTTGGGAAAATAAATGTGAAGTCCTGAGGGTAGAAGAAAAGAACATCGTACTTCTTCCCAAGGTAGTCAGATAGCTTCACCTGCATAACACACCTCCTAAACTTCTTATCTTGAATATAACAGCTTGACCATAATAACCAATTATACATAGAAGAAGGTGAACTATAAAAAGGACTTGTTATTCCGAACCAAGTATAGAACATACCAGCTTCAAAGTTGCAAGCAGCAGCAGGAATTTAACAGAGATTTGATAAGCCAACCAATTATGAATTCCAGAGTTCTATCTTAGATACAGAAATTAGATAAATGAGAATCGATCGTGAATAAGATTTCCATTGATTAGAAATCATAATGAAACGCACAAGGTTTCCAAATTAAGCACCTGGTGGAAGCTCACTCTTATTGTCAGCATTTGCAGGTGTTGGGAACTAGAACATGACACCAAGGTCACCGACGTAAGGCATCATCAGCTTGCTTCCTGTTACCTACCCAGGGGGAGCCATGAAGGGATACGATATCACTGGAGCATATGGCATGAAGCTAGGTGGAACAATCATGGCCTTGAGTTGCTGCTCCAAGCTCTCTTTCTCAGCCTTCAGCCTCTATTTCTCATCATGAAGCTCATTCTTCTCATTCTTCAAATCGTTGATCTTCTCTTGCAGGGTCTGATTAGTATCTTTCAGTTTCTGGGCTTCAGTCCTTAATTGAGTTACCATACAAGTTGCATAACTTAAAATAGCAGTTGTGTCCATCTTGGGAGTTTTCCCAAGCTCCAAAATGGCATGCCCACTAGAACAAAGTTGTAAATTAGGTACTTCAATGTTGAAAAATGCATCACACATAATAGTGACTGATACCTACGATCAATTTGAAGTGAGGACGGACAACAATATAATCTAAATGAAAAACTTTGATAAAGACATAATGAGGGATTCCTACTGTCTAGAAACAATTTTTCTACAAAATATGAAACATCAGTGCATAAATAAGAATCTAAGGATGGCTTGTCTTCCGTAGTCCTAATGTACATGCATTATGTTCTATTAATCTTCACTTGAAAGGATCAGTAGAGCATATAATTTTATTGAGATATTAAAAATGGATATGTCTATGTGACGTACAGTAAAACAAAATGAAAGTATGTTTGAAGGAATTTATATAGACGAGTCAAATTTGCAGTAGATTGAGGCTCCCTATAAACATTTCATGACATTGTATTGTCTCCATTTGAGCACTTCATACAGTTTGTTCTTAGAAATGCTGGGCCGCATTTATCACCATTATTTAACAAATCAATAGAAGGATATAGGGAGGGAGCGATCAATAGAGTGGTATGAAACCTGGTCAACCCGGGGAATTTTTTTCATAGTGGTCATTCCAGCTCAGAGCCCTATAGCCAAAGATGACTTCAACTGAAATGATCATCAGAGAGAATGATGCCATTCTTTTGATATATATCCACAAAATAATATGAAATAAAAGTAAGATTGTGAAGTCTCATTTCTGGTGGTTGGGATCAGTGACTTCCTAGTTGAGTCCCTGTCGAATTTAATTGGAAGACAAATCATTAAGCACATTCAACTATCTTGATGCTTCTAATCAATTTCTTGGTGTATGTGCATCAACATTCCATATTACTATATTGTAAGAAAAAAAATCAAACTCTTAGAGTGATAAAAATATAACAGTGTTGCTTATGCTTATTCTTACAATGTTTCTATCGCTTATTCTTACCCCAACGAAACCTCTTCAAAAATTTTCCATGCTTCAAGTATCCATGTTTCATCTGCCTCTTGTTTATGCATAATTCAATCTACTCTTCCTCAGTCATTTGTGCAATTCTTCTGCATTAGGAAGTTGACACAACTCAAACAGTAACTAAGAACATTTCCAGACACAAATCACTTTCTGTCATGGCTACTGAGATTTTCCATATTTGAACAATAATTGGAGCACACCCCCATCCTTAGGAACAAGTACATGAAGCATCCCCATCCCGGCCTGACCCTCAAAACATCCAAATATAGCATATGTGGTGTTCGTATTTGATGATACTGCTGTTTGACTT
Organism: Alisma plantago-aquatica; assembly: GCA_963693085.1. Lineage (NCBI taxonomy): Eukaryota > Viridiplantae > Streptophyta > Magnoliopsida > Alismatales > Alismataceae > Alisma > Alisma plantago-aquatica. The sequence goes on from OY856411.1 coordinate 247,432,820, forward strand.
CATGAATATGTAACTTGTTGAACTCGAACACATAGTGTATTAGAACACACAATAAATAAGAATAGAAGAAGATGAAAAATACTCTTTCAGCAATAGTAATCAATGCTAGGCCAAACATTTGAACCAAAGGCCTACTCATGCCACATAAACTCTATATTTAGATGCATTAGTTGTCAAAGTGGAGATAGAATTGTTGAGGTTAAAACACAATATAAAAAGAAGGGCATATGTGGAGTGGAAGGTTCTAGAATCCATTAGTGGTCCATTCTTATTTGAATGCTAATAAAACTCCAACTTACACATAATTCTTACAAATGTGCCAACACTCACCTGTAGAAATTGTACTGAATTTGGTGTTGTATGTTGGGTGAAGGAAAATTTGCGCTCATTCGACCACTTTTAAATGTAGGCTAGATTGCCATGGTTTTAGTGGCCACCTAAATGACCCGATGTACCACATCATGTATGAAGAGGGAAACATATCATAAAATGTGTGCCCTCTCATAAGTCTACCAGACTAATAAGTGAGAAGTACTATATAAATTTAGCGAAAATTCATTATGCAATACAAAGAATGAGTTAGGGACATATGCTTAACTTTCTAAATCCAAAACATTGCAATGATGCAGTTGGCCCTCCTAACACAATTCTTCATTATTAGAAATGTTAAGACCACATACTTAGCCACCTCAACACTCTCTAATGGGACCTAGAATAGAAAGGTTCCCAAAGTGAACTAGTATAGGGGTGCAAATAGAACATGCTAATTTTGTTTCTCTATATTTATAGACTCTTTAAACAATCTTTCAATGTGGACATTTGGAATCCATGCAAGAAAAGGTGTTGATTGTGATAGAAGTGAAGGCATGGATCACTTCAAAGAAAGACCGGAAAATGAGTACATCAGACCAGAAAATGAGCACATCAGTAAAGCATATGATCTACTAAATAAAAATCTATAATAGATGTCTTTGGAACCTAAAATGTTAGTCTGTAATCAAAAGATGTCAGATCCTATTTGAGAAAGGTTCAAATGATATGCCATCAAGAAATTATATAAAAGCCTAAACGATGATTCCACTCATGGAATGAACTATAAGGATTGTAAGTATCAACACCTAACCCCATTTTTGGGGTATATAGATAACTAATAAGCAAATATGTATCACAAAAAGCAACCAAGCAGCAAGATACAAATACAACAATGAAGAACAAATGAAATAAACTGAAAGTAATTGTCCATGTAGAGATTTATAAAGAAATAATTTAAAGATATGTATAGGAAGCAGTACTCACCGTCATCTCCAAGAAGAAACATCCTCATAAGGGGTCATATTCAGAGAGAGGGTTTGTTGGCCATCAGGAAACTGATCCATATTCTCAAGGGTTAATAAAAAAAGTAAATTTAGTACCAAAAAATAATCTCAAAAAATGGTCATAAGAAGAAACCAAAGAAATAGACTCTTTGTGATCCAGGAATGGGTGTTTGACATGATATTTTATGCCTGAGAATGAGTTTAGCTCTACGATAACAAGTTTTCTATCATGGTAATGATGTATCTGTTGTATACTATAACCTTAAGAGTTAGAAAATTTTGACTCATCGTGGTATATATCATAGATTAATCTTACCGTACACCCCTAAGAGTATGTGCTGGGTGCAATCACCATCATGTTGTCCAAAATTTTCTCACACTCACACAAGAATCCATCATCAAGTTGTAATGGATCACATGGATTCCCTTTCTCCTCACCTTACATGGATGACACTGCCTGACACAAGATCATCGTCTATTGTTGCATAATGGATGACCTACAGCCCCATCTAAAACTTGTATACTACTCACTATTGACTAGTTTAGTACTAATAACATGGTGATAAAGAAGATATATACAATCTGTACTACAAGTTAAGTTGATAGAAAAGTAGTGTTAGTTCTTAACGAATATATACCTAACCTACTAGATTCGGTAGCTCAAGAGAAGGAAATACTTCTTGTTCCACCAGCTGATCCATCACGATGGGGACTTTGAACCTTGGAAAGGAGAACATACGAAATTTATTGCTTCTATACCTTGGTCAACAGATTCATTGAAAGTGCAAACACAACCTCTATTAAGGACATTCTTATGGAATAGGAGAAAAAGACATCATCTTCCCCTTTACAAATCCTAGAACCAATTCAAACTGTAGCACATCCTAATGGAAGTACCAGAGGAAGTGGCTCATGGAAGGTTTTTGTATCATCATCCGCCAAGAATAATGCAGTTGAATCTGCATTAAAATAGAAAAATGATGATGATTTGCTCAATAAAAATGTGGGTTCACATTTCAGTTTGTACCTCAAGAATACGTTAATTGGGATAAATAACAAATTATAAATTTAAAATAGCATTAGACACCAACCAAGATGATTGAGTTGCAGTGACCTACCATATGTGAAGCACTGAGTACACCAGAAAGAGTGGCCAACTTGGTTTTCTCTGGGCACATGGAAGATCTGGAAGTAGATGTGTTAGCTAGTGTTTTATAACAACACTACTAACACACACATAAATGTCAACTATATAAGAACTAAAGTGCTTCGATGTATAGCCACATTGAAAAGATAAGAATAGACTGAATAAGAAAGGGGGAGTGTTGAAGACAAAAGCATCACAATCACCCATGAATCATTACTGATGTATGTGGATGCCTCAGTAAAGAAAAAGTCATGGTGGCTTCCGGTTACATCCTAAGCGGTCACAATGAAACTGGTTGAAGGTAGTATACATTAAGGGATCTAGGGCATACTTATAAGTTGAACTCATGGTTATTTCATTTATTCTGATGCCTTGCATTGCCAATACGTTTTAGAAAGGCCAAATTGTCCCTTTATCTAATTATGAACTCAGGACAAATAGCCCCTTGTGAGTCAAATTGTTTAAGATAAAAGAAAATAAGGAGATCCCCTGTTTGTAGAGAGAATAGAAAATACAAAAAATTTACATACCAACTGATAGAAAACATATATAACAAGTAGCTTCAGGGAATAAACCACATCAAATCTACAACAAAGTTGTAATATAAGATGTACAGAACAAAATATTCCTGTATTGAAAGGACACAGACTAATTTACAACCACAGAAATGATGAACCCTTTTTTCATAGCCCATGTTTTTTAAAAAAACTATGGAGGAGTGGCCATTGATATTACTATCTATTTTCCTTAAACAAACTGGAAAAACGCAGTGATCCATCTGGCATAGTGATGAAAAATGTTTTTTTGTTGGAAATTTACTTATGCTTTCCCCTAGAATCACATATATCCTTTATATGTCTCCCTCTTCCTCTATTTATTGTTCTAGCATTGATGTGAAATTGAAATGTGACTTACACATACTTAATACTTAGATTTTGAAAAGAGTCAAAATATATACAAAACACAGTCCTTCTATCCATATGCAAAGTCATTCGTTGTTGTAAGTTTGACAAGAACTGTTGTCATAACTTTTTTTAATGATGTATGTTTTTTTTCTCAGACACGCATTGGTGGTTTTATAGGGAAAGATGGAAAAATTGACTACATGAATGGAGGATTTAAACATTCAAAATCATCCACACATACAGCTGTATGTGCATGTAGAGAATAATGTGAATAAAAAATAGGTATAAAGATGGATAACCACTATATACGTAAGGCATTAAGGAATGTCCCCATGATAGGTGAGAAGATGGCATCTTTAAACAAGAATAACTTCAAACACAAATATGAGTATCTGAACTAACTCTGACTGCAAATCTTCAGGCCTGCCTTTCCAGACCAGCAGGTTGAGGTCACGGCTGATTAGGTTCTTCCTCAAGTCAACAACACATTCCAACATGAACCTTGCCCTCGTATCTACCAATGAAATCACAAAAAGAAAGATTGAGCAATCAATAACTTTACGTAATGTAGAAAGAAATAAAACCGAATATTAGTAATTTGGATACCCGAGTCATGTCCTCTTTGCACTACAATGTTTAGAGAAACTGTCAAAGAACCTAAAATAGCTTGCAAGTTTAGAATAGTTTGGGGCTAGGACAGGCACCTGGGCGTGGCATACCTCTAGTCTTAGGGATCTATCTATTCACCCATACATATGGACAAGGATTTACCTGTACAAAAAGAAAATCCATTCAGTTTGCTTGCTGGTGGGGCTCCTCTACTTTACTATGTTCTATTTTATGGCAGGGTTTGGTCCATCTGGAGCCTCAAAACCGGCTGTCCGCAATCGCATGGCTAGCTTCTAATAGAGAATAGGATATCAGGGGTTCTATTCGGTTGAGGAGAAAACGTTGACAAAGAGGGGAGATATGGGGGAGAAGAGAGTGAGAGAGAGAGAGAGCGTGATCACACAAGGCTCGTTATTTGGGAAGGAACTATCAGGTGAGAGGGAGGGAAAGATGGGGATGAAGGAGTGGCTCAATTGGGAAGGAACAGGAGTGCTAGATGCTCCAATTGGAGAGAAAAATTCATCACGCGGCAAATTTGAATTTTTGGCTTATGGTTATTTGAGAATGGGCGTGTGGTGAGAACTGGAAAGATTTTTCCATTAAGTTGTTGGGTAGAATATTTAGTTTGTATTCAATTAGAATATATGTAGTCATTTTGTAGCCAAAATAATAGATTACATTTATTTTGGTTACATTATTATAATTTGTAACCAAATCTAATCTTTAACTACAAATAAAATAAATGTAGTTAGAATAATTATAGCTAAATGACCTTTTTTTATAGTGGGAACCTTATGGTAATACGTGATCTTGTCATAATCAAGTTTGACAAGGATATAGTTGATATCAAGAATGTGTGATTAGTATATTTCAGTTGAAGGTACGCCCTTACCTCTTACTTTGCCTACTACTTAATATGGTCATATTATGTGAGTACAAATACTTGGCATATAATATTGGATGTAATGATTATTCTGGTATGATATTTTACTTGACTTTCCATACTTATAGTTATGAAACATCAAACATAATATATTTGTTCCATTATATCTAAGCACTTCAAATCTTTGGTAGTAAAGTGTTGGAAAGTAAGTACTTCAACTCTTTGGTAGTAAATTACTTGAGAGTGATCCAACCCTTTGGTTGTAGGTCACATTCTGAAAAGATCCAACTCTTTGGTAGTAGATCATAAAGGCTTTAATGCATTCAATTATCTAGTAGTAAATGCATGGATGATATAAAGAAAAATATGCCTAAAAGATATGTATTTCTTTTTGTTAATAAACATCCTAGTTCAAGTATATGTCTTTTGTTATATTTGATTATTACTAGCAAGTATTAGTTTTATATTATTTCCAAGTGTTAATAATGAGAGGTATATAAAAATACACATAGGCATACTTAGTATAATATTCTTGAATATCATGCTGACATGTACCACATGTAATCTTTTATTTAGGTTGTGGACATATGATCTTGAAGAACCAGGATAGTTGAGAGTTGTGTGGCAAGCTGATGTATAAGTGGACGTATTGTCTTAAGATCCTATTGTTTAGTGTAGTACATGTATATGCAAAAGTTTTTCATTAAATATGTAAAATCAAATGTTGTAACAATTATTATGTAATTATATGTTGAATGGTGAGCTTGTCTTGTTGTGGTTTGTTTATTGTTCATGTGCATGTGCTACTGTTGTTTCCTTCTGACTTCCTCTGATTTTCTTCTTCTTAGCCTAGTGTGTGGTGTTTAAATTGGGATTCTCACTGAGGTGTGGGTCCAATTTAGATGTCACACGTTAGATTAAGTTTTAGAAAATATGGGGACGTCACAGGTGGTATCAGGGCATGAACAATAGTAAATCCTGGCATTTTCTCATTATGCAACTCAAACTAAAGAACCTTGAACTTAAAACAAATATTTATGGTTAGATTAGTTGTCTTATAGACTAGATCTAACTTAGTCTCTAGGTCAGCACCTAGATGTCTGAGAACTAGGTCTAGACTGATACTTGTTGTATAGTATGTCCTTAGATGTTGTTCTTTCCTTATAGTACAACAGTATGGGATGTTGCTTATTTGGCAATGACGTACATCAAGGGAAGAGAAACCCTTGACATATGATGCATCGATGTTTTGGGTAGCTACACCAGTCTACTCCTTGTTCTCACTCTTTTCACTAGTTATCATGGCATTGTACTCTCTAGTATGTGTGGGACACTTGTTTTCTGGATTTGGTTTTTGATTCCAATTGGAACAAGACTCAATTGTTTTCTCTGACGCTTGTTTTATCAGAAAAAAAAACTATATAATATTTTATTATATAAGTAAGTATTACAAAAATGTGTCCCCACACATCTACAAGTAGGAGGTGGCCATGCAACTTAAGTGAATGTGAGTGACATCAGTCTAGAAGAAAGAGTAGTTCTAAATTAGATGTCTAGAGCCTTGCTAGAATATGTGGTAGATGGAATAGATGAAATCAGATTATGTGACGGTTTATGTCTTATATAAATGATATAAGATGATTTAATATGTTCAATGTTTTTATTTGAGAACCTAAGTTCATATTTGAGGATTTGAGATAAGTTTTGATGATGCATGTGTGTGTGCTTTTTAAAGTTAAGATATGCTAAGTTAAGATAAGATCGGAATCAAAAAATTTCTCAATTTCTTTTACAAAGGAGGACCTCTAGTGTTAGGACCGATTTGAGGGTTAACTCTAGAGAGAGAGACCCATAGGGAGAAGGTCAGAGAACCTAAACTCTAAGATTTGAGAATTTTGAGAAATATGTGATATGATATGTCCTAAACTAGAATACTCCTGAGTGATCGAGTTGAGTCGCTTTATGCATAATTCCTATAGTCTTGTTGAATCCTAAATGTCCTTGGGAGGACCAAACCCTAGAGTCAGAGAGAGGTTGGTTATATATGCATATGTGAACAAGGATATAAGAACCTACCATCTAGGTGAGGGAGAGAGAGTCTGAAGACCCTAGAGGAGGTAACTGTGTTGGTTTCTATGAAGCCTCATGCTCGGGTTGGTGGTTCCCATGTAGGAGTCTAGTGGTATACATGTAAGAGAGAGATATAGTATTTCATGGGTAGAGACCTATGAAGATGATGTCACATCATGATAGTTTGGTTTGTTCTTGTATGCCTAGAGCTCGTATAGTAATTAACTAGTACCAATGAGGTAGACCTGATAACCCTGGACTGAAGAGGGAAGATAAATGTTTATGCATGAGAAACTCAAACAGATGAGTAAATTCAGAGAGACGGAACATAGAACTACCCTCAGGATAAGGGTTGGGATAACCTCAATTGGACTAGATAAAGTTTTGATATATGTTTGACAAACCACTCACATAAGTTGTTTAGCACAACCTTGATGTGATAGAAGTAAGAATGTGCTCTGGAATCTTGATACGTGATACATGGGTATGACATGATGGACAACCTAGTATGGTTTAATAACTCTCTGTGTATAGATGGTTAACCATGTACATGAATAATAATGACAGGTGATTAAATAATAAAAAAAGATTGCAACCTAATATAAAAGTGAAATTATATCATATTAATGATATATGTCAAGTGGCGTTAATGTTAGTTCTTAATAAAGATGTTGAATATAGTTTTAAATATCAGCACAACATAAGGATGATGGCACACTAAGATGGTCTATATGGGAAAAATGTGTTAATCGTATTTGACACCTTCATAACATGTATATGTTAATGTTGGAATCTTAATGCTTGGGTGAAATAAGTACATAAATTCTAATTGGAAATATGACATAGCCTAAGCATGGTGAACATGTTATATGGTGGGTGGTTCACCTGAGATTTTTAAAACCTCATAGTAGTAGTTTGGTTATAATCATGGAGCTTTTGCTGGTGTATATGTTACACCTAGAGAAGTTCCCTACATGTGGATCCTTAGTTTTCTTTGGAGTAAGGGAATGGATTAATTTTGAGGAAAAAAATCTTTTAGATGTATATGATGTGATGGACTAAATTTTAACTTAATTTTGAAGAAGAAATTTCTTTTAAGAGGTGTAGGATGTGATGGAGTGAAAGTTTAGCATTCTTGTATACCCAATTGGATAATCATGTTCATGGATATGAGGTTCAAATATGCATGTGTGTTTTGATCATAGGAAGGTGTTTCCTTTAGTTTGGAAGAGTTTAAGAGTTATTGGATGTTGACATTATATTTGACGAGACTTTTTGTGTCTTTTTGGAACAATTAATTGCTTGGTCAATTAGTGATAACTTGGCACCAAAATGGAAGGAGATGCAACTTATGTTATTTTAAATTTGTGGTTAAAGTTTCTTAAAGATTGGATGATTCTAGAGGAAGTTATTTAGGTTTCATTTTTGTGAAATAATGTGATGTATTAAAGAATAATGGACCATAGTGGTGAGTTTCTAACCTTAATGGTTGTGTCACGCACCCAAGGTTCTTTGGGTGGGATGTGTGGGTATGTAATATCCTTAGATCCCTAATCCAGTGGTCACACCTCTAGCATTGAGGGTGCCACAGATCTAGTAGTGTAAGATGCAATCTTAGCCTTTGGATGATATCAAACGGCTACAACCATCATCACCCACCCTACTGTTAGAGCACCGGTGCAAAGGTGACCAGACATGATCAGACTAGTCATCGAGCGATGGGGGGGGAGTAACTGAGGAGTTGTACTCTTCTCCTCATTATGGACCGTATGATACCATGAGCGGGGTAAATGATCAACTGAATACGGAGAACCAAGTCTCAATTTCCTGGACTTCTTCAGGGAGGAATGAAATCGAGAGGTAGAGGTGATATTCAAGGAAGATGAGGATGGAAAAAGGAAGACCAGGGGAATTGATTGAACAAAAACTTATGCATGTTGGTGGCCATTTCCATAATCGACCAACTCCATTTTATGGCAGGATGAGGCAGAGGTTGGAGCAGGCTTCCAGGGCTTCCTTCTAACACTCTGATGACATTGCGACATCCAACAGGTTACCAAAGATGTTTGTGAATGAATAGATCATCACAAGAATGAGAAGAGACCTTTTTCCTCTTCTACACAGCCGCAACCACCACTGCTGACGACGAGCACAGGGCAGAGGAAGGAAGATCCACCACCAGCTAAGCTAAGCATTCTGTAGTGTAGAGGGAGAGGGGTTGAAGCTCAAGGAAGTCTAAGTCTTTTGCGAGGAGCGATGTAGGATGTTTGATCGCATGTCAAAGATCCCCCTTGCGGCTGTTGCAGTTCACAGACTGAGTGGAAATCGCTTTCGCGTGTGTGAGAGATGAGGAGGAGAAGGACCCACTGGTCCAGCCACTGAAGCAGGCGGTCCAAACCTAAACTGGGTCCAATTACCCTGAACCGGCTGAAATCCATGATGAAGAACACTGACACAATAGCAAGCAATGCGCCCCCAATGTGGAGACGTGGCAGCGCCCCACTGGCCGTAAAAGGTAATTAACTCAGAAATCCCAATAGATACATAGATCTTGCATAATTCATAGTGATTAGTCTACTTATCAGAAAAATACAAATAAGGTACCAATCTCAAAACAATATGTAGAACATTATAAAAGTACAATATCATGATTTTGATGCACTAATCTCAGTAATATCATGTAATTTGTGAAATTCTCATTTCATGGATAATAAATATTAGAATATGGGCTAAAATTGTGATAATATGTTAGCAAATTCATATTCATGTTTATAATCCATTTAAGGTTAGTGATTCTGATGTTGAGGTACAAAATCATGTAATATTCTTCATGTGGCTAATTAGGGCTAATAACCCTACATGAAATACAATAAACATTTTTATGCTCAATAAATCTTGGAAACTTCAGTATAAGTTCATATCAGTATACAAAACATAATGTTTAATTATGAGATCATAGTTATGCATATAAATAATGTTACATGTTAAATGATCCTAAAATGATGAGAAAACCCTAACATGATTAATACATGTAACCTAGGGTTAATTTGTGCACATAATTATATGAAACTGAATAATCAAATTATGTATTTTAATTTGGAATCTAAGACCAGTAACATAATACCAATTTGACAAGAGGAACAATTATGGGAATATCCTAATGAGCTAAGATACACCCTAAAATGGACATACTAGGGTTGAGATGATGAGAACCTGATGGTGATATTTGATCTTGTCTTAATCAGGTTTGACAAGGATATAGTTGATATCAGGAATGTGTGATTAGGATATCTCATTTGAAGGTACGCCCTTACATCTTACTTGGCCTACTACTTAGTATGGTTGTATTATGTGTGTAAAAAGACTTGGTTTTTTATATTGGATGCAATGATTGTTCCGGTATGATATTTTTCTTAACTTTCCAAACTTATAGTTATGAAACATCAAACATAATATATCTACTCCATTATATCTACGCACTTCAAATCTTTGGTAGTAAAGTGTTGGAAAGTAAGTACTTCATCTCTTTGGTAGTAAAGTACTTGAAAGTTGTCCAACCCTTTGGTAGTAGATCACATTGTGAAATGATCCAACTCTTTGGTAGTAGATCATAAAGGTCTTAATGCATTCAACTCTCAGGTAGTAAATGCATGGATGCTGTAATAGAAATAATGCCTAAAAGATATGTGTTTCTCTTTGTTAATAAACATCCTTGTTCAAGCATATTCCTTTTGTTATATTTGTTTATTACTACCAAGTAATAGTTTCATCTTATTTCCAAGTCATAGCAATAACAGGTATATAAAAAGACACGTAGGCATACTCAGTACAATATTCTTGAAAATTGTGCTGATGTGTACCATATGTAATCTTTTTTTAGGTTGTGGACATATGATCTTGAAGAACCAAGATAGTTGAGAGTAGTGTGGTGAGATGATGTATAGGTGGACCTATTGTCTTAAGATCATGTTGTTTAGTGTAGTACATGTATTTGCAAAAGTTTGTCATTCAATATGTAATATCAAATGTTGTAACAATTCATATGTAATTATATGTTGAATGGTGAGCTTGTCTTGCTATGATTTGTTTATTATTCATGTACATGTGCTACTGTTGTTTCATTCTGACTTCCTCTAATTTTCTTATTCTTAGACTAGTGTGTGGTGTTTAAATTGGGATTCTCATTGAGGTGAGGTTCCAATTTAGACGTCACACATCAGATTAAGTTTTAGAAAATTCGAGGACGTCACAGGTGGTATCAGAGCATGAACAATAGAAAATCCTGGAATTTTCTTATTATGCAACTCAAAATAAAGAACCTTGAACTTAAAACAAATCTTTAGCATTAGATTAGTTATCTTTTAGAGACTAGATCTAGCTTAGCCTCTAGGTTAGCACCTAGAAGTCTAAGAACTAGTTCTAGACTGGTGCTTGTTGTATAGTAGGTTCTTAGATATCGTTCTTTCCATATAGTGCATTAGTATGGGACGTTGCATTCCCCAAATGGCCCACTCTTCCCATAACTTTCTTAAAACCCATCTTGCTTTCTTTCTAGTTCATGCTTGCTTAGTTGCTTAGTCTAATTGATTCTTAATTAATTGCTTAGTCTGGTAGTTAATCCTTATTAGGGTAACTAGTGATTATTTGTGCTTGTTCAATCTAGTTAGTGGTAGTTTAGATCTCTAATTACTTTAGTGTCTGAATTTCTAATCTAGTGTATTTTGTGGTCATGCTTAAGTAGTTTCCTACCTTGTTAATTATAATTATGTGTTTAGGGTTAACTTAGGATTTTTCTTGTCTTGTGTGTCTTACTTCCTTTCTTGTTCAATTTCTTGCATCTTAGTGTAATCAATCCAAATCAAGAGTAAACCCTAAAAAGACTAATCTCTTCTTTAGGAACATAGCCCAGGCTAACTAATCTCTAGTACTATAACATAATCCCATGCGCTTGCAGGTGAAGTTTGATTGGTCCAAGTGATTGTGTTAGATTAGGTCCTTATAAATATTTAAAATCCAAGTGTGGAAAAACACACCAAGCTTTCTGACCATATATTCAAGTGTGTGGTCTACCAGCCAATCTTCTATGGCCATTGATTCTGTTGATGAAGAGGTGAAGGCTATGGATGCTTTTGGGAACCTAAACAACCAAGGCCCCATATCAAACTCCTACACTCCAGAATAGAGGAATCGTCACAATTTTTCTTAAAAGAAAAAAGATGAAGAAAGACAAGGGCAACCAAGGCAACACCAAGGACCAAGATACAACTCAAAATTTGAAGATGAAGTCCTTGGGAGAGTGCGAAACCTAGATGAAGTGAAGAGGGATGTCCTCCCATGGACAAACAATTCGCTACCTCTAGCAAAGGCTAGACCAAATATCTCTTTCACTTTCCCTCTGTAAGGACAGGAGACTTCCTTCCCAAACCATGGTCAACCTGAATAGTGATGGTGGTTATATGAGTACTTCTCAAGGTGTCTATGTCCCACCATAAAGGAAAGACATAACTTTGAAACAATACCAAGTACCTTCTCATCCATATGCTTCTCTTTCTCCACAACCCCCTATGAACTACCAATACACTCCACCTCCACCACATTCATACCGACAACCCCCACCACAATATCAATCCTCTCCCCAATAGTCACCACAACCACCTTCACAAAAACCATCTTACATCATCCAAAATCCCAATCCACCTCCCCAAAAAATCACCACCATCATCCTCACGAGCTCCTACTTTCCATGAGCAAGTGAATATGGTGTTCTTCATATGGAGAAAGAAGATTGTTGAGGAATTCATGAAAAGGGGGGATAAGGTGGCCAAGGAGCATGATGGAAAGATGCTGCCAGAAAGTTCTTGTGGAGATGCCTCTAGCACGAAAGACTCTATTGTACCATTTTTTTCTTGATATTTCCAAGTGCAACAAAGTCCTTGATGCCCTCTCTTCTTGTGAGAAAATATCGGAAAGTGTCCCATCACTATTTGAGAAGGTAAAAGTCACTCATCTCACCCCCAATGGAGGTCATGACACTTGTCGTCCGACCTTTTGTTGAGCTGATAAAACTTGATGTACCATCCCATTGGGAGATGATGACACCTTAAGATCCACCCCATGTGATAAAAAACTACCCCCATGCTGCCCCACGGCCCGCAAGATAGTATAGAAGATGTTGATAAAGTGCGAAATATTCCTTTGATGCCTTAGGAGGTCCTTCCACAAAGGTTAGTCATGGTTGTACTTGGAGATTCATGGAATCCCTAAAATAAGGCACGACAAGAGTCCCAACATTCCTTTCTTGCTTAAGGATGTTTGCACTGGAAAGAGAATAGTAATGGTGATGCCCCCAAAGAAATCACTGCTACAGAATGAGTGAATTTCATTTTGGGCATATACTTCCCTAAAAATATGGGAGTCCCAGGGATACCCTATATCCAATTGTTACATTGACTACCAGTGTGTTGAATGTGTACTTTTAGATTTGGGCTCCAGCATGAGTATAATAACCTATGACATGGTTGTGTGGTTGGATATAAAGAGAATGAAGCCATCAAATTGTCTCTTATTTCTAGTTGATGGGTCTAGGCAAATGCTTGTATCCATTTTGCACAACCTTATGGTGTCACTTAATAATAGAATGAGTGATGCCTACCCAATAGATCTCCTGGTTGTAGAATTCAAGCCCTTTTATGGAAAGGAATACATCATCTTGGGGAGACCCTTCCTATCTATAGTGGATGTGGAAATAAAAGTGCACATCGGTACTACGATGATCACGTATAATAGGAAGAATATAGTTGTTTTCATGTTCATAGAGGAATAAAGACACAACATGAGGGATGAAGATCTGTGTACCAACTTGGATTATACTGACTTTTGTGAATGATGGTTGACAAACCATAGTTACAGAAGCATGCATGTTCGGGATGAAGACCATGTAGTAAGAGTTTTGGAAAGGGTCACTTTGAAGAGGAAAGAGACACATTTTGTGTGAACACCTGATGGGAAAAGAACAACAAGCTTGGTTGAAGGACCTAAATTTAGTGCTAGTGGGAAGCAACCCACATGGTTTGAGATTCTCAAGACCTTCTTGTTTTATTACATTTTTTTTTCAAGAAGTGCACACGCACACACCACTTGATGGTTTCTCTATTTGTGAATCATGATTAGTATACGAACAATAATGAAGAGATGATGCATTGAGGATATCACCAAAGGGAAGATTAAAATTGAGTTGTGGAAAGGGTCAAATGGAGTCAGGATGGGCTTCTCTAGCCCCATCTCAAGTACTCCTCCACTGATATCCATTTCCTACCACCACCTCTAGGCACCACAAAGCTACTCTCTGTATGATTTTCATGTTCTCCAGACATATTTGCATAACCATAGACCATGGTTAGATGCATTGGATTACATAAGAATAGACACAACAACCTAAGTCCTATTTCTCTATAGACTCAATGAACCTAGAGCTCTAATGCCACCCAAATGTGTGGAAACTCTCCATGATAATCGAGATTACCCAAAACCATAATGTCGATCAGAAACTAGTTAATCAAGTTATCAAAAGGTGCAGAATTCAAATCCAGTAAATTTCTAAAGATGTTAAAGGAGACATTTTCACAAAGGTCTAATATCTACAACAACCTATGTCCTATTTCCATACCATATTGCAAAAGGCATACTTAGAAAAACATTGAGCTGATATGAAAGACTCTCCACCTATACTTGAGAGTATAGTGACTACTCTAGGACTCTACAAGAACCCAAACAACCTTCAATCACTACCAGTCTTCAAACTACCCCTCCTCATCACTCTATGTCTATTGGCGCTGCCAATCACATAAAGAGATTGTGTGACCGACGAGGTGAGACCTATGTCGCTACGAGAGATATAACTCCAAAAAAATATATTTCTTATCAAACATATGACTATAAGATATTAAAATAGATAGCATTATAGAGTTGGAAGATTAAACAACTTGTGTCATAACAGATGTAGCTAGACACATTTATATAGTTGATTTTTCTTACTACATTAAAAACCATCTATAATTTAAATAAAACATGGCAAGGGTTATCATCCAATGTGATATGTCGATAGACCTTAACAATTATGGTACATGGCTGAGATACATTCTGTTAAGCCCGGGTTAGTTTGAGGTTTCACATTCAAACTATTAGATGACCAATACTAAGTTGAAATTAGCTCCTTATAAGATCTATGATAACTAGAATCCTAAGATCTCTTCCCCATGACCAGTATGAGTAAAAACTGTAGTGGTTTATTGGATCAACTACTAAAAAAGTCTAGTACGCCTCGAGTACACAGGCTATGATACTAAACACTAGGGTATATAACACTCAAATCTGAGTTACAATTGCAGTCACTCTCAATTATTTTTCACATCCGAGACACAACCTCGATTGTTCTCTAAACCTTGAGATCATGATGACATGGATATACCCTCCCTACAACCACATATACTAAAAAATCTACGACTCTGAGTTCCTCTCAAATTACTCCTTTCACTATCTAGTAATCTTAACACTAGAATAGTTCTACATACTTAGGACACTACATTATTAAAGATTCACTCGGTTAATTATGCCAATTATCTATTTTTATACTGCATCAACCAAGTTACATACAACACTTAAGAAGATCTTATGAAATCATTGGATGTCACCACAACCTCAGAAGATATAAAACATGTGTAACTGATATATAACCCTCCATTATAAGACCATACAACATTTTAGAGTATCTGCAAGTATTAAATGTTATAAACAAGATTGGCTACAACCAATATTAAGGTTTTTCTCAACCTTCATTTCATCTTCATAACAATATATAAGGCATTATAAGCATCACAAGAAATCCTCTATACAACGAGATATTAAGTGTGGGTATTAAAACAACACATGTTTACATATTTAAGATCCCTTTTCATCAAGATTACACATTTCATACCATTTCTACTTAATGATCAATCCAAAGTTCAAATGAATAATGTTCACAAAATTCTGAACTATATTTAACATTTATGCATCATCATTTTGGTTGTACAAAATAGTTCTCAAAATGTTCATTTTTAGCATGATTACGAGTTTCTAGAGCAATATTCAAGGATATGCAAGAACATAGTAGGCAAAAAATGCTTTAAATCTATAAAACTTACTTGGTTAGAGAGAGAAACTAAAGATATATGAAGAACTCTGAAATCAAAAATAAAAATAAAAAACAAAGCTCCAAGTCGACCCACCAAAACACCCAAAAACATCCTCTTCTTCCACGAGTAGGGTGAAACTAAAGCACGAAAGAAGAAAACAAGAGAGCTTAACCAGCATGCATAAGGTTCTAGCAAGGAAACACCAAGGACTCACAAAATACACAAAAACTCAACCGTAGGAGGGAAGGGGAGCAAAGAACAACAAGAAAATGAGAAAAACAATAAGAAGCTTACTCAAAGGAAGCAAGAAATATGATAAATCGCTTCAGATCAGTCCTTGGAACCTTGATTCAAGCACATGCATCCACAAAAATCCTATGATCATTGTCTTCAAAGAACCTTCCTCGGTAACCGCTATCTAGAAATACTCATCAAGCTACTTTGAGGCTCGGACAATGAAAGTGAGAGAGGTGAGGAAGAGAGGGACTATTTATAGACTGACACACAAAACTCATCGGGTAGAATGCCGGTTGACCTTGATCTTGTCGAGCCTGAGACTTCATCAACTAGAAAAATCGTCGACCACCGAAACATATTCGTCACTTAGGAACTCGTCAGTCATCCTTGTGCAACATACATATATTGTTCTTATTGGTCATCGGATATTAGTCGATCAAAAACCTAGGGCCCATTAGCTCAAGATTTCCATTAGGCATTGAAGTCTCGTTAGTATTAAAAGAACCATCATCCACTGGTAAGCCCATTGGGCACAGGGGAAAACAAAAATTGCTGACTGACGAAGGCATGTACTACGACTCACCAAACTTTATAACTTTGCTAAAGCAAGGTTCAAAAGAATCCAAAGGAGATGTAAGATTATAAAATCATATGCACATCATGGAGTATCTCAAGCAAGTGTGACATCCTTGTTCATACTACCAGAAAAGGGTAAATTACATAAAAGTCATGAGTTACATAAATCTATAATTTGAACAAACAAGGTCTAATTTTTATTACATTTTAAACATTAGTTCGTCATTTGGTGTGACATTAGACAACAAGACTAACTTTCAATATTAAACATCTAATCAATCCATTTATGCCAAACAAATTATGTTTAAAGATTAAGTAGGGATACGGGCCTTACACTTTATGGTGGGTTATCTGGAATACATCCATATAGATGTATCTTAGTGCGTATAGGTGAAGATAACAAGTACATCATTTAAAATAGGATAATCATTTAAGTAGACACATCTATTAGTATAATATCTATACATGATATTTACATTTTTATTTATTTCAATTCCTAAATTAATTAGTTTAATTGAAATGGCTAATTATACCTACTTAGACTATATCTATTTTACACCTCTCTAATAAATAAGTATTACCATCTTTCTGATAACACCCAAATTAGCACATATTTTCTATGCATTTTATCTATAGTTTTGCACCACTTTAGTCTTAATATGCACTCTTTTGTTTATGTTTTATGCTTTCTGTCTCGAATTAGATAAATGTAGTAAAAATAGCCAATAATGTAGCTAATTAGCCAATTTTTAACTTACATGCACCGAAACTAGCCAATTTTGGAGACTCTCAAGTACCGAACCTGAAAAGACAAGAATTCCAGTAGCTGCCCGATAGGGCCTAGCCGATACGGCTGCCTGATACAGTCTGGCCGATATGGCTGCCCGATACGGTCTGGCTGATACGGCTGCCCGATACATCCTGGTCGATACGGCCGCCCGACACGGCCTGCCCGATATGGCATGCCCAGTATGGCTGCCCGATACGGCCTTTCCGATACAACTGCCTGACACTCCCACTGCCCGACACGGTCGTCGGGCGACAGTCATATTGGCCCACCTGATGCCTCAAGATCGAAGCCACGGATGAAGGACACGTGAACCAATAAAAGCTACAACTCCCATCAACTCGCTATCTATAAATAGCAGCTGTGAACCTACAGAGAAAAGGAGGAGCCGGAGGGAGGACCCTAAAAAATCTAGTGCCTAGACCAAGGAGCTAGTGTGTTGAGTTCCCCAAAAGTCTAATGCCCGATATGGTTGCCTGATACGGTCTGTCCGATACGGTCTTCCCGATACGGTTGCCTGATACGGTTTCCTGATACGGCTGCCCGATACGGTCTAGAGAGAGAGAGCCGAGGAGTTCAGAGGGACGAAGAGAAGACCCAAGGGCCGAGATCCGACCTGCACAGAGGCCGAGGAGCAAGAGCCACCTCTCCTCTATGGTCTATATCTCTTCCCTCTTTTCTTTCATTCTACTACATTCCTTTATTTCTTGTACAAACGATGTTTATCCATCTTTGTTCGGTGCCAGCTATGCTTGTCTATGGCTAGTTAGATCTTTCTTGGCTATGTAGCCTGATCTGGGCATGTTTATATACTTTTGCCTTAAGCAAGTAGATTCATATCAGATCTAGTATGTTGCATGTTCTATTTTCTCTTTACAAGTTATGATTGCTAGTTTGGTTGATCTCTTACTCGCTTGAACTGCTATTTCTTCCTGTATCGAGATATCCGTTGTAGGAATAGCTAAGAGATGATAGTTTGGATCTAAACCCGAGAGAAGGACGATCCAATGTATTCTGTTCCTAACACCTCAGAATATCCTAAGACCCGAGAGGGAACTTAGTGTATTATGAGGTGTTGATATGTCATTCCTCGAGAGAGGGTCATTGACATATTGTTGATGGTTTTAGTCACGCATCGCGAGAGCGAGTGGGACGACCCCACAGGACAGATGCCACCATGCATACTAGATGCTTGCTTTGGTGTTCAAGGGTTCTCTATGCCCGAGAACGAGTGCATAGACTGCCCCGTTTGTGGTTACATAGCCAATAACTCTCTTTCTCTGTTTAGTAGACTCATGAGCTCTGTTTTGTTTTGTTTTCTTTTCTTTGTTTTGTTTTATATCGTGACAACCCGCTAGACTAGTTCTAGCAATTACTTTTATCGTCTATCGTCTTGTCTTATCTGACTAAAGAATGAGATCTATGGCGTCCTAAACATCACCACGTCCCTGTGTTCGACCCCGTATATCTACTTCGACCCCGTAATAAAGTTGCGGGGGCCTAGAAGGTTTCGGGTTATAAATTTAAAGCTTTATTCCTTTCTTTGTCCCGCATTTATTTTCAGACGCGAGAAAAAGGCCGATCACTTTCCTTGTGTATCTAATCATTCACTAGGACTATGTGCCTCATGTGTGGTTTGAATGTGCAAAGGTATTACAAAAATAATTGAACGATAGAGATGAAAGAAATTCAAAAGTTACTAACTATTTTTCTCAGAAGCCAATATACTCTCACTTTCACAAGGTGTGTGTGGTTGCTTTTGTACAATTAACTATTTTCATTATTTGTACATGTAAGTGATGTAAATTGGACTAGAAATATATGATATTGTTGACTATATTACATCAACACAAAATGTAGATTTCTTAATTAATAGATTTTATATGTCTTGTGACCCCAACTTTCATAACTTATAATGGGTTCCTAGTGCGGTTGGATAAGTTTTACTGGGTATTTATGGAATTTTAATGTGTGATACTAGACTAGATTTCTTTTGAAATTTAATTTTGATTTCTTAAACTTCAACAACAAAAATTGTGTGTACCTTCCAACTTCCTCTTTATGCACATTTGTTCAAATTGTGACTTTTGTTAGATTAGGTAAGGTTTAGCCATAGAAGACCCTAATGGTTGATGTTTATATTAACCTAAAGGGTGTTCTCTATAATTACCTCACAACGAGAGATATCATACACTCTAACCACAATAACAAGACCCCTATATATTCTAAGGAGTGAATTCAAAAGTCTTATGATAATATCAAATGGACTTTTCTGTGGTATTTCCTTGAGGGACATAACTTCCAACCCAAATGGTTCACATGGTCAAAATCCTACATCACCAACCCATCCTTTTCAATTCTTTTGAATGGGCCACCTTACGTTATTTCAAAAATACAAATGAACTTACACAAATCATATCAAAGCCTTACATGCATGCTGGATAAAGCCATAGATATTGAGATTCTTGCTCTACCCACATGCATATACTCAAAATAAACCCATTATAAAATTATGTAGATGACACTCTACTTTATATAAATTCTACATTGTAAAACTTCATTAATTTAAGACATAGTCTTGGTATCTTCTAACATCTATCAAATCCCAAAATATGCTCCATCAAACAAGCACTCTTAATATGCAAATCCCATCAATTAACCTAAATATATTCACACAAACACACACCTAGCTTTGACCCAACCACATACCTGAGTACGTCTCTCTTTCAAATTTTTTACCCTTGAGATCTTAGAGCTTGATCATCAAGACACTCAAATACAAACTAGTGGTGTGGGTTGCATCCTCACTATCCATACAATGCTTCCTGGTCTTTGACAACTTAGTCTTGTACCAACCACAAACTTTATACCTAATAAGTCCACCTGTACCATTCATGATCAAAATAACCCAAGAAGATCTTTTCAAAACTTTATACCTAGAGTATCAAAATTGTATTCCTTCAATCCACTTTATTTGGATTCATAATTCTCTCTTCACTTCACATCCATCCTGATGTCCCAGTGTCAACTAGTACACAAAAATACTATAAGGGACCAGGCTCAGTCCCCCCCCTCCGACATAGAAATGCCCATGTGTTTGGGAATACATAATCAAGCTAGTCAACATAATGGAAAATCCCATTGTTACTAGAACAAAGGATGATCTCAATCCTTGTTTTTACAAAGACCCCTCTATTGATGTCATTTAACCTCAAGAAAGACCTAAACTACTCTTCATCCCTAATATTAAATTATAGACCTACATAAAATTTGTGAAAATAGTTTGAAAAAACCACTATGTACGTTTCTCCTTTTGTTATTTATTAAAATACAGATCAAGAATGACATACAATTCTTAAACTTCAACCCTCAACCCAATCCTTCAGTACTTTAGGAGTGAAGACATACTTTTGAAATAATCAATCATATATATATATATTCCACTTAGTGGATCTATATCAATATTCAACAAAGCTTAATGATCCATTTGAATAAAACCTATAATAAAATAATTCTCTGGGACCTTTTTCTCCTATATATTATTTATTGGTACGAAACATCAAAAAATCCATACATGGGTCTTTCCTTGCAGCTTATGGTGGGATAATAGTTGGACTTCACTTTTCATTATCATCCAAAATACATCACATATGATTCACATATGGCATTATACTTTATCATGATTTCTAAGTACCTACCCTCATGGTGTCTGAATCTGGGACCAAATTCATTGTGATAGTTCTCTATTTCTCTTCCTGTTGCAAATCCATCTTGGCCATGCACTCTGCAAATGGTAATACATTACTTCCCTCTTTTTTAAGGAATGTGTGGTTGTGATACGCTCATCACAGCCCATCACACGATGATGGGAACAAAGAATTAAAACTAGTGAGATAGATAGACAACAAAGAGAGTAAGGGCGAGGGTCAACTTGTTGTCGCTGTCGTCAATGGACAAAGGAGTGACTATTGGGATTAGTGACACTCATCGCTCATATGAGTTTGAACACAAGTTTGATTAATAATAATTCTAGACATAACCGGCTATCCATCTGGCTGCCCATCCAGTTGGGTTGGTTGCAAGACTCAATGTCGGGATAACCTTTTTTTATTTTAAATAAGAGGAAAGTAGGAAGAAAGAGAAAACTGTATTACTCATAACTTTGAGGTCATAAGGAAATTTTCGATCAAATAAAAAGCACTAGATTTTTTATAAAAAGTACTTCCTCATAAAATTAATGTTAACGTTCTTTGAAAAAAAAATTGTTTGTAAAAATATAATACATGTGTTTTAGGGTACAATAGTACAATACCTACGGTACGATATAACTGTGTCTGTACCCAGACACAGTTGTTGTACCCCAAACACTAGTATTCTACTCCAAACACAAGATATGCACCTTAAAACAATAATTAAACATTGACATCGTTCTCCCGATATATCCCCAAACACGAGTATTACATCCCAAAATATTGGTATTATACCTGGTTGGACAATACTCATTTTGGAATACATTAATCTAATTTTGAAGGGTACATTACGAATGCTTGATGATGACGTACTGTACCTAAAGTGCCGCACCCCAAAATACAAGTATTATACTCCGAAATATGAATATTATACTTCTCTCATATTATTATTTCTCCAAAATATGTCAATATTGATTTAATTAGAAAATATTTTATGTAAGGAATATTTTTTATGTCGACAAAAAAATCCTTTCAAATTGAAAGTTATGAGTAAAACCTTTTTTTCTCTCTCTCTTTTATTCATATTTATCTCTTAAGTGAGATTTTTTCTACATCAGCGGTGCCCCCTCCCAGGCACTGGGTGGGGGGTTCAAATCCTCTGTGTCTGGGACAATGTGACCAATAAATCTCGACCATACACTCTTCAATGGGGCTTACAAGCCAATGGATCAAATGATTTGGGGACAGAAGTGGGCATAGAGGATGAGTATAGAAGATTTGGACCTGCGGGTGTGCGCCCAGGTGGGAGAGTGGAGGTGTGTAGTGTTACTCTTAACTAATGATGCAATATGCACAATGTAGCTCTACCTTAGATTATAATCTTAGTCAGTTGTAAACAAAACCAAATGTGGGAAAGGGATGGCAGAGGGATTAGAATGTTTTCCTTCAATACATCCATTGAACCAAAGACTTCTACTTATGCTTGGATAGTGTCAGAGGTAAAATTGATCACTGGAGTGGTATTAAGATCTCTATGGCGGGCAGGTTGGTATTGGTGCGGACGGTCATACAAAGCATGATTCACTTTTGGGGTAATGTTTGCGAGGTTCCTGAGCCTGTCGCTGGTAGAATACAGAAGATGACTGCTAGTTTTGTTTGGAGTGGCAAACACCATAATGTGGTATGGGAGGTGATCGCCAGGCCATTTGAAAAAGGTGGACTTAATGTAAAACAACCTGCTGACATTCTGGATGCTTGCCGTTACAAAAGAATGGATAGGTTCTTGAGGAACAAGGATAATATTTGGTCTGAGTGGATGACTTTGAGGTATGGGCAAACTTTTCAGGAAGTGCCGCACCAATCAAGGTCTTGGAGAAAGATGTGCAGGTGATGGGTGGTGGTTCAACCTTTGTATCGTGTGGATGACAATGGTATGTTTGTGTTGCTCAACCAACAAAATATACCATGGATCAACAGGATGGATAATAGCTTGCAGGTGTGCTGGTTCAAAACTCTTTGGGGGCCCTTCCACGTGCCCAAATGGAGTACCACCACGTACAAAGCTATTCTTAATCGGCTCACCACCAAGGATCGGTTGCGCAGCTGGGGCACTGAGCTTGATACCACTTGTTGCCTCTGCAACAGGGATGAGGAAAGCCATGACCATTTATTTGGCCAATGCAGGTACGCCAGATATATTTGGGCGACTGTGTGTCTCAAGAATGGGTGGACGAATGTGACTAGCTCTTCCTTAGAGGAGATTATTGTCTGGAATGACTCCCGTAGCTCTAAATTCTGCAGGGGGTTTGGGGGAGTCTGTATTACCCTCTTTTGTTTTTTGGTTTGGAGGGAAAGGAACAGACGGATCCATGGGGAGGTTAGAACCTCGGAAACGCAGTTGATACAAAACTTTTGTAGAGAAATTAGAGATGTTGTCAAAGCCAAGAAAGGCTTAGATAAAGGTATGTCTGTACAGTCCAAAACTTTCTGGGGGCTTTTGTAGAGTTACCTCCCAGTTAGTTAGACTTGATGTAGTGGTTCGCAGGGTATAGTTCTTTCTATATCCTTTTTTGGCAATACTATTTACCCATTCCCAAAAAAAAAAAAGTTGACCTAATTTTTTTTCTTTATAAAACAATACATGCCCACAAAACTGTCTGTACAGATCCGCACTGACTGTCCAGTTGCAGCCTGCAAGCCACGTATGGTCGATGGAAGCATTCAGTGGCACAGCTTGGACTGCTGCTTCAGACTTGCTGTCCACTATCTTGTCCGTCTGCTCAATTGACACCGTCGTAAACTCAATGCGCGTATGACGCGCAACGGGCCAGATTGTTGGGCTTTGTGTCTGGTTTCAGTCCGGCCCAAAGTAAGGCGGCTGCTTGCCTGGTGTTGGCAAAGATTTTATTTCATTTTAAGACATTTAGAAATCGGATGAAATCCGTGGACGCACGCGGATCAACTCGTTCAAATCGAATTTGAGTCCTATAATTGCCAGTTATTTGAAATACATCTGGTTAACGAGTCTTAATAAGTAGTTACAGATATTCACATGTGAACTAGTTAGCTAAAATAAATATATAAATATATGTGTAATACGTAGATTTCTTTTATGAAACACACATTTACCAAGCAATTAACGTGTCGACAGTTTGTGTAAATAAATCTACTATTCTACTCTATTAAGAGCGGTCACTCGTCTCCGTCCTCTCCCTCTCCAGTAATAGATGGACTCCTCCACTCCTTTTCGTTTCCACCACTCCCACAATTGTCGGAACTCTTCAAATGTCTCGTTTCCGTCCTTGAATCCTATATTTGACGGAGTCTTCAAATGTAAACATAACAAAAACCATCCTTTTTTTATCATTATCACATAAACTGGCCGACTATTAGTACAAAGATCCTCGTTCCGGTTGTTCGCCGGCGTAATCTTTTTCTTACTTGCATCATTGCTACAAGGGCGTCCTACTACATATCCATCATATATGCCCTCATAGTGCTCCCGGCAAACATTCGTATATTTGCTTAAAATTCTGACTTTGCTAGAGCCTAGAGTATATACGTTAATAATGTGACCAAGTATGGCAACGATCTTGTCGAACGAGCGATTAGTAGATGTGTCGTATCATACTATCTTGTGCCACTGTTACTACGGAGGTAGTAGGAGTGTCTCTGGCCAACAGACTTGCCGTCTAAGGTCCCTATGATGGCCACCTAATCGAATACAACAGTAATCAGTAATGGCGGAAGAGCTTCGGAGGAAGAAGGAAGAGAAGGAGAGAGATAGAGAGAAGGATGAAGAAGAGAGACAGAGATAGATCTAAGCGAGAGAGATATTATTCGTAATTCCAATCATTCAAGATATCCTCTCAGTGGATGGCTTCAGATCCTATATAGCCGTCATCCACAAACAGCCACTCGGGCTTATTACAGAGCAAACAGCTCAAGATCGTTTCGGCTAACAACAGCCACTAACATCTAATTGACTCTAATCAGAAAACAACTCAGCAACGACTTCGCTTGTCAGCTTCTGTCGTGGTCCCCCCTCCGCTGCTTTCGCCAGGCAACAGCTGCCAGCTCAGTAAGTAAGCTTCAGAGCTCCGAAATACTCGTAACAAATACCTCCTCCCTCAAACAGACCTTGTCCTCAAGGTCTTTAGTAACTCCCTCGCTCAACGAAGACTTTTGTCCTCAAGTCGTGACTCCGCACAGTTACACAGAGCTAACATCTTCAAACAGACATAAAGCAGTAGGATACTTGAGTCTGAGCTTGTATAGGTTGTCCCATGTTGCCTCATCTGCATCTTTGTCCTTCCACTGTACTAGGACTTCAGTAATAGCTTGTTGTCTTCTTCGATCAGGTACCATCCTCCTGTTCAGTATCCTCTCCGGAATTGGAATCCTTGATGTCTGGACATCAGGTAGCTGCACACCTCCGGAAGTCTCCGGTCCCAATTTTTTCTTCAGCAATGATACATGGAATACAGGATGTACTTGGGCATTTAGGGGCAACTTGAGCTTATACGCCACTGCTCCAATTCTTTCTAATATTTCAAAAGGCCCATAAAACAGTGGACTGAGCTTCGTTTTTCGTCGCTGGACAACAGAACCTTGCCTATAAAATGACAACTTCAGATACACTAGATCTCCCACCGCAAACTCCCTGTCTGTTCTCCTAGTATCTGCAAACCTCTTCATTCGTTCTTGAGCTCTACGTAGGTTGTCCTTAATCTGTTGAAGGACATCATCTCTCGAGTTAATAGTAGTATCCACAGCAGCTACCTTCGAGAATCCTGGTACATATGACAACAGAGTAGGAGGAGATCTTCCATATACCACCTCGTAAGGGGACAGTTTTGTAGATGAGTGAGTTGTGGTATTGTAACACCACTCAGCCCAAGGTAAATGTCGGACCCATTCATGGGGTTGATTTGCACAAAAACATCTCAGATAACACTGCAATCCCCGATTCAAGACTTCACTTTGGCTGTCACTCTGAGGATGGTATGCGGTACTCATTCTCAATTGAGTCCCATGGAGCTTGTAAAATTCTTTCCAAAAGCTACTAGTAAATATAGTATCTCTGTCAGAAACGATAGATTGAGGCACTCCATGGTGTTTAAACACTCCATCAACGAAGACATCCAAAACTGATCTAGTTGTATAGGGATGCTTCAGAGCAAAGAAATGTGCCGCTTTGGATAACCTATCCACCACCACTAGAATTACTGAACACCCTTTTGATGTAGGTAGAGCGTCAATGAAATCTGTAGCAATATCAAACCACACCTGTGTAGGTATTGGTAGTGGTTGCAATAACCCAGGAGGAGGGCAATTTTCAAATTTGTTTTCTTGACATATTGAGCATTCCCTAATATACTTGTTGGCTAAATGGACATCTATAAATCCCTTTGTTTTGATTATGAAAAACATTTCATTCTTATTGATCTAATGAGCTACTTGAGTGTGCAGGATTAAGGTAGATGACAAAAGCAACTAGGGAAATCCATATGCTTATATGTTTATATTTTCATGCAATGTAATCGCTTTGTAAAAAACTTGTACAAATATATAATGTACAAGTACTTAGATTGCATGTAAATCAAGTGTTAGATCTTCCCTAGCTAAACACCACATTTAGATAAGTCATCCCCTTCAAATAGGATCACATATGCACACTCATACATATAATTAGTGCCTAAATTGAAACATTGAAACAGGATCAATCTCGGTCGACAAACTCCTCGACCGAGACACTCTCGGTCGACAATCTTCTCGACCGAGAAAGATCCAAAGTAGCCGTTAGACACAACTAACAAGGTAGTTGGTAGTTGGAGATAGACGTTGCAAATCACTTGTTCCAGATAGCCTGTCGGTCGACAAAAGTTCGACCGAGTAGGAGTCTCGGTCGACCATTCTTCGACCGAGATGGTCTCTGACATCAACTGCAGAATTAATTAATTAGTCGTTGTTAAAGCAACAAACTTGTACCTAACGGCTAGTTAAGCACTTAAAAACCCCTAGAAGTTGTCTAGAACGTCCTTAAGCATCCTTAGGCCATTCCTATAAATAGGACAAGCCATAGGACACTCAAACACACTTGTTACACTTGAGAAATCCTTGAGCATTCTTTGAGCAATCTGTTTGTGAGAAATTTGAGCATTGTGACAATTGGCTACTTCCTTCCATAGCTCAAAATTCGTGTCCTATAGGCTAGTATCTCCTACCCACTGTAATCACAAGTCCATACACTTGGTTAGGAGATCTATACGCTTGATCTAGGAAAATCAAGCCTTGGGCTACAAAGGATAAGTTGTAATTTCCTTTTTCCTTTCTTGTTCTCTATTACCGTTTATACTCTCCTTGCTACTCCTAGGTTGGAGGCTGCTGATTGGAGAGGGTGGAGATCTTCTTGGCGAAGAAGGTGACTTTGAGCTACTTCAGAAGGCTGGTGCAACGGGAGGTTACTTCTAGAGAGGAAGGCTACTTCAAGGGGGAGCTTGGAGTTACTTCAAGAAGGCTACCTCAAAGTTGGTGCACCTACTTCAAGTGAAGGCTGTTCAAAGGGTGTAAAGGAAAGTATTGTATTTTGTATAAATCCTTGAGAAGGTAATAAAATAAATACTTTCAAAATCCCGGTTGGGTAAGCAACCGGGTAGTGGACTGACAACTTTAGTATTTGCTAAAGTTGGAACCACTCTAAACACCTGTCTCCTTCTTCCAATTTTCAATTGTGGTTGTTTGACTTCAATAAATTGTTAAAATTACTTAAAAACTCTATTCACCCCCCTCTAGTGTTTTTTAGTTGGTATCAGAGCAGGCTTCAAGGAACCCTAACAAGGTCTTGAAGAAATGGGTGATGGAGTGCTCAACAACCTTAACCTCGAAGGGACACTTGTTGCTAGGCCTCCAGCGTTCGATGGAACAAACTACCAATATTGGAAGAGAAGGATGCAGTTCTACTTCCAAGGCATCAATTGCGACTTATGGAGAATGGTGTCAACCCCATATGAGCTCCCTCAAATTCAATTTGCAGAATGGGATGCAAATACGGTAAAGCTAGCTCAAATGAATGCAAAAGCTGTAAGCATTTTATATTGTTCTATATCGGTAGGAGAATTTAATAGAATATCTAATTGTGACACAGCCTATGATATTTGGCATAGACTATCCATAACCTATGAAGGAACAGTCCAAGTCAAAAATTCCAAAATTAGCATGTTTAAACAAAAGTTTGAACACTTTCGTATGGATCCTGATGAATCTATTAGTGAAATGTTTGCAAAATTTTCTACTATTGTTAATGGTTTAAGTGCCCTAGGAAAACCTATCCTTGAAGAAGATCAGGTATCAAAGATCCTTCGTTCACTTCCTCCAAAATATAAGCCAAAGGTGACAGCCATTGAAGAAGCAAACGACCTCACTCGACTGAAAATGGAGCAACTTATTGGCAACTTAGAAGCTCATGAAGCAACCCTAGAAGAGGAAGAAAGAAGAGCACGTGAACTTCAGCAAGGAAAGAAGAAGGATGTGGCTCTAAAAGCTTCAAAGGTCGTCACACAAGAAAGTGAGGAGTCAAGTGAAGAAGATGGAGAAGAAGCCTTGATAGTCAATGGTAAGAAATACAAAAGATTTAAATCTAACAAAATTTCCAGTTCTTCTTCTACCCCTCCTAGGTGCTTTGAATGTGGGAAGAAAGGGCATTTCAAAAATGAATGTCCTAAAGCAAAGAAAGGAAAGAAAAGCTCACACAAGAAGAAGGGAGAAAAAGCCTATAAAGCTGCATGGGACGAGTCAAGTGACAGTGAAAGCGGAGAAGAAACGGTGGATTGTCTAATGGCAAGAGAAGATGATGAAGACTCTCAAGAGGTAAGCCTACTTGATCTTCCTAAAGAAGAGTTAGTTACTAGTCTACAAGAAATTCATGATAAGTATGTTGATGTCAAGAAGAAACTAAAGAAGGTTATCAAATCAAATGATGAGCTAATTGCTAAATTAGATAATCTTTCTTCTAACAAGAATAACATTGATCTTGAGAATTTGTCTTTAAAAACATCTTTAGATGATTGCACTAGAAAGTTACTCACTTTAGAAACAAATGTTGATCTTATTTCTAAAGAAAAGACTGACTTGTTATCTAAACTAAAAGATTTTCAGACTCAACCTATTTTGTGTAACCATCTAGACTATGATAATGTTATAAAAGAAAGAGATTCATTGTTATCTGATTTAGATCAAGCAAGAAATGATCTACACAAGAAAATGAATGATATTGCTCAGCTGCAAAGAGAACTTTATGAGTTAAGAAGAAAAGATATACTTGATAACATTCTAAGTATTGGTACTGTTTTCAACGGAAGAAAAGGTTTGGGATATGCTCCAAAGAAAAATCAACCCAAAAGAACTCAAACTATGTTTGTACCCAAGAACACAATGGCTAGAAAGAGAAATGAAGTTGATTCTATTACTTGCCATTTTTGTTTACGTCTTGGACACTATTCCTTTTCATGCCCTTATAAAACTAAGGATTCCGAATTAGTTTGGGTCCCAAAACCTCAAACTTAGTAGAGTCAAATAGAATTTAGTTGAGATATGACCAAAAAGCTCCATCTTGCTATTTATATTGTCTTATCTCAACTAAACAAAAGATTTCATGCTTATTGTTAATTTTCTGCATTGTTGTACTAAAATAGAAACTTAGTCGGTCGAAGTATTGTCGACCGACCATTAATCGGTCGAAGTATTGTCGACCGACCGAATGTCTGTAACATATCAAAATTTACAGCAATTATTTCGGTCGAAAATTGGTCAACCGAGCTAAATTTCTGTGTTTCTTTGTTTGTAATACAATAATATTCTCAATCGACAATTAGTCGACCGAGACAGATGTCGGTCGAACAATTGTCGACCGACTGGACTTCTGATTCAGAACTCTTATACAAATTTGTACTTAAATGATTCTAACCATATCGGACCATCACATGGGTACAAAAATCTACATTTTAATGCAGGAATGGGTGGTTGACAGTGGATTTTCCAAACATATGACCGGGAACAAGGATGCATTTCAAACCTTTGAAGAAAAGAAAAGTGGAACAGTCACCTTTGGAGACAATGGTAAGGGCAAAATCGTTGGAATAGGTAATGTTGGTACAAACCTCGAAATAAAGAATGTTCTACTCGTTGATGGTTTGCACCATAATTTAATAAGTGTTAGTCAATTATGTGATAGTGGTTATGATGTGTTATTTAACAAAACTTGCTGCAAGTTATTGATAGAAAACACTACAAATGTTGTTTATGAAGGAAATAGAGTTGGAAATCTTTATATCCTTAAACCTAACTCTATGAAATCAGTAGTGGGAAAATGCTTGCTTGCAAATGAAAATACCTTACAAGTATGGCATAAAAAGCTAGGACATGCTAGTTCACATGTTATTAAAAAGTTAGTGAAATATGATCTTGTTCGTGGATTTCCTACTTTATCTTTTGATCAAGTTGAAAACTGTGAACCATGCACAATGGGAAAGCAAACCAAAACCTCTTTTAAACCAAAACATGTACTTAGCACCAGTAGGTCCTTAGAATTAATTCATATGGATTTATTTGGACCCATGAGGACACAATCTATTGGTGGTAAAAGATACTGTTTTGTTATTGTTGATGATTATAGTAGATACACATGGGTACACTTTATTGCAACTAAAGATGATACTATTCATGTTTTTATACAATTTTGTTCCAAGATTGAAAATCTATTACAAAGCAAAATATGTACCATTAGAAGTGATCATGGTGGAGAATTTGAAAATCATACATTTGAAGAATTTTGTACATCTCAAGGGTACACTCATAATTTTTCTGCTCCACGCACCCCACAACAAAATGGTATAGTTGAAAGGAAAAATCGATCACTACAAGAAATGGCTAGAACTATGATGCTTGAACACAACACACCCAAAACCTTTTGGGCTGAAGCTGTAAACACTGCATGCTATGTGCTAAATAGAGTAACTGTTCACTCTCATTTAAAGAAAACTCCATATGAACTAATACATTCTAAGAAACCTAGAGTTGACTATTTTCATACCTTTGGCTCCACATGCTATATTTTAAATACCAAAGATGATAGAGATAAGTTTGACTCAAAATCACACAAAGCATTCTTTTTGGGATATTCCACTTCTAGCAAAGCTTTTAGAGTATATAACACTATATCTAGAAAAGTTGAGGAATCTATTCATGTTTCTTTTCATGAAGAGTCCAAATCTGAAAATCTAGAAATCATAGATCTCACTAATCAATTCGAAAATTTAAACATACCAAATGATAGTGAGAAAGGTACTACAAATAATCACCAAGCTGAACCACAACCTACACCTAGGCTTATTAAAGATCATCCTCAAGAATTAATTATTGGAGATCCTAATGATAAAGTCAAAACTCGGTCTTCCTTCAAAGATGTTGCAAACATGGCTTTTGTTTCTATCATTGAACCTAAAAAGATATCTGAAGCTCTTAAAGATGATTATTGGATAATAGCCATGCAAGAAGAATTGAATCAATTCACTAAAAATGATGTATGGGATTTAGTTCCTAAACCACAAGATAAAACCATAATAGGAACTAAATGGGTTTTTAGGAACAAGCTAAATGAGGCAGGAGAAGTAATAAGGAATAAAGCTCGGTTAGTAGCACAAGGATATAATCAACAAGAAGGAATAGATTTTGATGAAACGTATGCACCGGTAGCTAGACTTGAAGCTATTAGAATGTTACTAGCTATTGCTGCACATAAAAACATCAAACTCTACCAAATGGATGTAAAAAGTGCATTTCTAAATGGCATCATTCAAGAAGAAGTATATGTTGCCCAACCACCTGGTTTTGAAATACCGGAAAAAGGTGACTATGTTTATAAACTTAAGAAAGCACTTTATGGTTTAAAACAAGCACCTAGAAATTGGTATGAAAGGCTCAAGACATATCTTTTTGATAATGATTTTTCTATTGGAAATTCAGATTCTACTTTATTTTTCAAAACATATACATCTGATTTCCTAGTTGTGCAAATATATGTTGATGACATTATTTTTGGAGCTTCTAATGATTCATTATGCACACAATTTAGTGACATTATGCAAAAAGAATTTGAAATTAGCCTCATGGGTGAACTAACTTTTTTTCTTGGTTTTCAAATTAAGCAAACACCTGCCGGAATATTCATAAGCCAAGAAAAATATACTAAAGAACTCTTAAAACGTTTTGGGATGGATCAGTGCAAACATGCTACTACTCCTATGGCTACTTCTATTAAAATTGATAAGGATGAAAATGGGGAACCTATTGATGATTCCTTATATAGAGCCATGATTGGTAGTTTGCTTTACTTAACTGATTCTAGACCGGACATTATGTTTCCCGTTGGTCTTTGTGCTCGATTTCAATCACAACCTATGCACTCTCATTTTCTAGCAGTTAAACGAATTCTTCGTTACCTAGCCGGCACTACTTATCTTGGTTTATGGTATCCAAAAGGACAATCTTTGGATTTTAAAGCTTATACTGATGCGGATTATGCTGGTTGTCGCCTTGATCGCAAGAGTACTAGTGGTGGTTGTTTCTTGTTAGGGAAAGCTTTAGTATCTTGGTTTAGCAAGAAACAAAATATGGTTGCCCTATCTACAACTGAAGCTGAATATATGGCAGCCGGGTCTTGTTGTGCTCAAGTGCTTTATATGCAACAAGTATTAAATGATTATGGTTTTACTCTTTCATCTACGCCTATTTTTTGTGACAACATGAGCGCTATAAACTTAGCATACAATCCTATTTTACACAGCCGAGCTAAACATATTGAAATCCGTCATCACTTTTTAAGTGATCATATCTCCAAGAATCATGTTTCCCTTCATCATGTTGATACGGAAGATCAATTGGCTGATATTTTTACAAAACCACTTCCACTAGATCAATTTAACAAAATTAGGAAGCAACTGCTTATCACTCCTTTGGAAGATGTTTTCTTTGATATTTGTGCTACTTAAACAAAAACTCTTACTTGCATCATGATATTTTGGCTTTTAAATGGACATCTTTTTCATTAGATTTGATGGGACATCTAATTAAGGGGGAGTTTTTATTTCTAAATGGATATCTTTTTGAAATGACAAAGGGGGAGAAATAAATATAAAACTAAAACTTAGAAACATTCAATCAATGAGTTTCATAAATAAACTCTTGGCTTTACATTGAAAGTTGCTATATTCCCTAGTGAATTGGATTTCATGTTTCATAATTCAAGGGAAATAATAAGCACACATTTTATAACCAAGAGGAAAAGCTACAAAAGGTAATCTTCAGGTATGAAACTCATATGGTTTATATTTCCTTTATTTATTTTTTTGGAAATGTTTGTCATCTTCAAAAATGGGGAGATTGTTGGCTAAATGGACATCTATAAATCCCTTTGTTTTGATTATGACAAACATTTCATTCTTATTGATCTAACCAGCTACTTGAGTGTGCAGGATTAAGGTAGATGACAAAAGCAACTAGGGAAATCCATATGCTTATATGTTTATATTTTCATGCAATGTTATCGCTTTGTAAAAAACTTGTACAAATATATAATGTACAAGTACTTAGATTGCATGTAAATCAAGCGTTAGATCTTCCCTAGCTAAACACCACATTTAGATAAGTCATCCCCTTCAAATAGGATCACATATGCACACTCATACATATAATTAGTGCCTAAATTGAAACATTGAAACAGGATCAATCTCGGTCGACAAACTCCTCGACCGAGACACTCTCGGTCGACAATCTTCTCGACCGAGAAAGATCCAAAGTAGCCGTTAGACACAACTGACAAGGTAGTTGGTAGTTGGAGATAGACGTTGCAAATCACTTGTTCCAGAGAGCCTGTCGGTCGATAAAAGTTCGTCCGAGTAGGAGTCTCGGTCGACCATTCTTCGACCGAGATGGTCTCTGACAGCAACTGCAGAATTAATTAATTAGTCGTTGTTAAAGCAACAAACTTGTACCTAACAGCTAGTTAAGCACTTAGAAACCCCTAGAAGTTGTCTAGAACTTCCTTAAGCATCCTTAGGCCATTCCTATAAATAGGACAAGCCATAGGACACTCAAACACACTTGTTACACTTGAGAAATCCTTGAGCATTCTTTGAGCAATCTGTTTGTGAGCAATTTGAGCATTGTGACAATTGGCTACTTCCTTCCTTAGCTCAAAATTCATGTCCTATAGGCTAGTATCTCCTACCCACTGCAATCACAAGTCCATACACTTGGTTAGGAGATCTATACGCTTGATCTAGGAAAATCAAGCCTTGGGCTACAAAGGATAAGTTGTAATTTCCTTTTTCCTTTCTTGTTCTCTATTACCGTTTGTACTCTCCTTGCTACTCCTAGGTTGGAGGCTGCTGATTGGAGAGGGTGGAGATCTTCTTGGCGAAGAAGGTGACTTTGAGCTACTTCAGAAGGCTGGTGCAACGGGAGGTTACTTCTAGAGAGGAAGGCTACTTCAAGGGGGAGCTTGGAGTTACTTCAAGAAGGCTACCTCAAAGTTGGTGCACCTACTTCAAGTGAAGGCTGTTCAAAGGGTGTAAAGGAAAGTATTGTATTTTGTATAAATCCTTGAGAAGGTAATAAAATAAATACTTTCAAAATCCCAGTTGGGTAAGCAACCGGGTAGTGGACTGACAACTTTAGTATTTGCTAAAGTTGGAACCACTCTAAACACCTGTCTCCTTCTTCCAATTTTCAATTGTGGTTGTTTGACTTCAATAAATTGTTAAAATTACTTAAAAACTCTATTCACCCCCCCTCTAGTGTTTTTCAATACTGTCTTAGCTGACCTCACATTCCCTTCCACCAAAACACCTCCCTTATTTTGTTTAATGTTTTTTCAAATCCCAAATGACCTCCCGTTGCAGTATTATGCATTTCGAAGATTGCCTTTTTGCTCAGTGGCGAATCCTTACTCAGAATAATTCTATTCTTCTTAAGTAAGATTCCATTCTTCCACTGGAATTTCTATGTATCCAGCTCGCCTCTGGACCACATCCCCTGCAACTCAATTAGAATTGGATCTTCAATACTCAACTGTCTAACCTCCTCCAACCACTGTGGAACTGGCATACAAATATTGAACAGCTCAGAATCATCATTCCTCTTCTCAGCTACCTTTGTCTCTTTTCGAGATAAGGCATCTGCCACTCGATTTGCAGTACCTTGCTTGTATTCAATCACATAATCATAGCCCAGTAGCTTAGAGAGCCACTTTTTCTATGTTTGTGTGTGTATAGTCTGGTCCATCATGTGCTTTATACTCTTCTGATCAGTCCTTATAACAAATCTAGAACCGATCAAATAATGCCTCCATTTAATTACTGCCAATAAAATGGCATGAATCTCCTTTTCATATGTTGACCACCCTAATTGTTTCCCTTTCAAAGCTGAATTGAGAAAAGCAATCAGACGACCATTTTGCAGTAGCACAACACCTACTGCACTTCCAGAAGCATCATATTCAATTACAAAATCACACCCGAAATTAGGCATTGCTGTAAGGACCCTAACCTTCGTTTAGGGTTTACCCTGTTTGCTTTGCTTAACCTTGGCGGTTTGATGCTTGCTAATCACCTTTAGTGGTGATTAGGGTTTGGTTGTGCTTTGTTGAGAGTTGGAGGGGCTACTTGCAAATAACCCAAGTCTAGGGTTTTGTGAGCAAGTTTTCCACCTTGAGAGGTGTTCCCCTCTCTCTTTGCTTCCTCTAGGGTTGAGAGGAAGGCTTGTGCTCGTTGCTTGAGTTCTTTGGGCCTTGAAGTGCCTTGTTTTGGCTTGGTTGAGCCTTGTATCGCCCAAGAGATGCTTGTGTCACCCAAGGTGAGGTGTGTGTCGACCTAGGATGTTTGTGTCGGCCAACATGGATGTGTGTCGGCCATGGTGCATGTGCTTTGTGTCGCCCATGGTGCTTGGTTCAACCTTGACCTTGTTTGGTGGACACATGGTGCATATCTTGGACAAGTGTTTAAGGCTTGCTAGAGTAGGTGGCTTGAGCTTTTGGACAATTGTCCCTTGGGTGGACGACACCTTGCTAGGATCTACCTTGTTTTCTCCTCCCTTTCCTTCTATATAGGTGGTTCTTTCTTTGCTTTGAGTTCCTTTGATCCTCTAGTTTCCTCCTCCACCTTGAGTGCACGACACTCCTTTCTTTCCTTGCTTGTGTCAGTCGATGCCCCCCTTGAAGGAGCAGTGGTGGCCGATACCCCCCCCCTTGGAGGAGCAGTGGTGGTCGACATCCCTTGAAGCGTGGAGCTCTTCTTCTTCCTTGGAGCTTGGAGCTTAAGGAGGGTTGCATAATTTCTAACCTTAGCTACTCTATCTCTTGTTATAATCTTGTTTACATGTTAGTAGCTTAGTAGCCATGTTGGTCGATCCATGTGAGTTAGGGTTTAGGGAGCAACACTCCTTTCTCCCCTTTGGTCTTGAAGAATGAGTTTGAGATACTAGTGCCATGAGCAATACCCCTCCTTCCTAGTCGATTGAGGTGATCTTGTGTCCTAGTTTCTTAAGCAACACCTTCTTCTCACCATGGGCTAGAAGGTGATCTCGGTTTGAGGTGAGCCATCTATCTAGGGTTTTGAGCATCCTCGTGTTTGAGGTAGAAGGTGACTCTGTTGGGCGACATGGTTGTTCTTGTGTTGGGCGATAGGCTAAGTATGGTGAGTGTTGGCCGATAGGCTTGTGTTGGGTAAGATGGAGTGGTGATGGGCGACACCTTTTGGGTTTGGGATGGACGATATGCTGGCTCTTGTGACGGGTGTCACGCCCATTCCTTGGTTGTGTGACGGTCGTTAGGCCTTGACCTAGTTGTGGCATGTTTTGTGGGATGAGTTGTCTATCCTTTCTCTCTCCTAGTTGTTGGTGTTTGGTGGTGACCTAGCCGTTAGGATAGCCTTGTATCAGGCGTTGTTGGTTGGGTGTGTGACGGGAGTCGCGCCTCTCTTATGTCGGCCGATAATGTCAGGATCATAATGGGACGTTGCCCGACAGGAAGTGCCCGACACATCCCCCTTTTGACGCGCGTTGCTCCTTCTCCCTTATAACAACGCAGCGATGCTGCTATGTATATCTGATGTTGGTGCGTTGTGTTTGGGTGAGGGTAGGTGGCCGTTATATCCTTCTTTTTAGTGAGGGTTGCAGTGAGCTATAGTGAGGGTCTGTTATCCTATTGTGACGGTTCATGAAATAGTCTAGTAGTGGACAACCTTGCTTTAAAACATGGTAACTTCTTATATTGCAAATGATGCTCATTATCATACATTTATCTTAGCCTGGCTACACATATGGAAATGATTATCTACTAATGCTAAGAATGGTAATGCTTGAGATGAGGATAAGCATAGATCTGGTTTGCTTAATAAATATGCTTGATGCACTTGATCACCAGATAATGTAAGATTGATAAGTATAGCAAATTGAATGACATCTCATGATAGTAAGCATAGTCCTTATGTTGATACTATGATTATTGAATATTCTAACCATGCAGGTGATGATTAGCCATGAAAAGGCTATGAGACATATGTGCTGAGTAACATCACATTGATAATTACTCTGGTTGATGAGATTATGTGTGATGTGTTTGTCCCATGATGTTGATGTGAGCCTTGAGAGGCAGTGGCAGTACATGATGAGGGATTGAGATCCCATGATATGTGATGATCCCTGAGATGGATCTGGATGGTTGGCAAGAGGCCAAGTAATAACATGTGATGTTGAGATAGATCAAGTTGATGTGTTTGCGATAATAGCATAATGTTGAATTTATGTTGTTACTTTCTGTTATATCTTGCATGTTATACAACTTGGTTGAATCTTGCAATCCATCTAAAAGATACTAATTAATTACAGTGAAACCTATCATGTAGTTTGCCCTGGCCATAGATCCATCATCGTTAAGACTTGGTGATGGTGAAACGGGTTCTCCTGCGAGTTAACCCAGAGCGCATATTTTTGAATATGCGAGGTTTCTCCTAGCCTCAAATAGAGAGGTGAAACGAGTGCAACTGCGGTTGCAGACTCGGATATGTGATGAGCATGGTGAACAGGCCCATGGCTCCGGATATGTGATATGATGAGCATGAATGCGTTCATGGCTCAGAGCACGGTGATTAGGCCCGTGGCTCAGTTTTACTAGCGTCATGACCTGTACTGAGGTGGGCTAGAGGAAGGGTAGCCTGAGGAGCTGACCCTGGGGCTAAAGGCCACTTGAGCATGAGACTGCGGTCCTGCTATGTTTCTCGTGTACTGACCATGAGGGGTGAGGTCGTGGATTCCGGCTCTTCCATTGACCTTGTATGGCACCGGCTATGGGCTTCGCAGCCGAAGGTTGGATTTGAACGGTACAATTCACTTCCTCAGGCCATAATAAAACATAATTCAGCCGTTTAGTTATTACTGCTTAAGACAAACACGAAACATTGGTTGAGGCCTTGTTTGTGTAGTCAATTCTATGTGTATCTTGCAGTTTCTTATACGTTTCTCATATATGGTAAGCTTTATATGTCATATCTTGCTATTCATGTTTCATAAGGAAATAGTTGGATAAATAACTGAGTACTCTGGGTAAGCTCGATAATCATGAACAGTCTTATCTTATAACTGCTCATGTTATACTTCTAGCTGTTTTACATATATCTGAGGTTTTGTAGTTTTGGCGGGGAGTTATGCCTCCCGCTGGGACAATGTTCAATTGTCTCACTCCGCTGAGTTACACCCTTTTAGGTGCATGAGCTAGATGTGTTGTTGGTCGTGGTGTTGCGGCCGAGCAGCCAGAAGATCAGTAGAAGGCAAGCGATGGATGTGTTGCTGTTTTTTGGAGTTTTGTGATAGAGTCTAGAGTCATCCTTGTACTCTCAGGTCCTTGGCAGTGTTTTGATGTTATTTCACGATGTACGATCGTTGATGTTTTGTATATCCTGTTGTTGGTCAGATGTGGGCCTCTGTGTATATATGACAGGTGATGAACTCATGTGATGGCAAGATAGCTATTGCTCGAAGTTGTGAATAGGTTTCAAGGAATATATATGTTTATACAATTTGCTTCTTGCAGGATGTGGACTGAAATGTAAAAGTTTCTCAGTTATCAGCTTTCCGCCATCAGTTTTAATTAACTCGTGTTTTCGATAATTTGTGGTTATGGTGATTTCCGCACGTTTTCGCGTAACACCTCGCTATCTGTGTGATAGTGGGATTTGTTGCCACAAGTTTTGGTATCACAGCCTTAGGTTCGCTGAGTCTACAGGGATCTAGGACTAGGTCGTGTCTGTTCTTATGAGTTTTCCATATTTTCTCACAGTAATCTTCTGCCTCAGTAGAAGAAAAGCCAAGATGTCTGGAAACCATGAAGAACATGCTGATGAGCATAGCGATGCTACTTCAGCTGAAGGGCAGGCACATGAAGATCGGGTGCCTGAGGTCCCCCAACCTAACCCAGCCATACTTGAACATCCTGCCTACCAACAACTTATGGAGTAGATGATGGCTACGATGAATTTCATGGTTGAGCTCCTCCGCGAGCACATGTTCCCCATGGAGAAGCATCGGGTATTGGGAAGACCTTCGAGCAGCTTCGCCGAGTCGGAGCTTCGGATTATGCTGGAACGTATGATCCAGCGGATGTGGATCTGTGGCTGACAAGTCTCGAGAAGGCTTTCCTGATCCTAGACATCCCCGAAACAGACAAAGTAAAGTACGCTGTCTACCTTCTGAAAGGTAGTGCTGGTCACTGGTGGACCATCGAGGAAGAGAAGCGACACGGTGAGGTGATCTGTTGGGAAGTTTTCCGGCGCGAGTTCGTCAGCAAATACTTTCCGAAGACGTATATGGATGAGAAGATCAGTCAGTTTGAGAGCTTGCGACAAGGAACGATGAACATCACCGAGTACGAGGCCAAGTTTATGGATCTGCTGAGGTTTTGTCCTCACATGGCAGCGACAAATGAGGAGAAGATCAGACGTTTTGAGAAGGGTCTGAGTGCTGAGCTGACGACACCGGTTTCAGCGTTGGAGAACCGGGAGTAGTTTGCTACGTTTGTGGAATCTGCCCAGAGGATTGAACGATCAGTAAGGGAGAAGAGAGAGGCTATGGCTAAGAAGAGACCTGCTCCGTTTCAAAGTCATAGGTTTGGAGGCTTCAAGAAGCCCATGTTTTCATCACCGACAGTGATGAGAGGTTCTGGTGGACCATCTCAGTGGTCTCCGAGTAAGGGGAAAGGTTATGTTTCTTCACCATCTAAGGTGCAAAGTTCGGCTTCCGTGGCAGTGACAGGGCCGTCCAGACCACGAGTTGATGTTAGGACATGCTATTCCTGTGGTCATATAGGGCATGTCAAGTCGAATTGTCCCTACAGAGATGATGAGGTGACACAGCAGCCGAGGCAGAATCTTCAAGGATCGGACCGTCAGTAGCCTAGTGGTAGCAAAGGACGATGACACGGTCAAGCAT
Organism: Alisma plantago-aquatica; assembly: GCA_963693085.1. Taxonomy (NCBI): domain Eukaryota; kingdom Viridiplantae; phylum Streptophyta; class Magnoliopsida; order Alismatales; family Alismataceae; genus Alisma; species Alisma plantago-aquatica. The sequence continues at coordinate 247,473,748 of OY856411.1, forward strand.
CTCAAGTTAAATCGTCTGCTCAAGGAAGCAGAGGTCGTGGACAGCAAGCAACGACTCGATTCTATGCTATGAGTCAGCCGGAGGCGATAGTTAACCCGCAAGTAGTGACATGTTAGATGGAGTTATTTCATTCTGATATGTCTTCTTCTTGCTTTATATCTGTTCTGGTTGACCCATGTGCTACGCATTCTTTTATCGCCTATAGTATGCTTGAAAACTATCATTTACCTGTTAGTCGAAAGAAGGATAGCTTGTTGTTAGAAACCCCTCTTGCTGGTTCCTCATTGCTTCGAGAGGAGTGTTCATCCTGTGTCTTGTCTTTCTCAGGACACCACATTCGAGTAGACCTCATACCACTTGATATGCATGGTTTCGATGTTATCCTTGGGATGGATACCTTAGAGAAGTACAAGGTTGTTTTGGACTGTGGTTCAAAGCAGGCGGTGTTTGATGATGCTGGAGAGAAGTGGATCTTCCAGGGAGATAGGAAGATTCTTCCAACATGTCTGGTATCAGCTATGGTGGCAGATAGGTTGCTACGACAAGTATGTGAGGCGTTCTTAGCCCATGTAGTGGATACCGTTGTGGCTA